>VZRH01005450.1:144992-185670 GCA_013397555.1 Urocynchramus pylzowi | reverse complement strand
TTTTTTATTTTTTTTTTTAACAGGAAGACCATTGGAGTTTTCTGCTGTGGACCAAACAAAATCTCTAAGATACTTCATAAACTGAGCAACAGCAGCAACTCTTATGGGACAAGGTTTGAGTACAATAAAGAATCCTTCAGCTGAAAGTCTTTGGAGCAAGACTCTCTAGAAGATGAAAGTGCAATTTTTTGTTTGTACAACGTAAAAGTTCAGCTGTGGTTTAAACAGACAGAAATGTACCAAAGAATAGCACAAATGTTTTTATTTATGATTATTTAAGACTGATGGATGCAGCAGTATACCAACAAATAATCAGTGCTTTTACTCAAATATGCTTACACAATATTTGTGGTGGGAGGGATTCTTTGGATTTGTTTCTGTTAATTAAAAAGTACAGAAGCTGGGGAAAGACACAATTGCTTTAAAAGCTGATGGAAGAAGAGTCTGTGGATTGAACTTCTTCCACTTCAGTCCTCCGAAGCTGGATCAGTAAATTAAACCCCAGATTAATCCAAGTGGTGAAACACAGTGATTACAAAGACTCTTGCTTTTGTTGGTATAAAAATCTTAAGGCTTTGGGGTGAAAATACTCCATATTAAGGATTTTATTATACATTGCAGAACTGGGATTCTGTATTTAAAATATAGAGTGTTACTCTTGTTAGTCTACTTCTGTAATGAAGTTAACCTAAGGAAAAGTGAGCACAATTGTGTAGCACCAGTGGGCAGCCTCTGCTGTGATGTTAGTCACAGCCTTTTGGCAAGCACACATCTGTACGTGGAGAACTCTGTATCTTGCATCAGTTCAGTATTCAGTGAGTTTGCAAAATAATTATGATTTATGCAGCCATAAAGATGGAGCAAGAAAAGCAATGAACAGGAGCAGACAGGACCTGAAGTTTTATTATACCACACACTCAACATGGAAGTTGCACTCACTCTGCACTCACATGCCCTGAATGTTAAAACACTTCAAGCTTTCAAATGCTCTGACTGATTATTTTACAGCACAGCAGGTTGAAATCCAGTTTTAGGAGTCCCAGACTATATTTGGTTGACTGTGATCCTTTGAATGTCTTCCCTGGAGCCACCCTTGTTTGCCCTGGTGCCACTGAAAGCAGGATGAGACCGGGTCTATGGCAGAGTGAGAGCAAACCCTTCAGCTCTGTGGCTCCTTGGCTGATGTGTGCAGATAGAAACCTTGCAGGAGCTGCAGTTTGCTTTCAGTTTGTTCCATAGAGGAAGATCTCAAAACATCCCAATTTTAAGCTCTCCTTCTCTTCTCCTCCCCTCAGCTGTTTCCTGGAATCAGACACTTAGCTGGCATAAATAGGCACCACTCTAGTGTCTCCTAATAGAGCAACATCACTTGGAACATGGTGAAAACCTTGCCCTTGATCTTCAGCAAAATCTTGGGAGCAGTACAGTGTAGTGTTTGCAGCATACACAGGCAGAGGCTGGCTTAAGAACTCTTGTGCCTGTGGTTCACCTGCATTTAGGGCAGTGCATTTGCTTTCATTTACATCTGTCCAATGAATACCTTTTTTATTTTAGTGGGAAAGGCACTGAATTTCTGCTGGGGACACAGACTCTGTACTGGAGTCTGGAAGTATCAGTGTGAGTTTTCAGAGGGAAGCATTTTTCTAGTAGGTGATGTATAGGCATCCTGTATGTTTAACTAGTGAGAATGAGCTTGGTCTTTGCCTTGGCAGCTTCTGCTCAGGAGTTGCACTCAGTGAGCAACGGGGTGGAGATGCATCACTGAAGCCACATGGGAATGTGTTTCTCAGTGTCCAGCCTTGGCACTGAAGTCTTTACCTCTGGTTCTGCCCAATTTGAAATCCAGGCAGGAAGGAAAGAACCAGAGAAAGATTAATTCCTACTGAAAAGTTCTGGAAGTAGCCCAGATGAGAGAAGCCAAAATAGAAATGCAATGTGAGATGGGAGCCTACATTACAGCTACTGATTTTTATTTTTTTCTCTTTAAGGCAGAAAGGACCATTATTTTCCTACTGGATCTCATTCATCCATCACTGTAAAACTGGAGGTGTGCAGCAAGGGATTAGATTCTTTTTAATCAGTATGATTTATTTCTAATACTGCCTCCATAGATTCTATAATAAACATAAAACTGTTGGCAAAATGCATAGATACTGGGTATTGTAAGTCCTGCATACTTTTATTTGTTTTCTGGTTTAAAGCATGATTGAAATCATGCCTGCATCTGTTACCCACAACTAGAAAGTGATCTTTTCCTCTAGTTTCGGGATCTAGTATCTCATGCTTTTAAAATACAGTTTAGAGTCATCTAATCACTATGTTGTTTGTGGTTTTACATCTCCTCTGACAGATACTGGCTCCATTACCATATAATGAGCAGCTACTTTTGCAGTTAGCTCTGTGCTAAAGCAGATTGTATTTTCTGGCTCAGCTTCTGCATAGGTAACATTTTCTAATTAAAATAGTTATACTAGTACTGTGCTGTTATTCTGCATTGTTGCAGGAGTTGATGCTGTTTGTAGGCATGTTAAACACATGTTGTTACATTAAGCACTGCTGTCGCAGCAAGATCAAAGCAGATCCAGGCTATCCTCTTTTCTGTCTTTGTGCTGTATCTGACTCAGCTGACCCACTTGTAAAACAAGCTCTGGACTGTCTGCCTTTCTGGAGTGTTTTGAGGCTTAATTAATGTTTTGGGATCACTTTGGTGCCCAAGCAGTAGAAAGAGCTGTCTAATTGCTATGAAAATGTGTTTATGTTTTATTTTGGGAAAACCTTTCTGTTGCTGATTTGAGTAATCACTAGACCAGGTGAGGAAGAGTCTGGGGAAAGTCTAAATGCTTCAGTTATTTTTTTCCTTTTCCTTGAGCTATTCCTCTGTAAGAGAAGCAAAAAGCTTAAAGGTTGTTGAGTGACTGTGACTTGGCTTCAGGAGTGGCAGATATTATGATAAACACAGTCTTTCTACAGGGTATGTTGTCATTGCTGTATCTGAGTGTGTCTCCAGCTTGCAAAACAGAGTCAAGCCCTCTCTTAAAATCCATTGCTTTTATATCTGTAAGCCAAATGTATGTAAAAATATAACTCAGTGCCAGACAAGTAAGTGAAGGCTGACAACACTCAATTCCACATTTGCAGATCAACTGGATTTTTGCAAGTAATTGAGCATCACTTTGCACTTTAAACTGTGTCCTGTGAGTCTGTCATAAGTATCCTGTTGGCAGGGTGAGGATCCTGCCCTGTATTCTTCCAGTTTTCATTCAGTCTCACAAAGCTGCAGACCTCTCAGTGTTTGTTCAGCAGGGTCTTTGTGTTTTATTAATCAGAATTGTTTCAGGACTCTTTTTTCAGACCAGGAATGTTTCCATACCATGATGAAAACCAAGCCCTTTCCCTGCAACAAGAATCCAGTCCTTGTGCAGCAGCATGGGACTCAGGGCTTTACACAGCTAGCAGCAGGATTAATCAGATCTACCCAAGACCTATTCCCATATCACTGAGATTACTTGTATGAGTAAATGTCCCTGCCACAACAAAGAACAGCAGAGGTGAGTCCTGATGTTGTGTGGGAAGGCCTGGTAGGGACTGACCTTCAGCACTGAAGTCTGCAGAACAGTCTATCCCTCCACAATGATTATTCCAGCCCTTTGTTTGGAGCAACACTTCCCTATTTCAGTATGTGGTATTACTGCTAGCATGTGAGTTCTTCCTTGTCTTTTTCTCCTCTTCTAGCCCATAGGTGGCAAAGAGATTTGAAGCTGGCTGAGAGAGGGCAGATGATGCATTAAGTAGCAGACCAGCCATGTTGGGAACAGTAATTCAGCTGTAACAGCCTAACAGAGCAGAGAAGTAATGGTTTAGTAGGACTTGGAGAACAACAGCCTCTAGTCAACATTTAATACACCAGGTTATAGTTTCAAACCACATGACATGGCTTAGGGGAAGCAGACATGAGGCTAAAGAGTCACTGCCTATAGCAGTTCAAGGACCATAAGTCAGAGAAGAGGCAAAGTTATTAAAATAAAAGTGGTTCTAGGGAGATTAATTTCCACTTCAGCCTGGCAATCATTTCATAAACTCACCAACTTGATATAATGCAAGGTGGATCTCTTCTTCTCTGGATTATACATTCAATTTTTCTGCCTATTTTCCATCCCTCATAGTTTCAACTAGTTTTTATTGTTTTAGCCAAGAGGATTTAACAAGAAGGTTTAATCAAAATGCCACTAGTGCCTGTGCTGAGCTGAGGTTTTCTGCTATGAATATACATTTTTCAGGGATATATATATGTATATAATTTAGCTGATGACTCAACTGTGAACGGTGATTTGGGATTTGCATTGTTTCTGCTGCTGGTGTATTTCATTAAGGCCACTATGGTGATGCACTGGCAAAATGTATGGAGCTGAAATGAGACTCTTTATTCTCATAAAGAGCATGGTATTTTAGTGCCTGTACTAAGCATAGTAAATCCTAGAAGCTGAAATTTCCTTTGTAAGCACAGTAGATTAATTAGCATTTTTTAAGGTTAAAAAACCTGAGTGCTGGACTGACATGTATAATGAATGCTCTGACACAAAGGTTTTGAGCAACAAATGCTTCTCCTTGAAGGGCTGGATGAGGATATCTGAAGGTTATTATCTGGAGGTTTAGTATCTTGCTAATTGTATCAACCATGTTGGAAGAGGGATGAGATCCTTTTTAGTACCTGTGAAGGTACCAAAGGAAGGAATGCTGTGTACTTCCTCTGATGTTATGAATATCTCTAAACTTGCAGTGGAGCCTCAAGGTTTGCCATGCCTGAAGTGTTATATTCTCTAGAGGGATCCTATTTCTAAGAGACAGGTGCTGGATCTGTACTAAGAGTAGTGGATCTGGATCTGTCTCATTATTACATGGGCAGAGAAAAAGCTGGAAAAAGCCACATGTCCCAGTTGCAGATTGCTTCTTAACAGAGCCCTTGGATGAGAGGGAAGGCTGGTCCTGGAGCTCCATGTAAACTGCTGTCAACTGAGGAGCAACCCAGGGAGGGCAGGAGAGGATGATGAATGCCAGCAATAATCAGGGTAAAGTATTTTGTACCTGGGAGCCGAGGGGAGAGAGGAGACGTTCTTGGCTTCTCAATGTTAGAAATTAAAACCAAACCCCATTTTCTAGATGTGGATACAGAGTCTCCCTGGGGGTTGAGAGCTAATGTATGCAAATGCATTGCATTTCCATGCACAACTCAGTGCTAAAGCCAGAAGAAAACTAGTATATTATAGCAAACACCCTGGAAGTAAGCAATTCCTTTGAAATAAAACCTTTACACTTTCAAGTTAACTTACTTCTGAAAAACATCTATTCTGCAGCTGTGAAAATGGGAAAAACCTTTACCTGTTAACTCCTTTTCACCCAAATACTGGAGTGCAGAGCACTCTGTGTCAGCTGTAAGTAGCTTTGACAGTTTGATAAATAAATTTTGTGTTTGTTGCTGCTGACCCTAGGAAAGGACAGCCTTGAGGATGAGAAGCAGTGTTACATAAATGTCTAGTGTACATAGCAACGCTGAGCAGGGAGACGCTGCTGCATCGCTTTTGGTGCACCAGTCACTCATTAAAATTCTGTCATTGCAAGGTCACGCTGCTCATCTCATACTCTGCAACCCTGGGGGAGAAATTTGGATGAGAGATGGGGGAGGAAAAGCGAAAACTTCCTCCTTGTGCTGTAACCAAGAATATATTCATCGACAGCAGGGCACTTGTTTTGATTTCAAAAGAGCATGCCATTTCTTTTTCAGGGATAACGGGTTCCCTCCTGTGTCATGGTGTTTGCATGTTAGAAGCGTAACAAAGTGATAACGGGTTGCTTCCGAGTTGAATAAATAACGCCTCTGAGCTTTTGCCTCTCCCTTGAATAGTCTGAGAGAAATGCAAAATACCAGGGAGCATACAGAGTGGACTGTGTCCCAAGCTGCACTTGGCACAGCCTGGTTAGCAATGTTGACAGCAGCTCTGCAAGCTGCTGGGAAGAGGCAAGGCTGAGGTTGTGGGTTTGGTCCCCAGATGGACCATTCACTTAAATGATGATCCTTGTGGGTCCTCTCCAGCTCAGACTGTTCTGTGATTCTGTGTAACTGTTTTAAGGAGAACATGTCAGTGATACATGATCTGTGGTCACAAGCAGGCCAGGTCACCCCTCTGCCTGTCACATCTCTGAACCATGATGAGCCCAAGCCAGTCCTAGGTATGCTTTGGCAAGGGTGGTGTCAGGGGCTCTTGGACTGTGTCTGCAGGGTGAGATGAAAGGTGTTTCAGACAGAGCTGGATGAGCCTCCTGTGTGCACTTTCAAGCCTGGAGCTCAGAGCTGTCATACCTGAGGGCGAATTGTGTGGGCAGTGAGCTGGTCTGACCTTTGGGTAGAGTCACAGTTCCATGATTAGCTGAAGGTACGGACATACCCCGTGCATTTCTCTAGCTTTGTAGGAGCATGTTGTTCAGGGCCAGGGAAGCAGGCTATGTTATTGTACCTCATTAGGTGTGTTAGATGCTTGAAAGCATGTAGAGTTTAGAGCAGAGGAGGATGGTGAATGCCAGCTTCCACCCACAACTGAATATACCCTGCCCATTTTTCCAGTAGTGTTCTTGAGGAATAAATGGCAGAATCTCTGCAGAGAAGACACAAGTGCTGCATTTTTCTTTTATTGTATCAGAGCAACGTAATTAACTGTTAAAAAATATTTGCTATGTATGTGAAGATTCACTTATGACATTATTCTTTTTGACTGTTTAAGCCCTAGTAACAGTTTGATACACACTTTTTGACAAAAACATAATGCCCCAAAGCTTTAAAATATAGCTTAGATGGAACTTAACAGGGGATCTCCACCTGATAGTGAAATATCATTGTCTGTTGGAGCTGGATGCATTTGTGCTTCATTCATCTTGATCTACTCCATCACCATGGAAGATTAGAGAGAGCTGGGCTTTCAGATCCTTCTCTTCCTCTCTGCATATAACGTCAGCCTTCATCTAGAGATGTGTTTGAACCTTTGGATCACTGGATACATCATCACCCATGTATCATATAGTCCTGCTTTTGCGCTCTTCCTCCCTCCATAGCACAAATTGTATTAGGAGGCTTTATTCCACTCTTTGTTTCCTGTGACTCAGGAAAATGCCATTTTGGGAAACGCAGAGGACCTCAATTTTATTTGCATCATGCACCAACCTGTGTAATCCTCCTGGTGTGCACAATCCAATGGGGCTCTTGTAGTCTCTTTGATTAGCTTCAGGAAAACGAGGAGTGCAGCATCCCAATGCTAGAGATGCTTCTGGCAATCAGAAGAGGGGCAGTGCTACAAGGGCAGATATGTAGAAGGTGGGAAAACTCATAAGAGCAAAGATTACATCATCTTCTGAATGAGAATTGGGGATTTGGTTTTGAAAAAGTCAGATCACTCACTTGTGGCTACCTTTGAAATTAAGTCATGCTTCTGCTTTCACTCATAGGCATTTCAGGACACTGGGCAGTGATGGAAAGGGTTTCTTTTTTGAATTACATTTGCTATTTCCATACAGCCCCTACTTTATCAGCTGCATATAATTTCCTTCTCTCACTGATTAAATATTTCCTCACCTGGTTTCTTTGCTTCTGGGAGCTTGAGAGCTCATTGTTTATAAAGGGAAAGAAGAAGTATTGTGCTGTTAAGGAGAAAGCTCTCAGCACATATGAGGGAGGCCCTGATGCTGCTGTGAGTGCAGAAGGGCAGAGCTTTCACAGAGATTCAGATGTGACCAGGACCCTCTTCCAGGCTTCATATATTGATGAAGCTCTGGCCTTATTAGTCAACTTTTTCTGAAACAGGTACCCTTAGTCCAAATGTGCCAGGTTGTCAAACCCTTACTCACACTGAGTTTTTCTCTCTGTGTTCCTTCTGATCATTTGCAGGAGCAAATTTGATGAAACATGTTTGGGTAAAAAATGGTTCTCTTGGTCTGTGGTAGTTGAGAAGAAAAGTCATAATTGTGGTATCTCCCCTCAAACTGTCCAAAAAAGTATTTTGAAGGGCCCAGCTATATTAGTTCCATAATGTGTATATGGTAGTTTCTTTAAAGATCTATAATTTTACATTTTTTATGTAAATTTAATTTCATTTTCAGAACCAACAAAACAAAAAAATTGAAATACGTTTTTTACTTTGAAAATGCTTGTGTGTCCGAAAAGTATGTCACTATTTTAAAATAATTCTTCCAAGATACTTAAAAGAAGAGTGGAAACCAGCTCGAAAAAACTTATTTTCTAATAGCAAAGCATTCTTTGGTTTTTTTTTTTTTCTTTTCAGCCTTCATTAGTGAAAAAGTACAGCTCAAACTAAGCAATCATACCACAGTCTGAGCTTCAGCAATTCAGTGTCTTCCTTTTGAAGCAAGGCATCTCTCTAGGATCATGCCTGTACTGTCATCTGAACCTTCCAGGCAATGTCTGTAGCAGGTCTAGACTTGGGTTTCTGTGAGGAAGAAGACATGATCGATTTTTGTCTTACTTTGGGTAATTATTTGGGACTCAAAAGCCATGTGAGAGTTTGATGTGGTAAACAGGCAGGAACTGGAGCCCCTGGTACAAGTGTGAGTATCCTGAAAAGTCCTTAGGCTGTTATCCCACTAGTCAAATTAATTAAAATCCAGTCTCAGGAAGGAAAATGTGGGCTACAAAGGAAATTCTTGCCATCCGTAAAATTTGGAAAAAGCATGAAACTAAGGTCAGCTTTCCAATTTTTCTTTTAAGAAATGAGCCCTGAAAATAATTATTTACAGTTAACATGTATAATGAGACTGAAAAATTAATGTCTTGTCTTTTTTGTAGCTGCAGGTCATAACTTTTTCATATCTGGCCACATTCTTCTCTCATTCTTTCCAGTCCAGAAAGGAAGAGACCAGAAAATTCTGAATTTCCAGTTCTGTAATTATATATCTTTGCCACTAGAGGTGAAATAAAAATAATTTATTAAAAGGGAAGGCGACATTTACTTTTTATATCTCTGTACAATGTGCAAGATATCCATTTTGGAAAGTATTCGCATAAATGTCCACAATTTTGAGTACTCAGTGTTCTTTTCAGAGGTGCCTGTTTATATTAATGTAATTTCAATCTGTTCTTATGTTTTTATAGATCAGGATGTGGTACAGTTCTTTGAAGAGAAATGTCTGCTTGGTTTCCAAGTGGAACAGAAAACAAAATTTGGCCCTGAACTTTCATTTGTAAGTTTTTCACCCAAGCCTGACTTTAAGAAAAAGAATAGTGGGTTCATGTCTATAAGCAGTCATACTCTTGCTGTGTGAAACAGCCCATTTTGTAGCTTCAGTTTTCTGCCCCCCAACACAACAGAGGAACTGTGTTTCACTGACTGGAAGGACTTAAATGTGCCACCTGCATGCCTCATAAACCTTCAAAGCAATAAATTTCTGAGTCTGTTAGTTCCACTAAAATTAAGGAAAATTTTTACCAGTTGTCTATATAATAAGGCAGAACTAGAAAACTGATCATTAAAAAAAACTCTGTGTTTTTGTTTTCCTATTTTTGGGGGTTTATTTATTCTTCTCTTTTTTATGAGTAATGATCAGAACTCTTTTCCCTCAGTGTCCCTTCCTTAGTTAAAGTGTTGTGAGGGTAGATGAAATCCATTGGCTAAAAAAAGGACTCAGACAAGGCTCTTGAGCTTTTATCCCATGTTCTTACAGAGTTACCCTACAAACCAGTCACTCTGCATAGGATTTTCAGAGTAATAAGAAGAATTCAAATTCACTGACATTTTATACCCAACTGCTTTAGGTTTCTTTCTAAAGTTCTGTCTTCTTTTTGCCTACCAGTAAAATGAGGACAGCCACACCAGAAAAGAATTTGATTTGCCTGGCAAATAGTCCTTCATTTTAAATTCGTTTCATTAAAATACAAAATCCTGGTTGCGGTATGGAAAGGAGGCTTCTTGCCCAAAATATTCATCTGAATTAGCCATTTTATCTTAATGGCAGTCCTGACAACTAAAGTATTTGGCTGCTGAGTTCTTTTTGCTGTTCAGATGTTACTTTTACATTCTGTTATATTAGCAGATCATCTTAATGTGATTTTATGTCTTTTATTGTATTTGACAAAGCACCATATGTTTATACATCATGTAATTATGTCACTGTATTCTAAAAGTATTTACTTTACAGGAAGCTTCATGACTTTGGAATAAACAACCATTCCAAGACTGAGCAAAACATGGTTGAGTTGCTGTTTGTCACCTGATTTCAATTAATGACATGCTGTCTTTAGGGTGGAGGCATTGTGTATGTGCATGTGTATTACTGCTGGGATTTCATTCCTTAGCAGAGGCTCTGATACTCTTTGTGATGCCCTAAACTTGCTGAAATATCCACACAGGGTTCACAGATAGACTGCAGAAGACCCAGGATCCTCTGGCATGAAAAAGTTGGGTAGGATACCCAAAGTACCAGAATTGTACTAGACACCCTTGTTTAGTCACCCAGAGTAATTTTCTGCCACAGAACATGAGGCACATGCTTTCTCCATATGTATCTGTGGCTGTGAGACCACCTTAGAAGCAGAATACACTATCTCATCCTTGACATCACACACACTGGAATTCAGCAGATTATCACTCCACTACACTCTGTCTTTGTTGAGAGCACAGTGGAAGGAGAAAGGAACATCTGCCTGATTCTGACCCATCAAAATCAGTGATGAGCAAAGTTCTATCCCATATCAGAAGTGTGTATAAATCCTCCCCACCTGTGCCAGACTCTTGAGTGCCTGACATTGAAACGTGCTCTGGGCATTTGCTTTATTCTGCTTGCTCTGGTGAAGCATTTCACAGTGTGCTCAGACCATGCTGCTTTTGATAGATATTAATCTGAGAGCTGCTATTTTATTATGATCTTCAAGACACTGCAGATTCTACAGCAAATCTGCAACAATTGGTTTAAATACTTCCCAGTGATGTATTTAGGGGTCTGTTGGGTGCACTGCAGACTAAAGCACCCACTTCCTGCAAGATGTTGAATGTTCTGGGGGCTGTCTGCCTGATAATTTCTGCATTTGGCAGGGTTGTGGGTTTTTATAGGAAAAGTGCACATCAAACACAGATTAATACAAGTATGCAGACTTCTCTGAAATTTTTCAGAATTGTTAAAAAGTTCTGGGTAATTTATTTTTGAGAAGCAAGGATATGTAGTTAAATTGCATGTATTGATCTCAGAGTTGTGTTTTTTCTTTCTCATTACAGAGTGGTGGTGATACAATCATGGGAAAAGGTACCATCCCTCCAGAATAGGAGTTTAACAGCAGCAATATAAAAAAACCCCAAAAAGCCCCTGTATATGTCTTCTCATTTATTTTTAGTCGTTAAATTAAAAACTTCCAGGGAGAGCTAGCAGCTGCAATTTAGAGAAGTTCCTGATCTGTGCAACTGCAAAAGGTGTTTACTTATACTAAGTGCAGGGTCAGTGGCAGGCAGGGCAGAGTTATCAGAGGAAAAAAATTATATTTTCAAAAATTATGATGGTGTTTTTCATTTAGAGGAATGTCCTTTCCCACTCACCTTTCCCATGCCAAGTAATGAGGTTTGGCAAAATGTGTTTTGGCTCTTGTGCTTTGATTTTCTGTCTGATATTTGGAGAGTTTTTATGGGAAACCATATATTTCACAAATGCATTTGGTCAAGAGAGAAATCTCAATGTTCATGCAAGAAGATTATGGAAAAGGGAACACAATTTTTTTTTTTTTTGTCAAAACCTGGCTGAAAATGCTGATGCAAATAATAAACTCTCCTTACAGTGGACAACAAAGTAAGTATTACAGTCTGCTGTTTTCCTGATGGAAGAGGAAAACTTCTTCCTTCTCCCCACTTCAACACTATATGGGCATCATGGACCATGACAAATTCTTGATAAGGAGGTGGGCAGAAGGATGGGCAATAGTAGGCAAAGACTGCTCACAGTAACCTGTCAGCTTTTGTAGAGAGAAGATGAGCAGCTGTCTGCCTGACCTGGGCACCAACCTCACATGAATCTAAGTTATTTAATTGACCAAATCTCCTCAGGTAAATGAACACCCTTCTCACATTGTCAGGATGTGAAAACCTTTGAAGATGCTCCAGGGAGATCTGATATGCCGGACTTGGATTTTGGCCTTTCAGGATACAAAGTCATTTCAAAAGTGATTTTTTCCCCTCCATTTGTGTTACAGGGAACATATTAATTTATTTGGAGAATACAGCATGATATGGGCTGTAAGCATGGGTGCTGGTTAGATATGAACTGGCTCTCCTGTCCTAAATTATCTCAGCTGAAGAACCATTTGAGAATACTATTTGAACATTTGAAAAATTGAAACCATCTGAGGAGTACACACAAGTGATTCCTCACCTGTTACTGATTCTAATACTGGAATAAAAGGAGTAAGTAACCCCTTGTTGGTCCCACCAGCCTTTGAAAGCTGGAGCAACTGTGCAATCTAGCCACAGCCTTGTTCACAGCAGGGAACCTGATGCTTTGCCTTAAATGTGCCCAAAAGTGCATTGCAGGCATGTGAATGTTACAGGAGGGCTGAAGAGTGGCACATGGGAATAATTTGTAATCAATGCAACGACTTGGATTGTTCCTCTCAAAAACCTATCATTTTTTGTAAGTAAGATGACTTCAAATAATCTGCATTTCTCATCCATTTTCTGACTCCTCCCAAATTTAATTCCTATGAATTTAATGGCTCCATAATTTATCATTTCTGTTTCTGGTTTCTAGTTAGGATATGCATAAGCATTGGACTGACCTTAATAACACTGTGCTTTCTAATCTGAAATTGTGCATTGTGAATTGATGACTGATGGTGTGAGTAGCCAGCAGCTTGTCTTTCTCCTCAAAACTGTTTTCTGGTTTACCTGAAACTTAATTTTGTTAAATCACAGTTTCTGATCTCTCTACAAATTAATTTTGCAAACAAGCCTTCCTGTAACTTTTTACAGTAGTATGTCTTCTTGTACCAGAATGTCACCTTAATTAGGATGACTGCAGAGTTTTCGCAATCTGTCGTCTGTGCCCAGACTGTTAAACACAATTTCTGAAGTGACAGCCTCCCTGCAGACATCCCTGTTTGGTGCTTTAGAGTGCCATGGCTCCTAGGATGAGACAAAAGGCCACCACTTTTAAGACCCAGTGTCTAGACTTTTAGATTTAAGCATATTTGTTTCACTAAAAGGGAAGAGCCTTTCTGACTAGAAGTGAGCTGATTTTCTGAAGTAGCTGTGAGGAAGACAGAAAAGCCTGGTTTTCATTTCTCCTCTCAAATGAGAGTTGTTAAGAGTCTGATTCTCCCTGAATATTAATAGGAGGTTGATGATTTGAAAGTCAGCTCTCTGGATTAAATAATTGAGACCACAGACTATAGAATTAAAAGACTAAAATTAATTTTAAAGTAGCATCTCAAGTCCATGATGGTGTGAAAGAGGACACGGAGCCTAAATTTTCTAGTGGTCTGTATCTTCAGTGGTTACTGGTATTAACTGGCAAGATAAAATTTAAAACAAATTGCCTCTGTTCTGACTTGAGAAATTTTGCATTCACTTGTTTTTGTTATAAATGACTGTAACATCATCTAGATGAAAGGGAAGCTGGAAAAAGTCCTTAAAGTGCCTGTCTACAAACATATGCATGCACGTTGCACTACTTTTACTATTATAGTGAGTGTACAGTTATTTCAGTATTTATAATATACTCATTTTTGCTATGAGTATATTGTATTTTGCTATCAGCTAATGACTGTAGTAGCTCTGTTACTCTGAACTGTGTGTGGTGCTTCATTTTTTAAAAAAATCTAATTTTCTCATAATTGCACCTTTAAGTATTTCTGTGTACAAATACTGTCGTGTTGATAATTTGGTATTTTTCAAGCTGTTTAACCATGTGTTTATTTCACACAGGTCATCTGACAATGTAATCAGTCCATAGTAAATTTAGCAGAGCACCACCTTGCCAATCTCTCATAAATTTATGAGAAAATGGTCCAGGCCTTCAAGCTTTTAATACGCCTTCCTGATATGTTCAGCTCTGTGACAAAATAGCCAGCCTTTTTTTTTTATGCTATTGCCTTCGCATGAGGGGGTCATATGCGAAGAACTTAAGCTTTTAGCACTTCTTCCAGAAATATTTTTTTTTTCCTGTGGTATGTATGGACTATTTATTTGTAATAGGTTGCACAAAGGAATGAAGGTTAGTGAAGACATTAATGTTGTAGAAAATTTCCTATCATTAGTCACTGGTGGGGAAAAACAGAACCTGATTGCAAGGAAAGTTGTATTTGTATGCAAGGCAAAGGAAAGCCTTGTTCATGGCTCTGCCCTAAGAGTTGAGAGGCTCTGCAGACTATTTATATTTATGGCATTGCTGTTGAAAGTGCTTGGGAAGATGTACACCAGTTTGAAAATGTAGCACATTGAAATGGTTGTGCTTAAGTTTTCCAAGAAACCAGAAGCAAATTCAAGCCAGAAGCATTTTAACATTGTTTTGATTACAGGAAAATGTGTGAAAATTTGTTGACAATATGTAATGGACCTGAAAATTCCTTATTTGCTTATTATTGCCTGAGAATGTTTCTTTTCCTAGAAAACAGTGAAGAAAAGCAGGGAGATGCTTTTATATACCCAAGTTCCTTTAAAATCCGTGTGTACAGTGCTGTACACACACCACTATGCCTGTCATCACCACTACTATACCAGCCACAAAACTGTGGGACAGTCCCACCACTGAGCCCCCAGGGATCCCTTTTCTGGTCAGATAAGACAGTGCAGTCTGGGATGAAAGGAGAGGGAATCAAGTTTCATGAAAGGACATGATTGTTAAAGTGCTCAGCCACAGCAAGGGTCCAGAATTAGTGTTTGCTGCCAAATTCTTGTTTCAAAGAGGATTTTTTATCTTTTTTATCTTTTTTATCTTCTTTATCCTTTTTATCCTGTATGTGGGCAAAGTGCTTGTTTTTCTACATATTTTATTAATTGATCAGATTTCTAGAACTTTTTGGCATCATGTGAATTCTGCATAACTGATGCTCCCTAGAGAAGGAGGTAATGGACAGAACTCTGGGGAAATGTCCATTAATGAAATGGGATACCAGAAAGCCCTAATGGGTGGAGGATAAATATGCAGAAATAAGTTGATTTGGTAGTTACAAGAGTTATTTCCTATCTAATTCAAAGCTTATTACAAAAATTACAGTTAGAGGCCATTTTTAATGAAAAAGTCTCATTGCTGACAATATTCAGCTCACTATGGAGACTGATTCAAAATTTACATCCATCCATATGCGGGTATACAGATGGTGAATTACAGATTTAACTTGATGGAGAGGCCAGGTGCTAAAAATACAAATTTGGGTAAAATGTGGAAGGGAGAACAGAATGAAAAAGACTGACAGCTGTTTATTGTCTTGCCTTGACTTAATGTGACTCTTAACAGTCAGAGGAAGTAAGAGACCAGGCTAGAAAATGAAAAGCTTGACAGTGGTAACAGTCTCTTGCAAAGGCCAGAGACACTCAAAGCTGAGTACCTTATAATGAAGCCATCAGGTATGCTCTAAGTTTCCTATCTTTTTTTTTTTTTTTAAGTGAAACAACAAGGTGATGATACTGCAAATACTTCCCTGGACATTTAAACTGGTGGGCTCCTCATTTAATAAGTTCTTTTGTGCAAGCCTGACCTCAGTGCTCACTGGGTGAAGGTTTATGTGGTTGCCTGGTATACATACACAGGATCTAGATTTTCAGGCACCAAGTACTCCCTGGTTTTGGCATTGATCCTGTTAGGATAAACTCCCAAGCCTGATCCAGCTGCCTAATGGCAATGGGAAGTTTCTTGTTTCAAAATACCTTGGCCAGACAGAGGAAAAGGTAAAGGCAGGGTTTTATTTAAACTCTCATCATTCTGATTCAGTGAGATCACATTGCAAGCACAGCCTTGTGGCATTACCTCATTCCCAATTCTAAAAAAAAAACCCCAAAAACGCAGCTCCAACTTATCAGGGAAGCATTTATGAAGAAAAGAGGTCCTTCAGCATTTAATTCAACATATGTCTGAACAGAGAAGTAAACACAACCCTAACATGACCCTGAGAAAAAAAAAAGAATGTGCTATTGCATTTGTAGCTTGCAGAAAGAAAGCACAGTATCTCCTGGCAGTGCTGGTGGCCAAGAAAACATGTAGTGCCATGGTGATAAATGAGGCCTCTCCTTCTTTCTGACCCATCCAAAACATAGGTGGCTGGTCCAAGCTAAGATGCAGGGTCCCCAAAAAGCCAGAGGGAAGGCATGTCTGCAAGACAATTTCTGCTGTCCCAGAGCAGTTACTTTAAGGTTGATGCTGTCAGTCCACACCTGGCACAGCATTGTTTGCTTCCCATGCTGAAGGAACCTAAACAGCTTTGCTCAGAAAAGAGAAGCAGCTGGGGTTCCATGTGCTCAGAGTCAGAGCCACCTCTGAAGGAGTTTGACTCACAGCTGGCATCAGGCCACTGGTCTGAGCAGAAACACCACAACGATGGAGGGAACCAAGCAGGTGTTGCTTGTGTAAATTCTGTCCCAGTTTCTAAGATTAATAGAAAATATCTATTCCTGGCCACAGACCATGCTGACTGTTGGAAACAGGCCTGTATTCTTTGTTCCCTCTCAAAGCAGATGTGGTCTCCAGGTCATATGGTGAGTGGGAAAATTGCTCGAGGGTATGCCTACAAATATGAAAGGGATAAAAATTCTCTTTCAGCAGTTAGAGCTAGTTTGAATTCTCTGTGATGAAACTTCCAGGGGAAGAAAACAGACTGTTAGATCCCTCACTGAAGAAAAGGGAAAGGAAAAAGCCTGCCAGGGAAATGGCAAATGATCTGGGCAGAGCATAAACAGACTTTCACTCATAGGTCATGAGTTTGGTCACAAGTATAAATTATGCATTCCATGGTTTTGAGGAAGAAGGGATGGTCAAGAGCTGCCAAAAAGTAGGATTTAGAAAACCTGATGAGCCAAAGCTTCACTTTGATCCTTTCACACATGGTGATTTGCCATGGCCAGAGGAGGGAGGCCCAGGGAACACTCATGATCTGTGGAGAAGACATGAACAGCTGAAGAGTTGAAGCAGAAAGGACTTGTTGGCCACATCTTTTGCAAGTGGGTGACATCTGGTAAAAATTAACTTGATCAGTGGGAAAATGAAATGCTATCACTATGGAATACTGAAAAGACTGAAAGAAACTTGCTTAATACAGTTGGGATTTTTCTATCAGAACAACTTTTCAAAGGATGACATTGCTTTACTGACACTGAAATATTTTGCATAATGGCACTTTTTTTACAGCAAGCATCTAAAGAAACACAGGAGTGGCATTTCTGTCAGGGCAAGACACCGGGTCTTTTTCACCCGGGTCACAGCTCTGCCAGTCAGTCCCAGAGTGCCACAGCCATTCAGACTGTCTCATAGGTGGACATTTGGGAAATGTCAACCATGACACAATTCCAACATATTCCAGTCATGTTCTTACTCCAGGACTGGGGACCCCAGACGCGTATAAGCTCCAAACTCCAACGGGAGACTCTTCCTCGAAAGCCCCTGTGAACTTACAGGATTTTCATTCTCCCTCCCTCTAAAGACCTGAATGGGTCTTTACAGCTTAGATATAATAGCCCCCATTCCCCATCCCCCTGTGCTTCTGGTATGAGGAATGTAGAGAAATCTGGATTTGAGCCTGGGAAAAAGGGAGGGGTTGGGGAAGGTGTACTTTTTTATTGTTATTATTTCTCATTATCCTAGTCTGACTTATGGTTGGCAGGAAATTAAACTAATTTGCCCAAATCAAGTTTGTTTTGCTCATAACAGTATTTGGTGAATGATCTCTCCCTGTCCTTATCTTTTCATGTGAACTTTTCCACATATTATCTGTGCCATGCAGAGTGAGGAGGGCAGTGATGGAGTAGCTTTGGTGGGCACCTGCTGTCCAGCCAGGGTCAACCCACCACGCTTTGTTTTGTTACATGTGGGTCACATCATGGAATCTGTGCATACTGAGCAACCAATAGTCAGCCATAATGTGAGCAAACATTAAGTCAAGTGGAACAGAGATGGGCACAGTGAGACCAGGTTTCCTCTCCTGAAAATCACCCAGCTCCCCAGATAAATGCAAGGCAGTATAGAGGACAACAACTAATGAGCATTTAAAACAAGTGAGAAATGGTTTCTGAGCTTCCTTTCTTCTGTTGGCATTCAATCAAGGACAAACACTATGGGACACTATAGGAGCTGGAGGGAAAACTCTTCTATACCAGAAGAAAATTTGTCTATGGGACAGTCAGTCTGCTCAGTCCCTGTATATTTTGCTCACTGAACTAAGGGCTCTTTGTGCTCTTACATTCAAACACGGAGTGGATGTAGCACCAATTATGCAGTCAGGCATCTGTCTCTATAGCCATGTGCCAAACACATGGATTGGACAGCGGAATTGGACCCAATTTACAGTTGTTAAAAAGCAAATAAAAGACAATTATACATTAAATCCACCACGCAAGCCAGTCTGATTTCACAGGAGCATTATTTAATCAAGCATAGGAGATACACCGTGTTCTTTGGGTGACATCATAACTTATGTTGAATCTGGGAGATTTTTATAGGAGTGGATCTGGTAAAATGCTATAACATTGGAGATTAAAAGATACTTGAGACTGCCCATCCTGCTTCAGCAGCACACCTCACCAGGGCATTTGTAAACATCAATCAAACACTGCATGCTTGATTAGCACCTTAACAACATGGCTGAGTTACTGGAGGCCTCTAGAAATTGGACTGATAACTTATATTGTTGTAATCTTCGCTTTCTATGAGCAAGGGTTGTATCTCTGAAGAAGTTCCTCCTTTTTTCTTGCGGCAGGCCCTGATGAGCCCTGTGAGCACAGCAGTAACAATGCCTCCAAGCACAGCTGCTCCGACCAACCAAGCCCAGATCTGGCGGGCTTGCTGAAGATAGGGTGTCAAAAAGTCCTGGAAAGACTGAAGGGCTTGAAAAATCAAACAGAAAAAGAAAGATCATTTTACTTGATACAATGTACTGTCAGTTTATGGAAGTTCTATAATAGATAATACTTGAAGGCTGAGTATAAAGAGAAAAGAGTGGTAGAAATTGTCTGAGAGCCACAAATAGTTTTAAACAAATCTCTTCAGCCCTGATAGACTGTTTCTCAGACCTCATGTCCAAAGCTGGCACAGAGTTCTCTGTCCTCAGTGCTCCTCACTGTTTTGTCAAAACTTCAGACTATCACCCAAGAAGTTTGATACTGTATGACCAAAGGTCCTGCTAGCTCAGCATCCTTTGGCAACAATAACTGAGGCAGAACACTGGGGAGAGTTTAAAAAAAGGTCAAGTTTTATCTATTACAATGCCTTCACAAAATACTTACCCAGCCTCCAAAAGTTTGCAGGTCAGGGATTTCCTGAACCAGATGTTGTGTTGTTGTATGTAACAGTCATTGGAGAATTTTTTTTCTCCTTCCATCATCTTTTCAAGCTGCTCTTTGAAATTTTATCACAACTTTTAGCAGCAAAAACATCTCTGCCTTAACTACATATTGGAAAAAGCTTCCTTTCACTAATTGTGAACCTGCATTCCACTTGCTTTGACAATTCCTCTGTAGGGAGAGGCAGTAGACAACTATTCTGTGGTCATTCTGCACAACAAATTCTCTTTCTTTGGTGAATCCAGGGCAGCTTCTCACTGTTAGATGATCAGCTGCCTTCTTGCTTTGTGATATGAATGTGTATGTGTGTGTCTGTTTTTCTTGCTATGGCATAATGAGTTATGAAAACCCTGCCATACAGGGCTCTCACTTCATAGCAGAGGCTGGAAAGAAACCTGTTCAAAATGCATCCAACAACATGCTGGCTTGAATTTGAAAAATAGGAATACTTGTCTGCTTGGGCCAAAGAGGATTTGGAATCCACATCTCCCAGTTATTAGCTCTAAGACCATTATTAGCAGTAATTACTAGCTAGTAGGGAAAAGAAAGAGCACCTCTATGGGCACCTTCTCTGGGAACTCCTATGGTGTTTATTTCTGAATGCTCTTTATGCATCTGGACTGATTTAGATGTTCTCAACCATATTTAGAATGTTGTACACCCACAAAGGCTGTAAGTGTCTTCCTATTATCTTGCATTTTCACCGGTGCCCAGAAAAACAATCCATAAATCCTCTTGGGTCATGGTGCTTCTAAGAATGTGCTGTGACATGCATTGTGCTCTGAAAAGATGCTGCCTCCCAGGGCCTGGGTAAGGCATGTAGCCAGGAAGCTGTCTGATTTGTTGTGGCCCCCTGACTACCCTCTATAAGTATTCCAGGTGTGTAGGGGTGAGACTGAAGGAGGGAGTCCCATGGTAATCAAAAGGGGTTCAGGGCAGTTACAGGAGTAGGTGTTCAGGTAGTATTCTCCTTGATTCCTTCAGTATTAGGGGAAAATACTGAAAGGAATGGGAAAGCTCAACAGATCAATACATGGCCAAGAGATTGGTGCCATAAGTGGAATTTTGGGGTTTCTGTCCACAGGATGGCTTACACAGCACTAGGCTTGCTCATGTTGGATGGGGTACACCTGAGTCAGAGGGAGAAAAGAATCATGACCCACGAATTAGCAGGGTTGATAGAGAAGTTTTTACACTAGGTGTGAAGGGGGAGTGGGATAATTGGTTTCTGCCATTTATTGTATGTTTGTTGTTCACTGGTTGTGTATCTTTGGGTGTTCACAAGAAATACCTGTGAGATTTCCACAATCAAAACTAGAAAGATGAGCTAGGAGAGACTCGGGTTATGGAGTCCCTCAGACAGCTTTAAGGCACGATTACTTGTCTTTGTACTGGTGAAAAGTTCCCAGCTCCTACAGATTTCATCAGTCTCATTATTACAGCTTGGAAAATCTTTTTTAATGGATTGTCAAGCCACTGGAACAGGCTGCTGAGGGAAGCAGTAGAGGCATCATCCCTGGAAGTGTTCAAAAATCATTTGGATGTGGTGCTAGGATATGGTTTAGTGGGCTTGATAGTGCTGGTTTTATGCTTGGAGTTCATGATTGTAGAAGTCTTTTCCAATCTAAATGATTCTGTGGTTTTACAAAACCCTTTCCATTGGGAGAGGGTGAATTTCTGGGCAAAAGTCAAGACTGCATCTGTAAATTTATCTGTTTTCATTTCTGAAAGAAGGAAAAAAATGCAACAAAATTTAGTCCAGGTGCTGAAATATAGCTCTTGAAACAGCTCTTAACAGAGAAACTTCTTTTGACAGCTATTGTTAGGTGGTGCCATTAGTCTTCCAGATCTCTGTTATTGATGCTAACTGGTGTTTGTTTTCAGGCAGCTGTGCAGGTTGTGGTCATTTTACAGCTCATGATTCTCATGTCATCGAAAGCTGGGTGTCTGCTCCAGTTTCTGCTCAGAGCAAAAGCTACACTGTACTTGTGCCTTGGAGTCCTGAGGGATGGATTTCCATACACACTGTTTGACACCACTTCTGCTTCAGCACTGTCATGCATATAAAAATAAATGAAGCTGCAATTAAAACTCTGTACTCTTACACTCTGATTTGCTTTGCAGTGGAAAGCAGAGCTACAGGCATCAGTTTTTCCTCAGGGACAAAACAGCAATATAATTTAGCATTAAAAAGCCATTTTGTCATTGGATTCTTTCCAAGTTTTATTTCTTGTAACCAGCCTCATCATGCTCTGTGTAATCTACTTCATCTCTTCTAAGTTGTTGGTACTGTAACTCAGAACTGCTACTCTTCACAGAGTCACAAAATCATCAACATTGGAAGAGACCTCCAAGGCCATCTAGTCCACCTGTCAACCCAGAACCACCAAAATCGCCCCCAAACCACTTTCTTTAAGAGCAGACAAGACAGGTTTTGAGAACAGGATTGGACCAGATCTTGTGTGATCATTCTTCATTCTGTCTTGTTCTCTTCCTCTGCCTTACCTCTTCTTCCTTATCTGGAAGATCTGCAGAAATGCTGCCTCTGATGACCCAGATATTTTTTACTGATTTTTTTTTTCTTTTATAAATGTTTCCTACTTGTCCAGTACTTCCTGTTTGCCAGTCACAGACTTTCTCTTCTCCTAAAGAAAAGTCTGTATTTATACACTGGTGTGAGAAAATCTGTGTCTGTAATTTGAGAGTTCAACCATTTTCCATTTGTAACCAGTTCTTCCCTTCAGATAAGAAATAATTTAAGCTTGCTTCTTCTCAGTGAGATTAAGAAGGGGTTGAGTGACATCTGAGGATTATCTGGGCTTTCTGAACAAGGTTGAATTTCATTCGTTGTGTTGATCTTTCAGAATAATTAAGGAACTACTTTCCTTACCGCTGTTAAAAACATGGGAAGAATTTAATAGTATTTCCTTTTTCTGAGGACTATGTGCTGCCCTGGGAAAAGGCAAGAGTCCAAGAAGCAACAGAAATTAATTATTGGATGGTAGGTGTTTTACCATTTCCTTCCTCTTGCAGTACAGTCTCAGGATTCAGAATTCCTGAAAGTCATGGTATTTGCCGCTTTGTCTGAGTTGTACAATTCTAGCAATAAGAGGAGTTTAGGAAACTCCTTAGGAGTTTAGGAGATTAGAAAACATGTATATGTATTTCTGGTCTTCATCTGGCTGTTCCATGAACTTATATTCCAGCACCTGGACTAAGTATTTTTAGATTTTACTGCGTCTCGTTACCCAGTCTGTCCATACATCCAGGACTGCCCCATCTCAGGTGCAGAATCTTACACTTCCCCTTTTTTGAACCTTTTATGATTAGTGATTGCCCAGTCCTCTAATTTGCTGACATCTCTCTGCAGGGCCTCCCTGCCTTCGAGGGAGTCAACAGCTCCTCCCAATTTTGTGTAGTCTCCAGACTTGCTTAGTATCCCTTCCAGTCTTGTGTCCAAGTCATTTATGAAGATCTTGAAGAGCACAAGACTGAGGATGGAGGCCTGCAGAACCTGCTGGTGATAGGTCCTCAGTCTGATGTCACCCCATTCCCTGTAACCCTTTGTGCCTGACCCATGATCCAGTTGCTCACCCATCACATATATGAAACCAGAAATGTGAGAACAAGCAGGTGCAATTAGGGTCTATATTCAGGAAAAAATCTGGAATTAGAAGGATTTTTTATCTTCTCATATGACAAACATATTCCAGGTTATAGGCAAGAAATTTTAAATTTCCACTTTTACTCAAAATTATGGCATTACCTGGTTCTTGCAGATATTCATAGTCATACCCCAACTCTCTTGAGGGCTTAAAAAATTCTCCATTTCTGTAAAGAGGGATGAAGGGGACCATGTAATTTTCTCGATTGTGCCCAATTGGTGCATTAGCTGCTGGGTATACTTCTAGCATGGGCCTGTGTCTTCTCAACCATCGTTCAAAAATGCTGTGGAAGAGAAAGCATGTTAATTAATGATGGGGATTTGCAGAATTTTTTTTCTTCTTGAAGATTAAAATAAAGTGATGGGATTTTTTTAAAAAATGCTGGAGACAGAGTTGCATACAATGTCTTGTGTTTGTGTGTGTAATGCTTTCCAAATTTCCAAATTTGGGGTTATCCACTTCGGTGCTGAGTTCCTATGCAAGCCTACAAAAAGCAAATGCCCGTGCTGCTGCAAAGAGTCCGAACGTGCTTTTAAATTCCATAAATGTAAATCACTCTCTCTGTGCTCAGCAATTCATGGGGTTGTGAGGAATAGAGAGAAATGGATTAAAGGCCTCAGTTCTTCCTCCTCACTCTCAGAAACATTTGTAGGTAGTTGTGAATGGTCTTGTTTTGAGCTGCTCTGTCCTGTTGCTCTTCCTCTAATTTCTTAGCAAGGGTTTTCAATGAAGTATGAGTTATATCATGATCCTTTGGACATCACCAAAGGAGTGGAAACATCTGAGGAAGAAGTGATAATCTGACAAAGCAGGTCAGCTGTCAGCTAAGGTTCTTTCTCCAGCCAGAACTTCTTCACT
The DNA here is from genome assembly GCA_013397555.1 of Urocynchramus pylzowi. Taxonomy (NCBI): domain Eukaryota; kingdom Metazoa; phylum Chordata; class Aves; order Passeriformes; family Fringillidae; genus Urocynchramus; species Urocynchramus pylzowi. The sequence goes on along the minus strand of VZRH01005450.1, from coordinate 161,627 downwards.
GACATTAGTGTTGACACTGTTGTTTAACACACTCCTCTCTCCCAGCTGCTGTGCAGTTTTATTTTACCTCTTCTTAAATATGCTATCCCAGAGGCACTGCCAGTGTCAGGCTCTGGCTAGTGTCAAGTCTATCGTGCAGCCAGCTGGAATAAACTCCATCTGACATGGGGACAGTTTCTGACACCTTCTGACAGAAGCCAACCCTGTAGCCCTCTAATTGCCAAAACCTTACCATGTGAACCCAGTAGAAGCTAGTCCCCACACCTCCAGCCTCAGCTGCTCCATTCTATATTTCTCTTCCAATATTTCTTCCATTAGCTGTCTCTCACCACAGGGCTGCTCTTTAACTTGGATGCAGAAAGCTTAAAGGCTGCAGTTGGAGAAGTATATAGTGGCATTTTCAACTTAACTACTGAATGTGTTTAGAAAGCAAAATTAAGAACCTTCCAAAACATTCTCAGTTCTCCTCCCTTTGACCTTTTTCTGCTCAACTCTTCACTTTCAGTCCTCAAATCCTTTTTCTGATCCCTTTGTGTTTTTTCACCTGAGTTTGCCAGGTTGGAATAGGGAAGGTGGAAAAATGCTACAGGGCAAGCAGATGCAGGTATCTTCTGCATGAAGAACGAGGACTCCATACTAAATCCAAAGATACTGGTGAGAGGTAATTATCAACATCAGGCTCAGGGAGAGATCACTGGATTCATTTTTCAGTTATAAAGGATAGAAATGGTCTAAAGAGACTTGTAAATTGTGCTTTAATGGAAATCTTAGCTCAACAGTTGCTGCTCCCCAACACTGACCACTGACCAGGGAACATGGACTTTCCTCCCCTGTTCCCACCCAGCTGTTCAGGTTATCTCAGAAATACAGTCCCTAAATGCAAGTACCCAAGGGTATGAGGATCTCTGCAGGTTATCAAGAAATTCTCCAGCAGATGTCTACCTCTTATTTTTGGGCAGAAATATTGAGAAACACTCTGCATAGCCCACCAAATTAAAGCCCTCTCACACTCATCAAAATAGAGGTAGGGCCAAAATCTTGGTTCTGTTTTTAGGATCAAATAATCTAATAAATGAAAACATGACTGTGATCATACACCTTGTCTATCCTTTGCAATGCAGGTATTATTTTGATTAAAATCTTAATTTGTATCTCTCTTCTTCCTTTAATTTCATCAATCCTGTCTGGAAAAACTCTTATCTGAATGATAATGTTTGGTTGAAGCTTTCAGATGGATAAGTTTAAACAATATGAAGACTTCAGCTGGCGTTATCTCAAGAAAGTTTGAACAGAAACTCTGTAATCTATGGAGAACAGCATGAAGAAATTCAGTAATTGTCAAAAAAGACATAGACTATAAAAGAGTAATTTAGCTTGAGGAGGGATGAGATGTGGGGAAATGTTGTACTTCAGTCTTTTCCCTGCCTGGCTTTTACTCATCCCTTGGATAAAGTACCCTGACTATCAGAGCCTTATTTTCCTAGCAGTTGTAGATGGGAGCTGAGATAGCTCTTCTTGGCAGCACAAGGTTGTTAGAGGTGCAGAGATACTCTGGTTGTGGGAACATGGTAATATTTTAAAAAGGCAGAGGTAGGACTTGGATCAGGTTTTTAATGTCTGGTGATGATCCTTACCCTAATTTTGGAATGCTCAGTCTGAGGTACTTCCTGGGGCCTGATTTTTAGAAAATGCTGAGCAGTCACAATCTGAAAATTCGGATGGCTGATGAACACAAAGTTCAAAATGAAAACTCATCAATTGCCTGAAATAGCTTTGCAAGAAATGCCCTGAAATGCAGCATCCTTGCTGCATGAGTTAAATGTTGCTGTTGCATAAGAGCTTTTAATAAGAATCCTTAGGCCAGTAATCTTTCAAGCAGAATGCAAATGCAAAACATTTCCATGGAAATGAACATATGTACTTTTGGATTCCTTCTTTTGGATTCCTTCATTTGCAGTGTGGTTCCCACATGAAGTATCAAGCTTTGCTTAGCAGTAGCAGGAGCATTGAATTGCCTGCCCTTGCAGCTGATCTTTAGGTTCAGATGCAATCATATGCCTCTAAATCCTGATGTGATGGGTTTTTTGCTGATGCACACAATGTGTTGCCCAATTCATTGAGCTATGTGGGAACAGATCTCTCCATTTAGAGATTAAGATCCATAAGATCTTAATCACCTTGGCTGAAATCTCTTTCATTGAACATATCTGTATGCCACCACAGAAATCTCAGAAACATTCTTTAAAGCTTTAAAAGTCACATTTTCTTTTACTCCCCTCAGAACAGCTAGGCATGTGCATTTATCTTTTAGTAGTCTTTGCTTTTGGGTTTTATTTGACACTTTGAAAGATTAGGATCATATTCTGCTTGCTAATAAAATGATTGGGTGAAGTTGCATTTATTATTTCAATTTAAAGTTTTGTTCTCAGCTTGTTCAGTAAGATGGACTCAAAACACTGTCTTTTTCCCTGACCAGACAATGCATGGTAATTGGTATTTTCAAGAGTGTGTTCATGGATTTTTTAATTTTGTGTGAGAAATTGACAGGTGTAGTATATCAGTAATATTTTTTACATGTACTTCATCTGTTTGTATTCCTCCTTTTAAGGGGGCACTTCTGGGGGCACAGCCATTTCCCTTCCTCACTCATATTTTGTAAGTTATGGAAGAAAAACCTTACTCTTGCTTTTCAAGAACAGTTTCCCAGCTTAATGGGAAAAGAAAACTCCCAATGGCATCCAGTTGGGGAGAAAAACCCATGGACAAGCCACAGCTTCAGCTGTATTTCTACTGGTAAACTACAAATGGTTCTCCTTGGGCACCATAAGCCATTTCATATCAGAGAGTTACATTTTATGACTCCCCAGCCAAGTCCATTAACTCCCTTAATACATTTTTAAGGAAAAATGAAATCCTGAAGTAGCCTGTGGGTTTTGCTGTCAGCCAGGTAGTGACACTGGCATAGTGCTCCTGTCCTTGGGGACTTAATTAAAAAGGTTTGGGCCAAAAAAACAAAGTGTATTTGGAGAAAGTAATCACACTCTCTTTTGTTTCAGAGTACTGTGACCACTGAGTGGAATATTGCAGAGTACCTTTTTCTTCAGATAAGGTGCTTTCTCCAGCCCTGGCTATATTTAAGGCAGTTAGCATCAAATGTTTTCTCTGTCATGCTGGGCTGTCCTTTCCTGGAGGCAAAGAGAGCACGTCTGAACAGCTATGATGGATCACTGCAATTCTTCCATGTGCCTTGATCTACAGAGACAGTTGTTTAATCCAATAAGAGGCATGTGGTTTCCATGACAGAGAGAAATCAGTGTTCCCATCATCAGATGTTGATCTGCTTACAGTTGACAGAAGTTTTTCTTTTCTTCCCCTAAGCAGCCATGTAAGATATTTCCCTTTACCATCTTGAAAATGTGTGGTTGTTTCCTGTTCTTTTCTCAGGAGCTGCAGCCTTGGAAGAGCCTAGGTCTGCAGAATTAATGCTACATGCAGAGGGAAAAAATGCTGAGGTAATTAGCTGGTCCCTGCATGAAGTGACAAAGCTCCTGGTAGAAAAGCCAGGTTTGTGGCAAAGCAGCAGACCTTGACTCCCTCAAATTGTTTATTATCTTGGCAAACCATTGCTCTTATGTTCTCTTCATATGAACCTCTGCATCCTTCCCTGAGAGCCTAACAAAGCAGGACCATGAGGTAAGGGCATCTTCAGGGCCATTTTATTCCATATTGCCTCCCTTTCTTGACATAATTTAACTAAAGGCAACAAAAATGGACATCTAAAGTTCAGATCAGGCTCTGCTATATCCAATCTCCATACTAATTCTGTGTTAAAAAAAAAAAAAAAAAAAGAGTACTGGACATAAATTTAGTGAGGAGAGAAATCTCTCTGGCTCCTGCAGGAGTCTGGTTGGTTACTTTCTTCCTCAGCATCCAGACAAAGAGAGCAAACAGATAAGTAGCTATTTGTATAGCTGGAAGCTGATATTTTCCAGAGGCTTTTTTAGGATTGTAATTCCAGCTAGACTGGCATCACTCGGGAGATGTTGGCAGTGCTGTGGGAGCAGATGGGATGTGAGCGTGGTGGGGAGACAAGGCGGGATAAAGGGAAGAAGAGAAGAGCTAACCAAAAGTTCTTGGGAATTTTATTTTGAGAATGGAAATGGAGAGAACCCGGCCTGGGATTAGCAGCAATAAACCATAAATCCTTGAGGATGATAGGTCTACCTAGAAGGGTCCCAGGCAATCAAAGCTTAAGAAAGAGAAATTTGAAACATGGAAAATAACTAAATTAAATAGAGGATAGTCTCCTGATTGCTGTAGTACCCTTCGTATTTCCTCAGCAGCAAGCAAAATTGACTTGGAAAGGGTAGTTTTTATTTAAAGGCAGTGGGCAGATTAAAAAATTCTATCTAGATTGGAGAAAAATTTGTTTGCATTTGGAAGACTTCTTCATTCTCTTGAAGAAATCAAAGTACCCAAACTGAATGTCCTAAATAAGAGGCCCAAGAACTGAAAGAGATTGGAGAATAATTTGAATTTTGGAAGATGCCCTGTTTTACATTTAGTGCTCAGAGGGGCTCAGACTCTCTAAAGTGCATTTCCAAAGTAGAAATTATTTTGTAGTCGGTGTAATATCAAAGTAATTACTAGATTATGATAATCAACACTCTGTGCAAAGATTATTTTTGGAGTAGGAAATAGAATTTTAATATTGTAGAATGGGTTGGATTAAGACAACAGTATACTAAATAAGGCTCAGGTTTGTATTTAAACCTTGGAAAAATTGATCATGGGACATGATAAATTCACTGTCACTTAAGCTCTGATTCAGTCATAGCCATGTTTGATGCAGAAATATCTGCGGAAGGTAATCAGGTCAGAAGGATTCCCAAAAAGCCATAAAGGCAAAAAATATTTTTCCTGCATATTGGAAAATTCTTAGAGACTCTTGCAGGACTCGTTTTACTCTACACAAAACAGTCAGAGAGTAAAAATAGCTTACCTAAATTCATACCAGACACACTGTAGGGGAATGGGACCTCAGCTGTGGGGCCAGTTTGTACCAAACTGTGGCACCCCTAAGAGTTAGGTTATAACCACTGCAAAGCATGGAGTCTTGATTTTATTAAATTTTTTTTTCTATATATCTGTATACAGGTCACTGTAAGTGCTGATAAGCTTAATAATTGCGTGTACCAGCTCTAATAGGTTCCAAAGTATTGGTATGTGGTAAAAGGTAATAATGATGCCCACCTGGTATGTAGATGCTTTGTCAGTTTAAATTTTTCATTCAGGGAAAATATACTTTGCTTTTGCAAAACATTTTAGTGTGATATGGGGAAAATTAAAGCCATCTATAAAAGACATGGATATATCACTTCTATTTAACTGTGTATAAATAGACTCAAGTATTTTCTTTGTTCTGCTCTGTACATACCAGGTTATACAAAATGAAATTAAGTGAGCCATAGTGGAAAATTAATTAAAAAACCCAAACAAAAAAACCCACCTTGGTTTAACGAGTGGTAAGAAAATAGGATTGATTTGAGGGTGATTAAAAAAAGGCCACCAATATATATTTTCTTACTGAAAATATGAATTCATATTATTTTATGAATAATATATGCAATGGGATTATAACTAATGAAAGGATGAGCCAAGAAATAACTGGGTTTATTCTGCCAGTGGGAAATATCAGGCAGAGTATAAAATCATTGCTGTATGTATATGTAGGCTGGGTTCCTTCCTACTGTTCCAGGTAGTGTTGTGCACTTTAAAAAAGATGCTGCTCACAGGAAGGAAATCTAAAAAATCTAGTAAAAGTATAGGAGTTGGCATTTTTCTTAATCATTTTGCAAAGCATCCTTTTAAGGGCCATTTCCCAAGTGTGCTACCACAGTTATGAGCAGAGGTACTCTTGACTGACTGAGTAGAAGAGGAGAAACCAGATCTTAAATATCCATATCTAAGATTGAGCCACCTCAGAGGGTCCAGCTCATAGTGTAACTGTCCCTTCAGGAAGATTTAACAGAAAAATTTAATCCAGTGTGTTTTACCTTGCAATGAAGGACAGCTGGAGAAAGGTGAAGGGGAAGAAGAGGGTTCAGTTCCTCTGTATGAATTTCTGTCACATAACAAGGAACAAGGGTGGCATTGCAGGTATGCTACAGTCACCTTGTGGTGAAGGCTCATGGTCACTCTGGACACTCATGGACACAGTATGGATTTCCTCCTACCTCTCCTTTATTTTCAACCAAAACTCTCCTTTATTTTCATTTGTTCTGGGATAGTTTAGGTGAGATAAAGATTCACTATTCTTTCATGTGATGTACCAGCACAAAGGAGGTACTGAGGTGACATCTCTAGGTAGCACTAATTACTGAGTAGGACTTTTCTTCCTAACTATGTGCCAGGTCAAACTGACTTAAAGCAACATTAAAATCGTGCCCTTTGTTTCTCAATAGCCTGATAAACCTGTGGCTCAGCTGAGCCTGCACTCAGTATTAACCACTCAGCTGCTAGACATCTGCTTTATAATCCACTAATAAATTTGTGAGGCTCAAATCCAAAGCCATGTCCTTTGTTATGCCAAGTTTGACACGGAGACTTTCATTCCTCATCTCCAGTTGTGAGACTGAGGCGAGGTCAGACTGACTATGCCAGAAGGAATACAGAACATTGTTGCTTAGAGCTCATTTATACAATTTATGTCAGTATCATGAGATCTGACATGCTGTAGAAGAAATCTGGCAAGCAACATGTATTTGCATTTGGAAAGAAAAGAAAAAGGAAATAAATTAAAGAAAGCTGAAATGCCAGCCCAAGGACTGTGATTACACAGTAGTCATCACTTTAAAAGTTGGCACTAGTCAGCTTGTATTGCAAAGTCACCTCAGGTAATTCCCATCCCAAGCATTTGGGAGAAAGATCAGTGCTTCAGTCCTGGAAGAGGTGCTGATGCTGAGGCTGTAAAGTCAAGGCACTGTACTGTTTGCCAACGTATGCGGTTGTATTGCAGTATTCTTTTTTGTTCTTTTTGTTTTAAGTTGGCTAAAGACCCTACAGGGACTCTCAGGAAGGTTGTAAACAAATTACACCATAAAAATTCAAGTGTCTGATTAAAAATTAAGATGCTGCCCTCAATTATTGTGGAAACACATCCAAAGCCTTTGAGTCTGTGTCCCCCACAGGTGAATCACTGCTGAGGATTGCCCTGGGTTACAGTGGGTTACAGTTTTCTGTCTAGTCCCAGCTTCTGGAGAACATCCAGGGGCTTCCATCATCAATTCCAAGCTGCAGCATGCAGCAAGGATCTTTGGACAACTTTGCCTCTTCCCCAAACTCTCGCAGTACCTCTGTGAAGTTACTCCTATGCCAGTCCCCAGGCCAGCCACCAGAGACAGCTGTGCATGCATGCACATGCCTGCTTGTGGGTGAGGCAGCTACAGATTGAGGGGTTGGCTACCCTGGGTGCACACTGAGGAATGCAGGCTGTGCATGTATATATCTCTATATGTATGTATATTTTCCCATAACAGGCTTTCATCATGGTCAGCAAAACAGGTAAAGAGGATGAGGCTGTTGGTGCTGTTGGAATTTTGTGTGAGTGCTGCATTTTTTGCATTGATCTGCATATCTGGTCAAGAGTGTTTGCATATATGCATACACATATATATACAGCAAGTGTGTGTGTGTTGTGAGGTTGGGAATACATGCTCAGCCTCAGTACTGGCTGCACTCAAGAACATGAAGCTGTGGTAGCCATTCCAGCTTGGGCTTCTAGATTTGTCAACACTTTAAAAGATAGACTTGCATGAAACAGAAAAAAAAAAAAAAGATGTTTTAGCCTGGTAGAGCTGTCTTCCCACATAATGCTGATTTTTTTTTTTTCTCAGAGCATGTATTCCCCATGTAGATCAATTATATGCATCTGAAATATGGATATTCGTTTTCAGGAAAGGTCTGGCCTACTTCATTGTTTCCCTTTTTCCCATCTTCTGAACCAAAAGTGGGGATTTTTTTGTGGACTTGGAATAGACCACCTGAAACATGGATGCACAACGTGCAGATGACACAAAGCCCCTCATTATTCAGCAATATTGATATTGGTTGCAGGCTGTCTCCCAAAGTGCCATTCTCTGAGTGAGATATAATAACATACACTGTGCTGACACCTTCCCACCCACTACAAAGTACAACCAGAGCTGGGGAGCCAAGTGACACCTGAGGATCTTGGCAGTGCTCTGATTCATGGATCTCACTACAAGCATTTCATCTCCTTTGTTCTCACTGCCCAAACTGTATGTTTGGAGAGCGTCAGATGAAGGAAACAAGGGGGAGGGAATTGACAAGGGTGTACTCCCATGCAACCAATCCCACCTAAGAGAAAACCAATGCCACTTTGTCTATTTCCCACTTTCTTGAAAACCTCAAGGTTACTGCAGCTACTGCATTCATAGAATCATATAATATCCTGAGTTGGAAGGGACCCACAAGAATCACTGAGTCCAAGTCCTGGCCCTGCACAGGACATCCCCAAGAGTCACACCATGTGCCTGAGAGCGTTGTCCAAACACTTCTTGAACTCTGTCAGGATTGGAGCTGTGACCACTGCCCTGGGGTGCCTGTTCAGTGGCCAACCACCCTCTGGGGGAAGAACCTTTCCCTGAACTAGGGAACTGTTTCCTGAGCTTCTCCTTTTTGAACCTAGATCTCACCTGACACAGTTCCATGCTGTTTATGAGATATTTTTTTAATATTTCCCCTACCAATGTGATTTAGAACATTTTCCCCTAATCTATCAAACACCCTCAACATGTCTGTAGGACTAAGTGAAGAGAAGAGTCTTCATACTTTCCATTTGAACTTTTTCCTCTTTATGTCAAACATAAAGAGGAAAAGCTTACACAGCTATTTGGAGAAGATGCAATTGGATCTCTCATTGCTGCTTTGCATGCTTATTTGGCTGCAGAGGGCAATATAGCTTCCCCTCATTGCTCCAATAATCATGTAGTCCTCCAAGTGTTTCCCTCCTAGAATAAAAAATGTCACCAGCTCCTCAAGCCTCTCTTGTGAAAAGAAGCTGCTCAAGCACCAGAGTCCTGCAGAGAATTCAGATAAAATGATCCTGAGCAGAGATGACTGCTCTCTGTTCCTATCTCAGAGAGGGTTGCTGAATTCCTGCAGTCCTATTCCTCATTTGCTATCACAATATCCTTTGGTTACATTGCAAACTGCTTAACCTTCCCAAGAAAGTCATGTAGCTACCTGAGGCTTCAATTCCATTGCACATAAGTCTGGGCTCTCCTGCCACAAAGCTTAACAAGCTGAGCAGTCCTGCAGCCTACTTTCCCAATGAAGAAACCTTACTGAAGTATTACTCTGTTTTGCCTTCTCAGAAAACCGGGTGGGATGAAACAAGTGCTGAGCCCAACTTTGCTGTTATGTTACCATGTAAAGAGCGTTATTTCAGCTACAGAGGAAGATAATGGATAAGCTAAGCTTTGCACTAAAGACAAGAGCTGAGTGTTGGAAAAAATGTGTAGGAATCTGTGCAATGTCCATATTCTCTAGCGTAGGACTAGGTAGTGCCTTAGCCTAACACAGTTATTGGCAAAATAATCTAATTCCTGTGGGAGCTTATTCTGTACCTCTGCTGGAAAGAAATTAGTTTATGAGGATTAGCTGCACTGAGATTCCATCAGATATCTGATCTAAACTCTGTTGCTTTTCTTAGTCAAGTCAACCTTTGTTTAACACCAATGTTGTAAATAACTTTTCTGAGGTACAGGAGATAAATTCTTGTTCCTTAAATAGCTGTCATCATGTGTGTTGTTTCACCTCTTACTGACAAACCAGAGCAATGTTTGGCTAGAGATATTTTTTTTCCATTCAGATGTAGATCTCCAGTACTGTCCAACAAACACTGCAAACCCCAGGTTATAGATGAGACATAGTGGGGTGTCCTGTGTGCTTTGTAAATAAGGAAATAGAAATGCAACCAACCATGTGCTGCATTGAAAACAGAAGTTACCATTTGATGGAATGTATATCCTGTGCTAAATTTCTTAGATTCATTTTTGCCATGGTTTGTTGCTAACACAAAAACATCACTTGAAGCTGGAGATAGTAAAAATGCAGCTGCTCCAAAGTTTAATAACTACTTTTCCCTGAAGACAAAGATAACAAGCAGATTAAAATGGATGGCTGTGGAGGTAGCTGGACTGACACTATGGAACTCACTTTTGTGCTCTGCAATTCAATTCTTTTGAGACTTAAATATTGCCATTATTGAGGTTCACAAGGGCATATAATACATAAATCACATCTATGGAAGTGAAGTGATAATTTCTTCTGATGAATAGGAGGTAGCTACACGTGGGTGAGAAAAGTACCATGTTTTCTTGTGGTTTTTTACAATTTGAACAATTACATCAGCTGTTATTGCAGAAATGCTGCAGGAAGGAAATGCTAGCTGTCTGCATCAGGGCTCATTTTGATTGCTGTGCCGCAGGGAGCTTCCTCCTCCTCCAGCATTAAGAGAATAGGTGAAGACTAACCATGCAGCTCTTGTGAAGTTTCAGGGCAGTATAACCTTTCCTTTTAAAAACCAGTAATTGTTTGCAAAATATGTGGTGTATGAGGTGATCTGTTCAGTAATTGTGTTGGTTGAACTAAAATCTTGCAGTGAGATTGATATGAAACCTGCACTTTAAATGGGACTCTTTGAACTGAACCTGCTATATAATTGACTTTTATGAACAGGATGGATCATTACAAACATCTAGCCTGAATAATGACATGGCAGGTGAGATTGCCAACTGCTGTATTTCACATAAGATGCAGAAAATGTCTATTTAACCTTCCTCTGGTCATTTTCCTTTGAGCAAGGTGGAGCAGCAGCACTATAGGTTATAGGTATTCTTAAGCAATAAAAAGAATATTTCTCTCCAGAGCCTGATCTTTGTTCTTATTTCTCTCTGTGTCTGCCTCTGTATGGCATATCTGTGGATATCCAGAGGACTTATTTAATGTTCCTTTAAATGCAGGTGCCCCCTCAAATGTACTGTGTATACTCAGTCCCCCTCTGTGCACTGGAGGAGGGATGCTCTAAACCTGTACTCCTTCACTTTTGCCTCTAGCCATGGTACATGTTAGATGATAGATGATGTGACCCTCCAAGGCTGTTTCTGCATCCTTTTGGGTTCTTTGCAATTGCAAATGCCCAGGCTTACTGAAGTAGATGTTAGAGCCCAGCTCAGTATCTTGGTGTATGATTTGCCTTTCAGCCCCAGACACAGGGATATCAAAGCAGAGATACTGGGGAGCTGTTTCTCAGCAACACCCCATCCTTCCCACTAACACTCTGCTTTCCATGGATATATTTATGTGGTATTTCACAGGAGATGTGAACTCACTCTGCCCACATACTGAGCCCACTTTGAGTGAGTCAGCTCCATCAAACAAGCTGAGTAGCTCTGGTTAACATGCTATGAAGCCTGAGAGGTTAGGAGGGAAAGGTTAGCAGCTCTGCTCAGTGCCAAAAGAGGGCTTGTGGTAAAAGAGGGAGTATGTGTCCTCCTGCTCATTTGTAGACATCCCCAAGAGGAAGCAAAATTAAAAATGTAGAAATTTCCTTTCTAAAAACTTCCATGCTTGAGTTTACCCCCACCTTCTGTACTTATCTGCTCTGTATCTCATACTTGTAGGAGTTTGTGTGTTCCAGTAAAGCTTGTGACCCAAAATTGTTCCTGGCCCACCCTCAAACATTTTGCTGGAGAGCAGTTTACTTCCTCTAAGTCCCTTGTGATAGAACAGAGCTGCTTTCTGTGTGCAGGAGCTGCTGTGACAAGTTGGATTTTTAAATATCAGGGAAGGGTGAGAGCTGGGCTACCTTGCTGCTGTGCCACAGAACCTGCTGGTGGGATGTAGCTGTGCATGCTGATCAGAGCTCTCCTCCCAGGATATTGCTAATGGCAACCCCTTGACCTGCCTTTGTCTAATAGATTTCAAGTGGCTCCAAGCCGTAGCTCATTCAGCTCCAGAAAAATATGACTTCTAGTGTGTCATGTGCAAATGTAACCCCAAAAAGCAGTAACAGCCTTGCTGTGCCCATATCAAGGAATAAAATTAACCATAGAATTTGTGTTTATAATCTGATTTTTCAATTTTTCAACTGTTTTATTATTAGCTGATATATTATTGTTTTACAATTTCCATATCAGCTGCGCCTCAGTCAGAATTTTTTGTATATGGCATCTCTAAGGTTTTGTATACCAAAGGGAGAAAATAATTCCTCAGCCTCATGCTTTATCTGTGTTGTCTCTCACTGGAAACATTTCAGGATAAAGAATCACTCTTATTTCACATATTAAACAAGTCTGGAAACACAGTGTTGTCTTACAATAATTTCTGATGATTCTTTTTGAATACCTTTTCTCCAAATGTTCCAAATGTTCCAAATTCTTGAACCAAATAGTTTTTAACTTCTAAAATAAGTTATTGTTTCCTTACAACACTTCAAAACAAGAGAACAACTTGTTTTTTTCTTCTGCCATTTTTTGGTTTAAAAACCCTGAGATGACATTCAAGAGAAAACAAAAATGCTCTGTTTCAAAAACAGAGTAAAAATAAGTAACTTTTATTTTGACATCTCCTGGGAGTGAAAATCAAATTTGCTCTTGTTAAAGCATTTTTTTGCAACAAAATCACTTTTTCCACTTTTGCCATAGTGCTGCCTTTTTATTTTTTATTTTTTATTTTTTTTTAAGTGGAAGAAAGTGCTGCCATCATGGTGAATATATTGAATCCACAGGGACTGAAAGTGTCCATAAAGTTGGCTGAGGGAATGGGGTGCTGCTGATCAGAGTGGGGATGTCCAGCTCTGTCTTGTCTTTGCTATTTCATGTGACAGTAAATTGTGCAATTGTTACCTCCTGTTTCCTTGATACCTGGGAGCCACAGGCTGAGGCTGATGATATGCCAGGTGCTGCACAGACCAGGGGGATGAGATAGTCCCTTAATGACAGAGCTTACCACATGCACACAGGACAAGGCACAACAGAGAGATGCAGACAGGAGCAGGATCAGGCACTGGGACTGCAACAGTCCCCTCACTAAGGAGGAGTATGGAGGGACTTGCCTGAATGCCAAAAAGATGTACAGTAGAGAATGGTATAATGAACATTTTGGAAGGGTACATGAGTTCCTTAACAATGATTTGGGGTTGAGCAGTGAGGGGCCTTCACAATGGAAGCCAGTTGATCTGATGTGAAGAGAGCAAAGAAGCAGCAGGAGGGTATGAACAGAGAAGAACACTTGGAGTTAAGAAGAGCATTGGGTTAATGTGATCGTGGTTGCAGCAGCATTCTGAGCTGTTATTTATGATAGCTGGAGAAAACAGGTCTTGTAATGATGGCATCACTAGAACTGGCAATCTGGATCCACTCTAGACTAATATGCAAATAGTCTAACAAATACTGGGCTTTAGAGAGGCGAGAGACTGATATCCTACACATCTGTGGTGTGTCTTCAGAAAATTATTTCTAAATTGCTTGTTCTAAAACTAGGGCCTTTGGAAGTCATCCACATTATTGTAATAAACCCTGCTCATTGCTGCAGAACTTAGGAACAAGATGAGGACTAAGACCCTATTGCATTAGCTGCTGCATGGGCATAAATCTGTAAGGAGATCTTTAATGACAACTTCTATTCCCTGTTGCTATTTAGCTTTTCCTGGGGAAATTGTTGGGTTTTGGTGTGGAAATCCAGAGCTATAGAGGTATGAAAAAAAAAGAGAATAAATCTGAAATATTTAAAGGATAGAAGTGCAGGGTGAACAGATGAAGATACTACATGCCTCTAGAGATAAAATGTCTAAAAGATCCAGCAGAGAGGAAAGAGTTCCTTCTCTGAGCACAGAAAACACCCCAGTGATCCCAAGTGGGACTGTGGGCTCGTGCTTTCATGGCCTGTGCAGCTGCTCCTTACAGCTTGTGTGGTTTGACTCCTCCCTTGTTATTCCCTTGTGCTGACTGTAGAGCATATCTGAATAGTAAAGAGATTTGCAATTAAGAGAAATGCTTCAGAGAGCTAAAAAAGCTCTTGTTTTTGCTGAATGTATATGTTGTTGCATCATTTTTTCTTTTTATTTTTTAAACCATTAAATTAACAACTAATAATTTTTAGGGTGGCCACCTGCTTTTACCAAACACTGAGATTTGATCCCTACATCTTCTAGCAAATAAGAAGGCAAGGAGCCTGATTAATCATTGCTAAGAAAGCTGTTGCCTGGGTACCTTCATACATCTGCTCTACTGAGAGGGAATGACCTAAAAAAAAATGGAAGTGTTTATAAGCCAATGCTTCTTTCTCTCACCTGAGCAATCTCAACTGCACCTCTGCTTCATCTACCCTTCCCTCCTTTTGTGCATCAGGCCTGGGCAGGGAAGGTGAGGGACAGCAGATGGCAGGCTGGCTGCTGCTCAGTTAAGAAAGCAACTCCTAACATTTGGCTCACACCTGTCAGCAGACTCCGTATACACTTGTTTATCCTCCTCTGTACCATATGTTTCCATGCAAAATCAGTTCCAATGATCTATTGCCTTATTGCTATCACTCCTATTATGGTTGTAACTGAGCATTTCACAGTCATTAATACATTTAGCCTGACAGCATCCCTGCTGCGTAGGCATCTAATATCTCCCACTGTACAGATGGGTTAGCTCAAGCTCAGATCCACAGCTCCTCAAAAGCTTCATTGAAATCAATGGGAAGGAAACACATCCCCAGGGGATGAAAGTTTGGGAGAGCAAGCTGCATGATTGGCATCACCCAAGGAATTTGCACTGGAGTGAGGAAATTCCTCTGTGGGATCCTACTTGGATGCTCAAAGTGCTAGACCATTCTGGATTTCCTGACACAGAGCTGCTCCCTGCCTCTGCAAACCCAGCAGAACTGTGGTTGCTGTTGTCATCAGAATATACAGTTGAAAAGTTAGTTAAAAGCCCATTGGCTCAATGTAGTGTTAGCAGTCAGCTCAAAAGTACTCTGCCCAACTGAGAAAAGTTGATGAGGACAAAAAAAAATGCTTCTGCTGCTCTGTCTCCCACTTCCTCTATTCTTTGCATTCTTGCTTGCCTCTTCAAGTCTATGTAGGAGAGGAACAGGGTTTTCTAAAATGCACTGTATGTACCTATCAGTCACCTACTTATTAATTATAACTAAAAGCATGATTAATCTGTCACAGATAGAGATGCTAAGTAACCCGAAGCAGGCTAATGCATTTCTGTCACCTACACAAAAGGCAGCATTGTCCTCAGATTTTACATCTGTGTGTACTAAGGCCCATATTCACAGCAGCTGCAGATCACTGGTGATGCCCTTCTGCCACTGATGGGATGAGGTTGCACCATGCATATCTCTATTGCCCCCACAGAGCCTGTGCAGTGGTTTATTTCCTCAACACCAGTACAGTTTAATGAGGTTATCTTTTGCAAATAATTTTGCCTTTTAAAATTTGTAACAACTACAGTTATGAGAATTATTTCCAGGGACTATAATGACTACAACTGAAATTCTCTGGTAGAAAGGGTCAGCATGAAGACCAAGGTGCTATTTAAGCCCTGCAATGAGTAGGAGCTAAGAGGTGCACAGGTCTTCTGCAAATGTCAATGTCTAAAGAAGACAATTCTTTTGATATGGCCCAACATATTTTTTCTCTTCTGTTATCCTTTTCTCTGAATATTTAATTGATCAATTTTTTTTAAATAGCCTAGATGTTGGAAAGTTAATTTCCAGGCACCAACTTGAGATTAGTAACCACACTTGAAACCCTGTGAAGCAGTCTATGCATGGATATGCTAAATCACAGCTAAGCTACACTGTGTAGCTTTAAAATGTCCTCAAGCTTTTCACATAAAAGATTTTCAAAACTGACACCTCCAGAAGGCTAATTATACCCTACAATATGAGGAGCAGAAGACATGTAAGTCAGCCATTGAAGGAACAATTCCACTGATGCCTGGGTGACCTGCTAAGACTTGATGCCTTATTTCTGGATGGGTAAAATATGAGGAATATAATCATTAAGCTCATTAAGTATATAATCTATTTTATATATATATACACACACACACATATATATATTTATACACACATATATATGTAATATTTTTTATTAAACGGTATTATTTTTTTCAGTCCTCTTATATGTTAAATATATATATGAGGATCAAAAGCCCAACTTCAATTTTGTCTTTTTACACCTACTAGCTTTTTAGTTAAATAGGATAAAGTTTTATATAAGAGTTTTGATGTAATCTGCCTGAGACTGCAAGATGATTCTTGCAAGCTGTATTCTGCATCCCTCCTATGCTGCATGCCTCAGTGGCCCAAAGGAAGAAAACATTTTGGTCTTCATCTCAATAGGCACCTTGCTGCATGCAGGCAGACTCTCAGACAGTAGGTTTCTGAGTATGCAGGTTTAGGGAAATCTGCATTTTGTATTTATGTCCTAAGCAATGCAGTAGTCAAGTAACATCCAGTGGAGAAAAAGCAGAAGATGGATAAGAAAATATAAACTGCTCCAGAACAAGTGTTTGTGTGGCTTTTACAGTTCTTTGCTTAGCTTTTTTT
>VZRH01005450.1:96502-139925 GCA_013397555.1 Urocynchramus pylzowi | reverse complement strand
TCCTGGCACAGCTTGGAGCCATGTCCTCTCATCCTGCTGCTAGTTCCTGGGGAGAAGAGACCAGCCCCACATGGCTACAACCTCCTTTCAGAGAGTGATAAGGTCCCCCATGAGCCTCCTTTTCTTCAGGCCAAACAACCTCAGCTCCCTCAGAAGCTCCTTATAAGACATGTGCTGCAGGTCCTTGAGTACCCCTGTTGCCCTCCTCTGGACTGGAAGAAGGCTCTGCAGAGAGATCTGGACAGGCTTGTCCAGATTGATGGGCTGAGGAAAACTGAAAGAGGTTCAACCAGGTGAAGTGGTAGTTCCCAACATATGTGCTACAGTTTTGGGGAAGAATGGCTGGAAAGCTGCCCATTGGAAAAATGGGCAACCTGTTGGTTGACAGCAGCTGAACATGATCCAGGGTGTGCCCAGATGGCCAGGAAGGCCAGTGGCATCCTGGCCTGTATCAGCAGTGGTGTGGCCAGCAGGAGCAGGGCAGTGATTGTCCCCTGTACTGGGCACTGGTGAGGCCTCACCTCCAATCCTGTGTTCAGTTCTGGGCCCCTCACTGCAAGAAGGACACTGAGGGGCTGGAGCCTGTCCAGAGAAGGACAAAGGAGCTGGGGAAGACTCTGGAGCACAAGTCTGGTGAGGAGTGGCTGAGAGAGCTGGGTGGAGGTGTTTAGTCTGGAGAAAAAGAGGCTCAGGGGGAACCTGATCACTCTACATCTGCCTGAAAGGAGGCAGCAGCAAGATGGGGGTCAGTCTCTTCTCACAGGCAACAAGCAAAGGAAAAGGAAGTTACCTCAAGTTGCCACAGGGGAAGTTTAGAGGAGATTTTAGAAGAAATTTCTTCTTGAAAATGGTGTCTGGGCATTGGAACAGGCTGTCCAGATAAGTGGTAGAAACACCATGTCTGGAAGTATTTACAAAAAATCTGTATATGGTACCTGGAGATACAGTTTAGTAGTGAAAATGGCAGGTTAATAGCTGGAAATCTTAGACACCTTTTCCAATCTTAATGATTCTGTGATTCTATGGTTTAGTGATGGACATGACAGTGTTGGATTTATGGTTGGACTCAATGATCTTAAATGTCTTTTCCAGTCTAAATGATTCTATGGTTCTCTACCTGAGTCCAACTTTTTCCCATTCTCCCTGAGTATGATTTTTTCTTTAATAAAGTTTTCACATTTTCAAGAAGTTCAGGTCAGATAGATGCATCTGCTTTAAAACAGGAGGAATGTAAGAATTTTAAGGCCATATTCTTGGAGCTCTTTGAAGTTAGTGATTTCTTCTAGCTTATATTTCTGCAGTATTTATGCCATTGGCAAATTCACAGGACATTTTTCAGGGTTAAATCTTACATACTTTCTCAGGTGGTGTTATTAGTGTAATCCCTCTAGAGTGAGCTAGCTACAAGATCCATAGAATTTGACCTATGTGACTGGAGTAAATCAAAGTTTGTGATTATCTAATTTAGACCATGTCACCATCTACTTATTTTTTCTTAAAATTTCTCTTGTAGAGTTTCAATGTGATCTTTGCTGAGTAGTCCCTCCAGTTCTCTAGCAACAGCGCTTTGCAACTTGACAACATTTTCTCAGTGTGCAGCATAAATTCACCTAGGGGTGGAGGTTCAAGCTGGGTGAGAAATGTTGGCTGTAGCTTGAAACTTTTTCAATTAGAAGTTTTCTGTTGGCTAAGTTCATTTTTAGAAACCATTTTTTCTATAGCTTTATGGATTGCTGTGAACATACTGAGAAAAGTTTTCCAGATGAAAATTTCTCATTTCAGAAAAAAAAAAGGAAAATGTCCTTTTGAAATGGAATTACATTTTGAAATGTTTGATGTTTTATTCCATTATTTCTTGACAGAATAGCAGTAACAATACATAATTGTGACAGACAATGGAATGCTATGACATGGTTTGGCTTGATACCATTTGTCATGAGTTAATTCATGAATAATGAGTGATACAGGGTTTTAGAATTTTTTTCATGTTCTTCTGTGAATTTGTGCAAAACTTAGAAGGACCTGATTTTCATTTGAAGCTGCTGTGAATAAACTAATTTCAACTGTGAAATCTGCTCATAAAGTAAAAGAAAGTCTAAATTTTTCAGCCATCTCTTATTCTTAGGAAGTAGCATTCAAGGTGTCACTCTCCAAAACTGAACTGAACAAAGAACCAAATTACTTAATTAGCAGTCAGCTAATCAATTTCTGATCTCTCTGGATGCTTTTAAACTAGGCTGATTTTCTGTTCTCTTGTATCCATGAAGTTTCCAATGAAGTCAGCAGTGTTCCCCAGTTAGGACCACGAATCAACAAATCCTATTTAAAATAATTGCTTCTAGGGGCAAAGTGTAAACTGCTCTTAACCTGTTGTTTTTCATTTGTAGCAGAATCTGGTCTGTCACCGAGAGGGCAATTCATGGGCACAGCCTCATGGGAGTGTTTTATTGAACAATATTGACCTTTTCTGTTTATGGCCATTGTGATATAAATTCTTCAGTGACATAATTTCTGTTTCTGCAGCAGCACTTTATGTTATTCAAACAGAAATTTCAGCCTGCCTTGTTGTCATCTGCTCATAATGATGCTGTTACTTGCCCCTTTAAAGGATGAAAGATTTAGCCTTTGTTCCAGTGCACTGAAAAATGAAAAAGCATAAAGTTTTGCCCAGAAGGAGATTTTCTATGTGATCACAAGTTTTTTTCATTACAGAACTGAAACTGAGGTGTAAATCTCACATTGGTGTAAATCAGAAACTACTCAAATCCAGTCACTGGCTTAGTTCTGATCACCTTTTGTAAACCTAGTGTAACTCCAATAAGGTCAATGCACTTACTTTGGATTTCCTTGGGATCTAAAAGGAATTAGAATTTGACCTTAGGTGTATTGGCACAAAATTGTTCAAATAAGTAAAGCAGGGTTGAAAATTGTTTTGCTTCAAAAAAGAACAAAATGTTAGTACCTACAAAGGTCCTAACAGGTTTCTAAGAACACAGTCAAGAAGAACTAGGCACACACACAGTAAATGCAAGTCACCAATCTAATCTTAGCATTTTTACACAACAAAAAACTAAGCTAGCCATTTTTAAGAAAGGAGTTAATGCAATTATAAGAGATTTTTTAAGGTAAAATTTGTTTTACAACTTTCCCCCATATTTTTCAACATTAGCCATGAATTTTTGACTTTATATTGTGGTTGAGTATCTTGTTAGCTAAATAAGTTGGTTGCAGAAATGTTTGTGGTCCTGTGGTTAAAGTTGTGTTGAAATAATTCAGGTTAAAAAACAAAATAAAAAACCCCTCACAGACTGTGCTTTTGTTTTTGTTTACAATACCAGTAGCATGAAGGTAGATCCTCAGTAATTAATTACTTTTTAACTTAAATTCCTTTTTCTCTACTCATTTGCATCTATTCACATACTTCATGGAGTAAAATGTAGGCAAACCTCTACTCAGTTACATCACCTTTTTCTTTCCAATACTTCACGTAGTTTCTGTTTTCAGGGACAGAAAGCAGTTACATTTGGAGATGGAGACAATTATTGTCTGGATTTTTTCTAGGCTGCAACAGACTAATTCTGAATTTCTGACTATTTTTAAAAAAGAAAATGGTCCACTTTTCCCCAAAAAGCTTTATGGCATTGCACACTGCATTAAGACTAAGACCAAACATATTAAAACTTTTGCTGTCTTAGAATCATAGCATGGTTAATGTCAGAAGGGACCTTAAAGATCATCTTGTTCCAGCCCCTCTGCAATGGGCAGGGATGCCATTTACTAGATCAAGTTGCTCAGGGCCCAAACCAAACTGGCTTTGAGCACTTTCAGGGATGGGACAGCTTCTCTGAGCAACATGTGCTAGTGCCTCACCATCCTCTGAGTAAAGAATTTCTTTCTAATATCTGATCTAAACCTTCACTCTTTCTGTTTAAAACTATTGCCCCTTGTCTTCTCATCATCTGCCCATATAAAAAGTCCCTCTCCCTTCTTTTTTAAACTCCCTTAATGTACTAGGAGACCCCAGTAGCTTTCCCCTGGAGTCTTCTCTTCTGCTGGCTGATCCCCAGCTCTCTCAGCCTGTTTTCATAAAAGAATTGCTTCTTCCCTCTCATCATCTTTATGACTCTTTTCTTATCCTCACTCCTACTCCTATTTTGTATTGTTATGCCTTTATGCAGTTCCTTAAAAATCAAAAGCTCTGAGAGATCGAAAGTAGATCACATTTGATTCAGCTGATATATGATATTGTAGAAATATATTTATTGTTAGATGTAAAATGTGTTATGCTTGCTGATTCAAAATTTTACAAGATTCAAAAGAGTTTAGTAGACATATAATTAATAATTTCTTTTAATAAAGAACATTTGCTTACTAGCCAATTAGGAAAATTCAAAACAGGTCAAATAGCTAGTTAAATAGCTTTTGGAAATTATACTGAGTGAAATTTTTGAGGGATCACTTAATCCATGTTCCTTACAGTTTGGGAAAAAGTCTGCTGTGGAGTTCACAGTGGAATTATGTAGAGATAACATGCCAGCTGGCAACATCCTCTTTCACCCTTTTATCCAGCCTGATCCCTGGAAGACAGTGAATTCCACAACAAACATGCACCCTCATGGCTCCACAGTTATGTGTGGTTGTGCAAAGTCAGAGTATTGGATGTTCTCCTTTTCTGCTGTACTGTATTTTTTTTGCAGTGCCTGGTGCTGACTGTAGCAGGAGAAAGTATCTCCTAACAGGCTTAGGGTCTGACCCAGTCTATAGTTTCTAGTTTGTTATCAAACACCTTTAATGTGGTTCTTTCTGCTATTCCAGGTGAAAGCATAACTTTTCCTTTTCTTACAACTATTCTTCACAAACTCAATTCAAACTGCCCAGAGTTTGAAGACTCTAACCCCAGAGAGAATCAATTTACAGATGGGAATGGTGTAACAGAATAAAGCACGTTACCTTCCAAAGTGTTCCGGAAACTGTAATTGGCCATTTTATCCATGGGTCCAGATTCATACTGAGTCAGTGAAAGGCAAAATTCGACATCAGCTGAGGATGGGAGCCTTGGAGTCCTTGATTTGTCGTTGTTCCCAGGATTTCTCCTTATAGGCCCCTCGCTTGTGGCATTGCATAAAGCCTGTTGGCTGTTGTACTCTTCAGACCGAGTGCAAATTACCTGTATAAAACACTTTCTATTAGAGGAGGTGCAATTGCAAAAAAATAAAAAGAAGTACTTTGATGATTTTTTTTTTAAAAAACAAAGACAATTTTCAATGTAATAAGTTTGTTTCAAGAATATATATGATTTTTTAATTTTTATGTGTATGATTTTTTATATAAGATGGATATTTCATAGAAAACAGCCCTCTAACAGTGCACATTTTGAAGTAGTACACTGATCTGTAATTTCAGATACATGTGAACTAAGGCATCAAATCATTCATGCTCCTGAAAACTCACTGAGGCTAAATTCAGTGTTACCCACCAATGCAGCAGGACACAAAGTTAAATCTGCTGCTGAATTTGCTAAATGGAGGATTTCTGGCTGCAGCAGGCTGCTGAACTAAGCCATAATCACAGATTTTTGTTTTTTACCCAGTACAGTAAGAGTGGGAAATGTTGACTTGAAAAATGAAAAAAAAAAAAATTATATAATAAAAAATAACATAAAATATCTGTGTGTGCTTTGTCAGGGTAAATAGACACTTTCTCTATGTGTCAATGATGCTACATGTATTAAATGGGAAAATTTCTGCTGTACATCCTAGAAATGTAACAGAGATGAACTTATATCACCAACTGAAATATAGTGATGGATATTGAGAAAGGATCTTAAACAGAGAGATGGATAAAGATGTAAAATACTGCCAGAATCTGGCATTATTTATATAAATGTTCTTTTATATAAATATAAAAGTCCAATTACAATGGCATAAAATGTCATTATTTGTCAGAAGATCTGCAGAAGCTGCCAGTCCAGTCTGAGACTCCTGGAAGAGCAATGTAGTTCAGTGATGGGTCTATGAGAATGAAACAGAAAAACAGCATCTCAGAATTCCCAGAAGTTGTTTTGCATATTAGCAGGTAACGTTGAGGCTCTGAATCAAACTTAACTGTCTATTCATTTGCTTTCCTTTGGAAAAAATACCAAAACAAGTAAAACTCCAAACCACCAGAGACTTCTTTAAAACACAGGACTCTGCACTTAGCAAGTAATCAATGTGGTAATGAGAAATTTGGGTAGAGAAAGAAAAGGTCTCATTAGTGAGTCCTTTTCTTCATAGGGGAGAAAGCACTTAACACTGAAACCTCAACTTATTTTATCCTGAAGGTCTATTTCTATTTCATGGACCAAAACAATGAACAAGGAGATGAGTGAAAGCAATCATCTCTGCTTTGAATGAGGTGGAAGAACATGAAATGTCATGTTCTCTGTTGAAGGAGGTGGGTGGGAGATTCATTTCACCTATACTAGCCACGTAGAAACTGTGAGATTGAAGCAACACTTTAGGATGACCTCTGCAGTCAGAGGAGAGGGAGGCATTCCTGAATGTGATTCAGCTCTCCCAAACCAGATGTCTGATGGGTGAGATGTACTTACCTCTAGGGGTGCCTAACTCTCTCCATTGACTAAGTCAATGAAATAAAATGAGTAAAAAAAATCAATGCTGAAACTGTCTCTGAACTGCAGTTAGCAAGGGAGGCAAAATTAAGAGTGTTCAACTCAATGCTCTATTTCTGCATTAGGGTGGGATGAATCACACCCTGGAGGCTCAGATGTGCTTCTGAACTAACTAAAGACAGAGCCAAAGGCAAGTTGACGTGCTGCAAACTAACTTTTGAACAAGTGGAAGGAGATCAGATGAATCCTTTTGTAAGTGATTTGATGACAAATTCATAGATAATGTTTGATGAAGCTGGTGATATAATACAGAGTCCTTAAGAACCTGGAGTTCTTAAATGATAAATTTTCTATGAATATGAATATCATGAAAAACTATTCTCATCTTTTTTGGGAGTATATAAGAAAGCTTATCAGAGCAATTTATCCTTAGACACTGCTCCATTAGCTGCAATCTGTCCATGTCTGTTAAAACTACTGAGGAGCCCTTGGAGGCTGTAGGTAGTTTTCCAGCAGAGTTCCCCCAGAAGCTCACCAAATGGGTCAGGACTGTACCTCTAAGAGGTACTCAGGTCAGGAGTATGTCTCTAAAAAGTCTGTTCTAAGAATCCCTACCAAGAAAGGAGAGGTAGTGACAGGGAGAGACCCACAGATATAAACACAAACCATAGTTTATATGGGTTTTATGATTAGTTTGTGTTACTGTGTGAGTTGATTCCCACTAGAAGGAAAATAGGTGGATGGTTCAGGACAAGCTCTAGCAATTTCTTTGTCTATAAAAATGTACCATTCTGTGTCCCTAGAAGTGCATTAGTGATGAAGGCAAATGTGTCTTGGCTGGTGAAGCTCAACCTGTTCTCAGGTGTTGCTTGGCTCAGAAACTTCCTATGTGTGGATTTTGTATCTATCTCTCCTATGGGCTTTATCTGGGTTCATATCTCCTGGGTTCTCCATCCTGCCATCTCCTATCTTTCATCATTTTCCCTCTGCCCTAGGGATATATCCCTATTGTGTCTTAAAGAAGAATCACATGCTGTGTTCAAGACCCAGTTTTCAGATATTCAGACAGGGAATCTTCAAGCATGAGCTTAAATATATCTCTAAACAAAGAAACTTTCCCCCTTTGTTCTGTTTATCCATTTCAGTGGGATTTAATGTAATTGTTAATGTCATGAGGCTTATAAATTTTGAGAGTGCTAATGTTTTTTTTCCATTTATGTCTCAGTGTACCCCTCATTAACTGTCTGACTAACCAAATTCATCCTAAACAGAAGCCATATGCTGCAAGGCTTTTGGAAAGTCATGGTCAAGAAATGCCACAACATAAGTCCAAGGAGCGAAAACGCTTGTCTGTAACCTTTTGCTATTTCTTTTTGTGAACTAAAAATTAAGGCCTGGCTATAAAATTAACCAGAATGCTTTTCCAGAAATATTTAACTTAGGTGATATTAATTATGAGTCTATCCTGAAGCTATAATTTGCTGTTTTAACAGTCATGCGATGTGTAAGTGATAATAGAACACAGATCAGTCAAATAGTTCTTTCTGGATGTAAACTGCAAAAAGCATACATTTAATGGGTCATACCATTGCTTTCTTTTCCTTCAGCAGGAATACTTTCTACTGTAAATGTGTTGGTTTAAAACACGATATTTTATTCCCATTTGGAACAGTCCTAAGCAAATTTCTCGGTTCACCCTGGACACATCTTCAAATCTACAAGCTGCACCTGCTTGTATGAATTCGCCAGTTCCAGGGAAATTGTTAGGAAGATACTCTGAGAAAAAGCTTATGTAAGTAGTGAGCAGAGCAAATACCAGTAGATGGCAGTCCAGAATATGCAGCATTGCTTCTGGACCTTGTAGCACCCAGCAAAAAATATCCCTCTGTGCACTGCAGTTGAGATCTTGAGCACAGCTCTGCAGAGTGCTTCTTAGAAAACAGACTGTAGAGGCTACTGTCTCACACCTTTGGCAAATGGGAAAGCCTTTTGTCTCTTAGTTTGCAACTGCTTGCACAGACCAGCCCCTGTGCCAAAATGAATGGAACAGCATTACAGAAGATTTCAGTGATGTGAAGTCTTTTGCCTGCTGTCTTTGAATTCAAAGCTTTGGGGAATTTTGCAACAAATTTCTTGGGGTTACTTTTGCTTATTAGATCTGTGCTCACAAGGGCGTTCAACACCGGTAATATATACCTAAACACTTGGGAAAAGAGGATTCTCTATGGTATCAAAATAGGTACTCACTCACTAAGTGAAGTTCCTCAGTTCACTGGGGCAGTAGAGACACTCAGAGGGCTAATCCACACCTCTGTGTCCTTTAGAACTGATCTCTTGCACTGCTTCTCCCCTGAGGCCACTGAGCCCCCCTCCAGAAGCTGTAGCAGCACATTTTCATAGTGCTGTGTTGCAGATTAGATAGCCTAAAAGAACCACTTCAGACTACAGTCAGAACAACCACTTGACTTGCTGATGTGTGCCAGCCACATAGATGTGATGTAGGCACTTCACTGCCTTCCTTCACACCTCCCCTCACCTGTTTGTCCTACATGAAGTCTGGACTCATGAGTTGGAGTCCAGAATGGAGAGCTGTTATGGAACCAAAAGAGATTTTGTACTGATTCATTGTCTTTCTCTGTCTTTCTCCACTTATTCTCACAACCTTGCTTGGGAATCTCATTAAAGCACAGCTCTCACACTGGATTTAAAACATTTGGCAGCTATAAAGAGGTCTAATTTTTTCTCTTTTTTTGGCTGCATTAGGGCCTGGCATAATTTAATCCTAATTAAGTGGTATCCAGAAGCCATTTACTCACCAAACTGAGAAAAGGCAAGGGAATCCCCAGATACAAGCTGTATCTTGGGACCTTGTTTTTACAGGTGGAACTTTGAAAGATGTAGCAGACCAAAAGGGTTTTAAGAGATTTTGTATATTTATATGTGGTTCTTCATATACTGCTGAATATTTGCTGGAATGGAAAAGTTAAGCATGCAGAGAATTGAAAGAAAAGGAGAAAAAATAAAAAAGCAAAGCCTTGAAGAAATTCTAAGAAACATCTGAAATGGTGAGGTCCTTGATTGTCTTTCTTCCCCTTATGGCACATTCAAAACTGGAAGAGCTGTGAAACTCAAGCTGAATGGATATAAGACAAACATGAACTGACAGCATTAAAACAAACCTGGGGCCTTCAAGGTATTTTCTCAGCCTTCAGTAAAAGCTGGCTGAGTTTCACCTTTTTGCATGAAGGTAGCCCAGAACTGAAGGGCAACCAATACCTGATTAAGCACCTCAAAATGGTGCTGGAGTGGAAAGCAGTTAAAGTCTGTTAACAATTACTGATGAAGTACTCACTAACACCTCCTGGTCTGACAGCTCTGCAGCTGTCTCCAAGCTGTACTGTCACTGCTGCTGTCTCCATGTCTACTGTGAAATCACTCAGACACATCTCTCTAGAGAGAGATTGTTGGATTCTTCTGCTGGTGAATTATTAACAAATCCCAGTTCTTATGAAATCAACCTAGCTATTGATTTATACACCTCTAAAGGTGTAAATTCTTTACCTTTTACCTTACATGACTCCTGAGCCAGCATGGTCATACAGCAGTGGACAGCCAAGCATCCAGGAGCCCAGCTCCACTGTCACCCACACATGATCCCATGGACAGCCAATCACTGGGACACTGAGGCTGAGGATACCCAAGTGGCTGCTTCTGCTGTGCACAGATTATGATACCTTCCTGCTGCAGTCCTGAGGTGGCATGTGAAGAAGAACCCCTTCTTAACAGAAAATGTTTCAAATGTATAGTCCATGTAAGCATATCATTAGAGAACACACTTCATAAATTCTTTCTTTATAGTTGCTCCATTTGGGCTCTTGCTTTTTAATGTACCAGCCTGTAGCTGGCACCACAACCTATTAAGTTGCAATAAAAAATAAAGTTTGTGAGTTCCTTGGGTGTCCATAAGCAGATGGATGCAAGACTTTTACTGATCTAAGTATCAAGAAATGCTGGCTTCTGGTGTTTGTATTTCTAAAAATTTCCTGCAGTTTTCAAAGGTAGATGTAAAATAATCTTTCAAATAATGCTGTCAGACAATTCAGTGAGCCATACAGCTCCCTGATAAAATGTACTTAGAATTAAATAACTGTGTCTGAATAGCTGAATTCATATTTCTTATGAAGTCATGTTTCCAGGTAATGGATCTAAAGTACTGTCATTATTAGTTCAGAAGCATTTTATCAATTTTCTATTTGTGTGACTTGTTTCTCTTTTGTAGTAGCTTTGCTTTTGTGTAAGTGGTTCTTCAGGGTGATATGGAATGAAGTGCTAAGGGAAATTTTCCATGCTTGCAACAAAGAATTGGCAGCAGGCTTACCCCAGCACATCTGAAAGCAGCCAGCTCTCCACGTTATGCAATTGCTTCTCTCAAGTCTTAGGAGAGACAGAATAGAGGGAGCTGAAGTTGGTGGTGTATCCTGCTTACCACAACAGCAAACTGAAATAGCACTTAGATTCTCCAACCTTATTTTCTTCATCCTATGTCTAGCACACTGTGGGGATTCCCAGACTCTAACGTTAACTGCCAGCAGAAAGATTCTGCTTTTAATTTGCAACAGGCTTTTATGCATTTGCAACTCCATTGACTTCAGTTGTTTATTGAAATTAGTTCTGGTGTAGAAGAGAAAAAATTTTAACCTCCTACTATTTAGAATCATAGAACAGTTTTGGTCAGAAGGGACCTTTAAAGGTCTTGTAGGCCAACCCCCCCTGCTGTGGGCAGCGATGTCTTTCACTAAACCAGGTTGCTCAGGGCCCCATCCAATNGAGGGACCTTTAAAGGTCAGATTTACCAAACCCCCCACCATGGGCAGGGACATTTTCAACTAGATTTTTGTTTTTTTTTTTTTTTTGCAAATCCATTATTTTGAATAGTTGTGGAAATGAGCACTAAAACAAAAACAACCCTTTTAAAATGTCATGGAATATTTCCAATTCCCATATATTTTTCTGATAAGTTGACATGGAATTGTGAAAATTGCTAAAGCATTAGTATGTCTCATGCAGTCCTAATGCTGAGTGTAACACTTGAATCATCACAAACAAGTAGCTGAAAACATGAGAAAACCCTTCCCACCCACCCTAGAACATGAGCTAAGCAAACAAACAAAACCAGTAAAGATTCCTGATAGCCTTGCTGATAAAAAAGAGGCAGGAATCAGAAGTGTTATTTAGATGACAAATATGAGAAAAATGTGGATGGATAATTCACTCAGCCAAGTGGTAACAGCAGCATGTTGAAGAAAAAGTAAGGTGAAAGCAAGAATTTCAGCATGTATCCATGGGTATCCATGTTGCTATGGCAACCATTCAATGGAATAAAGTATTTTCTCCTTTCTTTGGGATTAAAAATAAAAAGAAAAAGGGATGCTTTTCTGCAAATAGGCACTTTACCTTTTTAAAAATAAATTTAAACCATTTCCTAACATAGCAGGCATTGTAAAGGCACTTAAAATTATAAAAAGGACACCATATTATTGATGTGCTATTCCAAGGTTACTCTTGCCCTCTTTTTATTTTGAATGCTTGCTAAAAGCATTCTTGTTAAATTCCTTCAAATTCCTTCACATTTCTGGAACCTCCTCTTTTTTTTTTTTTTTTTTTTTCCCTCATGCTGTATAGTTACAGAGCTTAAATAATCAGAGCATTCTGTAGCAGATCTGTTTTCGGATTCAAACTAAGACTATTTTTGTTCCCTTTTGATTTTCTGGAGTGATATTTTGATCTCTTACTCTGTGCTACTCGAAGGAACTGTATTGACTGTTATTCCCTTTTAAGCAATTGTTTAAATTTGGATTCAATGCTAATAAAGAAATATCTTTACCCCAAACTCATGACTGAAAATGCAAATCCGTTCAATTTCTTTCATTCTTTCTCAGGAAAAGATGGGAGAGCCATAAATGGATGGAAGATATTAGAGGGAAATGTTAGTGTTGGAAGGTAAAGTTATCACTTATTTTGGAAATTTTGAAAAATTTGTAACGTTTCCAGAAGTCGCTGAAAAATATAAGCGATAAACATTTCCAGAAAATACTTGGAAAATATCAACAAACGACTTAAGTGCTCTTACCTATGGACACCAACACTGAATGTGTTTTAAACATAGCATGCCTTTTATTCCTGCACCTCTTAAAGTTATACAAAAATATCTCTTTGAACAACTTGTTCCATAAAAAAAAAAAAAAAAAAAATTATTTTAAGACTGTGTTAGTGGGAACTAACTTTAAATGAGAATTTATAAACCTGACTGTTTCTTAAGTATATCAATTGCTGCTAATAAATTTCTGGGTCTTTATTACCAAGAGGAAAATATCTTAAGAATCTGTACACAATTAATAAAGCCTCTGAAAAAAAACCAACTAACTAAACACAACTACCTGACAACTTCATGTTTTTAGAAAATCCTGCTAGTAACTTGCTGAGTCCTGTGTATTACCTGTCTCCTCCTACCTTGGTTATCTCATCCAATACACTGTATTGATAGCTCCACTTGACACATGTAACCAATGCAATTCTGGTTTCATTTTATCCACTTCCCCACAAGTACATTTTTCACACAACCATTTATTCAGCTCAGTGCAGAACAGCATAAAATCCACTTCTTTCTGACAATACAATCTAATTAAGCTAGTAGAGTTGATCCAGATTCAAGCTGTTAGAAATAAGAATTTTACAAAATGGGATGAAAATGCATATTTGTATCTGTATCTATTTTATGGCTATGTCTACACTAAGTTAAACGTGTGCAGAAAATTTCCCAGGCGCTGAGGCCAAGTGACATCAAATAATCCATGTCTGTGTCAATAAAATAATTTTAGTTTCATAAACAGGGTATCTCTATGCAAACATTATCCTGGGAATGGTCCTGGAAATGATTCCTGTCTGAGGGAGAAAAAGGTATGTCAGAGAATAGCCTGAATAGTTCTGTTACTGTATCTCCAAATGCCTGAATTTAGAGGTATACATGCCCTCTACTATTAAGGGGGCCCAAATCAAGACTAAATGCAGCACAACCAGTCCAGTAAGCCCAGCTGGGTGCTGATTTGTAAAATGCCTGAATATCCCAGAGCTGCTTGAATTTGTCTCTCTGTTAAATCACTAAAACTGTCCAACCTTCATTTGGGCTGCTGCTACAGAAATAAATAGAAGATAGACTTAGACAAACATAATCATAGACTTCAACATCAGAAGCAACTGTTGTTATTGTCATGATGGAAGGTGCCTATTAAAGCTGATAGACCTTTGTCACTGTGTTTTAGGCAATTTGGCAGGGATGAGTAAGAGACAAAAAAAAGCCCTCAGTGTTAGAGCAGGACACTAGTTCAGCTACATGAGACCTTATCACTTACGTACACATGTAACGTCACCGTGTTTTATGGGCACATTTGAAGTGCTTTTAATTGCCAGGAATCATGATTGCATTTGCCTCTCAGTTCCTTTGAGCAACAGAGATTATTTCTTCTCTATTTCTTTGAACTACTGGTGTGAATTACCCAGCTGATTCTTCTCTGCTCTAAAAGTTTGGTTTACTTGTTCATCTGTTTGTTTAACATTGAAAGCTGGTTAGTTAAATTTGATAGTTTTTAACTCATGGATGGGAAGAATATACTGGAAGAGGGGTAGAGTGCCTGAAAAGCCTCTGCTTCTGTTTCCATCATTCAGTCATCCACTGTTTTGCAATGGTGCTAGAAACTTATGTGCATAAATCCTGCTTCTCTGACATAACTGGCACACCAGAATTAAGCATGTTTAACCTGCTAAAGGCCATGTTCCAACACAAAAGCATAACTTTCCCCCTTCCACTTTATTTTTATGTTGTTAATTAAACAACCTAAATCCTACAGTCAGAAAGAAATGAGGCAAAGTTACAAAGGAACAGTTCTAAATGAAGATTAATTAGGTCCACATAAAATCCAATTTGCTTTCTGGTATCACTTACTTTTTTCTCCAGGAGTATCTAAGGGAAGGCAGTATGGCTAAGCCCTCATCTTGTGCACCTCACCTAAGTGCTTAAAATCAGATGGGATCATTCCCTTCCCCTTTCCTTGGCCGGTTCTTACCTGCCACGAGGAGAAAATTGATGCTGGGCTGAGTAAATTAGGGTTGGTTGGATGTCTGCCGCCCATGTACTCATCATTGCAGACCTCACAATCCTCTGCATCTCGCCAGTCCCAGTAGGGGATGGTGAAGTTCTCATCACCCGTTATCCTCTGGATCTGGCGCTCCCACATCAGCAGAAAGACCCGATGCCAAGGCAGGAAACCAGGGGCTTCGTGGGCAAAGTCAATGTCCCGCCACACATTGGACCCACCTAAGAGCGTGTCTCGAGAGGCATAATAATGCATCCACACAAAGAGATCGTACACATTGATGTCTCTGAACATGGGGTTGGAGCCATTGCTCATCTGAGCATACGTGCCGGTAGCAACAACGTAGTCCTGGCTAGGGATGTTCTTTGCCAGGTTCAGATAGGCAAGAAACTTGTTCTTCTCACTGGCGGTGAGCTGGAAGATGTTTCTTCTTGTTTTCACTTGCCTTTCAGTGCAGTCGAGCCCGGAGAAGCCAAATTTGCACTCCCCGCAGTTGAATCCCATGAAGTTGCCTTCACATCTACATGTCCGGTTGTAGAATACAGAGGGCCAGTCCTCTCTGTCATCCACTCCTGAAAAAGGGAACTGTGGTCCCAGTGGAGCCTGGGAGAGAAGGATGTTCTGGCAGGACCCTCTGCTGGAAAGCTCCCCACAAGGGGACCCGTCTCCATCCCAGGGGGGACAGCACTCCTTGCTCAGCAGACTCTGCACGTTCGCACAGACTCTGGGGAACTGCCCAGTGGACGGCTGAAGGATGGCGAGCAGAAGAGCCAGGGCAAATAGCAGCATACTGACAGAGCAGCAGGAGAGCATCAGCGTTATGCTTCAGTGCGTGGAGCGCTCTCTCTGACCCCTCCAAAGGCCTGTGTATGAAAGGAATTCCTCCCCTCCACCAGGAATGCTTCACTGCTGACTTTTGCTACAGCACACCCTTCAATGTCCTTCCCCATTCCTACACGAGATGCATTTACACACAAAATACACTTCAGAGTTAATCTCATTATCACATGTTTTAGGTGAAAGCCAAGTGACTTTCCCCCCACCCCCTACAAGTTTCAAAATACAGGCATTTATTATAAACTTTCATCTTCTGCCTAGCACATGATTGCTCTCCCCTGGCAATTGGAGAGGAAGTAAAATTAAAGTTTGGACACTGAATCAATTGTAAGTTCTTAGAATTCCTAGTTTGATTATATGCTTTAGAGTAAATGGTTGGTTAAATAAAGACGTGCAGAATCTGGTCAGTTAAACAGGAAGAACAGTGGACATAAAAATGAAAAAATAAAAAATGTGTGAGAAAACAATTTTTTTAACAGGAAGCAAAAATAAAATGTGGTCAGATTAAGTATGAACATAGGGCTGAACAAGAACAAATTTGACTTAGCATTTTTGCATTTCAGCATAAACTGCCTTTCTTGGATTAGCGTATGGCAAAGGGAGATGAGGGAAGTAATATACTTTTGATAGGAAAATACTATTTGTTCTTCTAGAATTGATAGCGTTTTCACAGTTGATGACACACAAAAGTCTGCATGACAGTCTTCTCCACAGTTTTGTGGGAAACACAGACAATCTGCCAATAGATTTTCAGAAAGCACTTTGAGCATCTGTCTCTGGATCAGGGAAAAAATACCATTGACTCCTGTTTTTCTCCCATCAAGCAGTTTGCAAACACCATATCTGTGTTCCTTACTCAATATGTTACTGGGCAGCCTCCAGACCACCCACCTCTTTCTTTTTGTACATTAGCCCGAGCAGAGCTGACAGAGCTGCATGAGCAGATTTAAAAGTTAGACATTCTTTGAAGCTGCCCCTTGCAAGAGGACAACTGTTGTTTTACTGCTGGGCAAAGCACACATGAGTTATCCATTATTTTCTTCATCTGCTACTGCTGTTAGTAAGAGTGGTTTTCTTGGGTTTGTTTCTTGCTAAAAGCTTTGCGAATTATTTCCTTATGCTTGGTGGGGGGGGGGGCAGGAACAACATATAGGCAAAGGAAGTGAGAACTTTGCTGGGAAAGGAGACCTTTGCTGGGATCAGGAGGTCATCACATGACCATGCTGAGGAGCACGAGGTGCTTTAATCCTGTTGGCTTCTACGCCTCAGGTATTCCAGGGGATTATCCCTGAGTCTCACTTCCAGGGAGCCTGTGATGGGGGAGCCTGGAGCAAAAAGGATGAAGGGAAAGTATTTGCTTTTTCAAAAAATATTTCTAACCATAGTCTGGTGTTTACTATTTTTTAGCTGATTCCCCTGGTTTCCATGTTAGGCTCGTAAAATATATTCTATCATAGAAAGGCTACTTGTTTGATTTATTTTATTTTGTTTGTACCTGGCTGTTTGGTAAACCTTGCCATTTTGTTTACTGTTCTTCTCATGGATACTACTACAGAAACACTGTACATGAGGAGAGACCCATCTCTGAGGATAACAATATGTATTTTTTAATTTTCACTGAAAAGCTATAGGGATTGGGAGAAACTTGAGTAGAGCCTCAGAGTGAACCAGAAAAGCCCTCAAATATATATTTATGCAGACAGTCATACAAACAAATACATTCAATACCCTGTTTTAATATTCAAATAAGATTTTATGTTCAGTGTTACAAAAGAAGGATCTGAGCCTTGAGAGTTGTCATATGATGAGTTTCCGAAGCAGCTGGTTAACCACGGAATTCCCTGTGCAATGTTTAAAATGAGAAGCTTTGAATCAGGAATGTGACTCAGGAGCAGCACACACCCCTCTTGCTTTATAGAGATGTCAATAGTTACTAGAAGGAAAACTCCCAGAGAAGTGAGAAATCTTCCTGAAGCTCACCTGCTGGCATGCTTGCAGCTTTAGGATCAGATTTTCAACACTGTGCTGCAATGCTAAACTGAGCTTCACAGAGAGATGGCCTATGGATTTCTGATGTAGTTATGGACAAAGACAAGGAACATTCCAAGTAAAAAACAATGTCATTGAATGGGGTTCACATTGCCTCATAAAATTAACTCTTTGTTTCCTCAGAGCCAAGTGGAAGGATCTTAAAAATATCATGTTTTCCTTTTGTAAAATGCCATGGAAATTTCCATTCTGGGCTGATAATATTGAAGCAATCAAGTAATATAAGTGGCTTTTAAAAAATTATGATAGCTGGGTGGCACCATGAAGGAAGTATCCTTCAGTATTGCTTGTTAATCACTTGTTAGGAATTCTGTGGGAATTTTAGGTCTAGTTGGCTGTGTTGAGTGAGGAAAAAAGAAATTTGGGATGGGAAAATGGAGAATATTTTAAAATAGTGGTTATTTTAAAATTCAAGCATAAAACTGTGGAGAAACAAAGGCTGGATAGACAAAGTTGATGCTGCTCAATTACCAGTGGAGATACAAATCATCTAGAGAAAAAGAGAAAAAAAAATGGCTATTTGAGATGGATAAGCACAAGGACCACTTGAAAATTAGAGAACAAGTGGAAAGACAGATAGTCTATTAACCAGCCAGGAAATTCAGTCTGATAAACCAGTAGACTCAGATTGTGTGAACCAGTGAATGTCGCCAGTTCAATGCTTTTATTATGTGACCATGTTATTTTTGATGTGATACTGGGATACCTAGATACAAGCTTAATGCATCAGAAAACAGACATTCAGACTGGCATGAAAACACAGGCCAAATATTAGAAACAGCTTCTAGGAGGACATTCAAAAATGTCATTGATCTGTAGTCCAAAACAAGGGAGAAGAGGTGCTTATGCAATCAGAGCAATGAAAGTATAGAAACATTAGCAAAAGGCAAAGGCAGACTCTTCCTGTTACAGACTGAAGATAGCAAGTAGCAGAAAAGTAGATACCAATCTATCAATCTACAGTCTGCACAAAACTTGCCTTATACCTGTCAGTCATGATGACAGGACAGCATCCAAGGGGGATGCTAAAGTAATATTTCCCGCAGTTTTGTTACACTCCACTTACACTTCACCTCTGTTTTCAGATCTTTGCTGAAAGGCAGCCTGACTTCTGGCTTTTGGAAGCATGCTGGGCAGAGTGAAAAATTTGGTATGTGGCTCTAAATGTTTTCCTATCAGCTTTCAGAGGAAAAGTGTCAAACAATTTCTGAGTACTATGTGGCTCACACCTGTGGCCCTGATATCAGGCCAGGGTCCAGATTTAACTAGGTGGATAATATTGTGCTGTTTCAGGAAATCCCTGTCTCTTCTAAGACCTCACTGAGGTTGAAAGCGCAGAAGGTTTTTCAGCAACCTACAGGGAAATTTATGTTTTTTTCTGGGTTAATATTCTGCTAATTTTCCAAGGAAACTTTGCCCGCTGAGGGGTCAGGCAAGCAATCCACCCTGTGCAAAACTAGTGGTGGAAACAACTAAGGGAGAGGCAAGACCAGCCTTTGCTCTGTTGGAGCTCTCCTGGACTGAGTCCCCCATTTTGCAAAGCTGCATTCTCTGCCATCATGACAGGTTCCCCATAGTTATGTCTCAACCAGCTGAGACCCAGTTTTACTCTTGCAGTTAAAAGCCTCTTCCATCTCCTTTCCAGTGTCCTCTGAGTCCAGTGACTCCTCTGCAAGTTGACTGGAGGAAGCTTCCTCCTGGGCTGCCCATGGTGCTGGGCTTGTCTTCAGAACCAGCTGCATCTATCAAATGCCTCTGGGTGCTTCTCACAGACCTGTCTTGCTCCATTTATCCAGCTCTGCAGAGAAACAGAAAAAGAATAAAAACTGCTAGTAGCTGTGTGTTGGTTTTCTCTGTGTGCACGCTTTGGAAAACAGGTAATCAAACAGTGTATTAAAAACCATGAGAGGGACATTTAGCACAGAGCAGGCCACAGCAGCTCCTGGTGGTAATGCAAACACAGCTGTGCAGTGTCAAAAAACTAAATTTGGAAAAGGAATGAGAGAATCAGTTAGGACCTGTACAGGTATATAAATCAGCTAGGACCCTTGGAGGCTAAGGTCACCTCATATGACCTCTTCTGGATCCAGAGCAGCTAAGCTTCCATTAAACCTAGCTTTTGCTTATTAGTGGAAGTACATCAAATGAGCAGTTCAAATGTACATTTTTCTCAGAAATTCAATCACACATTATTTTATTCCTAAATTAATCCTTCAAATACTCAAAAGTGGTGAGCAGAATACTATAGTTTTTCTAAAGTGTATCTGAGAGATTGGCTGAGGTAAATGAAAACTTTGTGGGTGGAAAAAGAGCCCCAATTTAACACACCAACAGAATATCTTTTAAAATTAAAAAAAAAAAATGTGATTAAATGTATCCAGTTCTAGTGGAAAGAAAATGATGTGCAGAAGAAATTAATATCATATTCTGCTTTCATATTTTCCTTTGAGTATTATCCTTACCTGCAGTAAGCTTTACCTCATTTCGGTTTGAAAGGAGGTTTAGCTGACTAGACTTCCAGAAACCTCAGAAAACCTGTTAAACTTTGTGATTGTTATTGCTAGTGGGTTCTTAAAGTCTGCAGTTTTTTCTTGCCTTGAAACCCTCTTATCTTTGTAACTCTGGTAGAAGGAGAGATCAGATAAAACTGTGCTGACAGACTACAAAATAAGGCATGCAGACATCTTCCGTGAGATACAATGAGAGAAGAAAGCTGTGGGAAACAAATGTGCCCTAATTCTCAGATTGCTACCTGCATACCTGGTTATTATTGTAGGATAATTTGCAAACAGAGGAATTTATTGTAGGATATTTGCAAATAGAGGAATGTGCTGGAATGGGCAAGAAGGAGATGACCTGCAAGCCCAATGGGTCCACAGGAGAATCATATGTGTCTTCCTTCTGCTTCCCCTGCTCTACAGAGTGGAGATCACATAGTCCTTCACTCCCAGATCAGTGCAGGGAGAAAATGCAGATAACAAAGAAGACAACTATAATAGCTCCACTCACGTTTCTATTAATTTAAACCTCTCTAGAGCATATGAAAGATAAGGGGAAATGACATACATTGTTTAGAATTCAAAAAGTCTTATTAACCTTCCATAACTGTCTGATAGTACTCAAAGACCCAGCTGCATGAAAGACTCAAATATATGTCGTCTCTAATTTCACCCCCCCTTGCCTGCCAAATAGTGACTGTAATGAAGAATCAAATCATACTGAATTTTACATTCTCTGTAGAACTTCACTAATTATTCCGTGGCTAAATAAATATATAAATAAGACCTTGACATTCAATTTCACTTCAATACAAACAGTGGATAGGAAACTCTATTACTCAGACTCCAAACTCTCTGAATAAAGAACAAAATGTCTTGGTAAGACATTTGGCGTCTGGGAAAATGGAAAAGTCCTTCCAATGTAAAATTATTCAGACAGTTTTGAGTAACAAAGAGATGGGGAATTAGGAGAGATTTTTCTCATTGTCCTCTTTAATTTTTTGCCATTCCAATGCAGTGTGTTTGAAACAAGCAAAAGGAGAATTTTTTTCTTCCTATAAGTCATAGTTAAGCTGCTATGCTCATTGTAGCTGAAAATTTTGATGAGTTCAGAAACTGACCAGACAAATTCAGGAAAGAATAAACTGCAGAATCATGGAACATCAATGCACCATCTCTGGCTCCTGAAGTCTCTGAATGTTAAATTCCTTGAGAAAGGAAGATCCTCCAGGGAAGTGTCTGTATAGGCTTCTTCTGTTTCCATATCCACAGTGCATCTGCCAAGGGCCATTGAAGGAGCAGGATAATGGACAACAAGGTCCTTTATTTTGATCATTCCTATGACAAAAGTGAATGAAATATTGTCCAATTGCAGTGGTATCTTCAGCACAGATGTCACCAGGCATCTGGTCTATATTGCACAACAGTGCATATAATACAACATATACCTCCTTGATATTTGACAGCAAGATCCTTTAAGTAGTTAGAAAGAAAAAGACAGAAAGATTTGGAGTTTATTTTACAAATTTAAAAAAGTAGCTTGACTTTCAACTTTTCAGAAGAAAAAACAAAGATCTGAAACAAAAAAAAAAAGCCTAACAATTATGTGGGTAAAAAAGTATTGTTGAGGTTATTCAGATAAATACTGTAAACATTATTTGTGCACCAGTTATACATTCTGGGAGGCTTAATGTACATAGAAAAACATTTGAAAAAAATGAGTGACCAGGTGTGTTCCTGGAATTCCTTTCTTCTCCCCAGGCCAGGGAACAAAGATGTCGAATATACCAGAAATAAATAGTTTAGAAAGCAAGTGATGCATCAGTTGTGCAGGGTATTAAGGTATTAAATAAGAGACATAAAAAACTTTAAGAAGCAATGTGTTTAACACTTCTGACATAAGTCTAAGAGATTCTTATGGCTTAAATGGCTAAATTAATCTTAAATTGTCCCTGATCATCTGAGATGGACTTGGCCTAAGCAATTTTATCATTCCAATCTTTTAGTTAGTGTATGGTTTTGACAAAAGACCCCAAATCACATAAAAATTTTGAAAGCCTTGAGTAGCAAGGCTAATTTCAGAAACTGATCAGGTTCTGATCACTGTGATTCAGCAGATGACTTAGGAGGTTGGAGAAGCAAAGATTTCTGGGCGACTTCTCAAAAGAAACTTTATATCACACCTTCCATTTCTACAAAAACACATACAAATACTAAAAGCCCTAATGCTTATGCCAGGATCTTTTGTCATCCATTTGCTCATCTTCAAATATAATAACCATAACGGGTTTATCTTCCTACAAGGAATATTTAGCTACATTATAAATTAAAGGATTCTATTTTGTGTGTGTATGCTCACTTGCACTGATGCAAAGTTGGGCTTTTGCACACCACAGACATGGACTGACACACCAACAATAGAATGTTAGACTTCTCAAATAAACTCATTGTCAGGCACAGAAAAGGTTTTGCTGGGAGCTTTGTGTACATTAGTGAATTTTGGGGTGATCTAGCATATAAGTACTGCCAAATCTATTTTGAACTTGATCTTTCACTCACAAATAACAAAGCTACATTTAGTGTTATGTCAGGTAAAATTCATTTAAGCACACGGAAGCTGCAGGGCAATATTGTACATCCTGATAGCACTTGCCTGACCAAAGCATGACCAAAGATCTCTTAACTACTAAGGAGTAATAAATGCAGAGTGAAAGAAGGACTAAAAATGAGTCTGAGTGTGAAAATTACTGCCAACATACATATGGTTACTCTTAATTGCCCCTTACACCAAAAATAAGAATATACCAGTGAAGAGAAGGGACATCAATCCCTTTTGTATGAATGCTTTCTTGAGGAGTCTGGGGTTTTTTCAGTATTTTATTTGTATCTTGGAAGTGATGATTAAAAGCAAGCACTGGTGCAAATGCCACATCAGATTCCCCCATGGAAAGATGCAAAGCTCAGAAATTCCTAAAAACATTTGCCTGTAGCTTTTCTATATGAAATGATGTCTCAAGTTTTCTAGGTCTGATATTTTGGGATCTCCCAGAACTAGAAGTAAGTGTCAGTTCTGCTCTACTTTTGGGACTGTCTCCATTTCATGAGGGCAAATCTCCTGTCTTCTATTTCAGTGCCTGAAAAATATTGGACTTTATACTATTTGATGGGCCTTGCTATTTGGTGGGCTTTACAATTTGGGTGACAGGTGGTTTTTTTTATGACAGCTACTTTTGTGGGTCACTTTGTAATTGTTTTTGGTTTTAAAACTGGCTTTGCATGCATTGCCTTTCAGCGTGATCAGTGTATTTCTATGTGTAACACCTTGATCTTTGAATACCTTATGTCATCTAGAGAACTGCAAATGGTTAATGTATTGGCATTTTATATAAATGTGTATTTTGCATTAATTCTCAGATAAAGAAAATGAGGTGGAGAGAAACAAAGCAGCCCTGCACTGAGGCCACACAAAACTTATTTTTAATGTGTTTGAGAAATGTATCAAAACTTGCAACAATAAAAAAATTTAATTTTCATGAACATAATGCAGAAGAGAGCTGATTGCAGTGCCCTTCCACTTGTGTCCTTCTATGTGTCCAGTCATTTCACACTGAAACAGACAACCATGATAAATCAGTTTAATCCCTTTCAGAAGGTGTCAATTTCTCTCCATCACTAGAAAGAAAGGACAAGGTAACCAGCCCAGATGCAGACATCTGAAGCAGGCTGAGATGTAAGAAAGGTGATCTTAACCTTACATTTAACCATGTTTTGCCTCCCCAGGGCAAACCAGAGCAGTCCTGAGCCCAGCAGAAGTGTAATATGCTGCCCCCCAGTAGAGCACTGGCTTGAATTCATCTTCACTGAAATATTTTCCTACCTCTTGAAAGGAATGGAAATAGAAACATCCCTGAGTGAGTTGCTGATAGAGTTGCCAAAGGCATCTATCAGAAAAATGAACTTGCCTATCCATTTTTGAGCTGTACTGATAAGTTTACATTATTCTACAAAACAATCCTTACAAAGAAATAGGCTGGATAAATGCTCAAATTTTTAGATGAGAGCTATGCCACCTATGCACTTCAAAATACAGGTAAATCAAAGAACAGAAATTCCTGCAATATCAGTTGTTTTGTGACTTTTATTATATTTCTAGACAAACTTCTGAAAAAAAAATAACATTAGGAGATAAGTAGCTTTTCTAACAGTGAACAGTATATTTCCTACAAATAAAAGGAAAGCTCACCATTACCAGATAAATGAGCAAATACATGATATAAAGTATTTCTCTCTTTTGAGAAAAATAGTATTGACGATGTAAAGCAGAACTATTTAAAGGAGTCTGTACTTTGTTGACTTTGAAATGCAATTTCTATGGAAACAACAAACAAAGAGCATATCACAGAGAGTGCCAAGCTCATATTCATGCCTGGACTGATTTCAAGTCTTTTCCTTGCTGAGAATTAAAGCTGAAGGTTTTCATGCTGAATTCTATAAGAGAAGTCTTCCAGCATGTCATTTTCACTCCTTGACTTCTCCCCACCCCTTTTTGGTAACAAGGCATGAATAACATATTTTTTTTTTCCTTAAAGGCTAATAATTTTGAATGCTCCAAATTTTGGGGTATCTACTTGTTAAACATTTTTCATTTTCAAATATTGCCATGTAAAAATAGTACTGCAAAACTATGCACCTGTATATGTCAGTGCAGGTTTTTATGGTCAAAGCAGAGAAATGGATGATTTTAGTTGCAATCAGTATGGCCTTTTCAGATATCTACATCACAAGGATCTGAAATACATTCTATCAACACCTATTTATTGTAAAGGGACTCTGCAACACACTATATATATATTTGTGTGTGTGTGTGTGTGTGTGTGTGTATTGCTAAACATAAAGATGTTATGGTATATTACACCAAATGCAGCA
The DNA here is from genome assembly GCA_013397555.1 of Urocynchramus pylzowi. Taxonomy (NCBI): domain Eukaryota; kingdom Metazoa; phylum Chordata; class Aves; order Passeriformes; family Fringillidae; genus Urocynchramus; species Urocynchramus pylzowi. Next base: position 114,852 of record VZRH01005450.1, on the reverse strand, counting down.
GGTACATATACAGAATAATTTGTGCTTACCAGATTATTTTCCTAGGGACAAACACTCAATTTTAAAAGAATCTTGAAAGATGAAGGAAAAAATCCTAGGAGACTTGGAAATTAATTTGTACTTTGGTAAACTAGGAAAATTTAGCAACTCAGAGGGTTTGTTTCATTATTAATCAATTAATTTTGTGTTTCGAGCCTTTTGTTAACAAAAAGGTGGTTTTAGCAGAAATAAAAAAATATGACAGAAATTTCAAATTTTAATATAATAGAAATAATTGTGAAAGACAGTTTTGAGAGAAAACATTAAAGCTTGCAAGATATAGAATATGCCATGCTGCTTGTCATTAAAAAAATAAATGAAAATAAGTAATTTTTTGTTTAACAGTGTGTGAAAAAAAGGTGCCTAGTCAAATTTTTAAAAATTTTATTTTTTTTTTGCAAAAAAACAAAGAATAATCAGGACTTTTAAGGAAGATTTTGCAGCTGCCATATACTTCTTTGGAATGAAGGAGATAAAAGAATATCTGTATTACCATTTTTTAAACTTTAAAACCATTAAATTTTAAGAGTTTCCTTAGTATTGCAGCACATACTTTATGAGGGTACAGAACAATTAAAATGTGGGAAGCAGAAAGACTCTCATCTGAAAATATAGCAATATAGAGAACACTGAGGATCCTCATTCCTGATCTTACTTAAATAGATGTTAAACTCTGAGTTTGAATTTGAGTTGAATAATAGTAATTATAACTCTCTTCAGTTTAGTTTTCTTCTTTCCCTTTTCCTAAAAAAAACCCCAAATCACTGTACTTCAAAAGAAAAAGAAACAGAGACTCAGGTTCTCACAAAGAAAATCTGAACCATTATATTTTGGGTTTATAAATTATTTGTCTAAAGGTTTTAATGATTTTGTTTTGTTTTAATTTATCGAAAGATAGCCTGAAATTTCGTTTTAAAATGAAAAGTTCGTGTATTTTATTAAAATTTTTCAAACTAAATCTTAATTTGTTTTAATTTCCTCTTATGCCTTTAGCCAATTTGAAGCCAATTTCAATTTGCTTTTATTTTAGAGTGATCAAACCTATATTTATTAAAAAAAACTGATCTTTTTTTCTTTTAAATATCTGTTCAAACATCTGAAGACACACAATCTGGCTTCAGAACACACACATGCGAGAGGAAAACTCACAAGAGCAAAATATTTCTTAAATTGCTAAATTTCAAATGAAAACAGCTTTATTTTGACATTTCCTTGCAAAGTCTGTTTTTGTAATGTAAAGGTTTTGTGTAGCCTTGTCAAAGAAAAGGGTAAAACTAATTAAAAATCAAATTGTGTCTGGCAGATACAGTTTCTTTTGGGAGCTAAGATGCATACATTTATTTACCTGCAAGCAGGTGCCTCCATGGATGTGTGACAGGTGAGACAGGGATTTATGAGACAGGTCTCTGGAGATAGACATTAGAGCCATTTCAGATGGAGAGGACTAGCAGAGGGACCAGGAGGCAGACTGGTACCTTCTGGACAAGGCAGACAGAAAGATGATGAAATAGAAAGAGGTGTCTCAAGGGAGTCCTGTTTGTGAAAAACAATCTTACTAAATAACGTCATGGTAACTTTTGTCTTATTCATCACAAAACCATGCTAAAAATGAATGAAAAATAATCTTGGTGTTCAAAAAGCATATTGTGATAACCAGCATAGATTGAATATTATGTTTACATCCACCTTGAACTGGAGTTTAGCTGCAGGAGAGTGGTTCACAGCAGAGCTTAAAAACCTTTGAGGAAATTATGCAGGCTGAATGCATTTACCTGTGTGGCTTTGAAGCAAAATGTGGGCAATAAGTATCACCATTTGAGGACTCAAATTTCCCTCTGCTTGGCCATGTCCTCAATGCTTTTAGCCTTTGCTGCAGAGAGGACTCCAGTGGGTGAGATGAATCTGCACAGTTAGTGCTATGTGTAAAGCACAGCACATTCAGACCTGTACTATATCTTCAGAGCCCTACAAAAGAGAATTAATACCTTGGGAAGTCTGGCTGTTATTCTTATTTTGACAATGGCCTCATTATTTTATCCTGCTAATCTGATTTTCAAAGATTTATACATTAATTTTTGTACATTAATCCCTGAAACTATGCTTGAAAAGCCCATGCTATTAATACCACACGACTAATGCACATGCCAGGAGTAGACAAAATTTACAAGAAACAGACAAACCTCAGAATAATAATTTCATTATATCACCCTTATAAATCATCCCAGCTGTTCCGACACTTTAATTACGAAGTGACACTTCCAGTCCTAAAGTATTGCTGCCTGTGTAATAGATCATTTCACTTTATACACGTTATGAGTCTGACTACTGTAGAGGAGTCACTTTACAATCCATCCCCTTTACAAAGGCAGAGAGCATACTAGAGATTAAATAATATAAATACAAAATTCAATAAAAATATTGTGTCAGTCCTGAATTTATTACAATGTATATACATGCAATATATGTAGTGTTTTCCACATATTCCTTCCCAGTATCCCAAATAAATTTCTAGTGGACTGTTGGTATGGGCTGAACAGCCCAGGAGCGGGAAACAGGTGGCCAGTTCTGGAGCTACTGTTCACAAAAACTGATATTTTATCAAGGCTGCATGTAAAGGACAAAAGCTCCAGAATAATTTCACTAAGTAACTTGTAGACAAGGGAGTAGGAAGAAAATCTGAGTAAGGGAAAAAAATGTGTGTGACTTGTTTTCAGTCTTACACACTCTCAACATAATTACAATAAAGAAAAAGCAGAAAAGATCGAACAGTTTGCTGTAAACAGGGGCTTCAGGATGTCAAAATTAAAATGAACAAAACCAAATAATTATAGGAGTAAATACAATCCTAGCATGGAGCTACTGGAGTCTGCTATTCTGTTAGGCATGTACAAAAATTCCCAGTAATGTTAATAAAGGCTGCAGAGACAGACAGTCTGTGATCCATACACCCATTCCTCTTCAAATTTACCTACAGAGTTATTTGTTCTGCAGCCTTAAATCATGAGAAGCCATTGTTGTTCAAGAAAAAAATGCCATATTTTATCTTCATTTTGTGGTGTGCTTCATCACAGACCCAGCACTGAAGCAGCAGGATTGCTGGCAACCATGTTATACAGCCTCTGTGAAAAGTTGTTTGCAACAGTAGATGTGTTGGAGAGAGGTCAAGCTGTTTGCCATGGACAGAGCCTCCCAAAGCAGTGGCTTAGATGCTGGAAATGTTCTCCCTTCTTAGCACGTGATCCTTGTCTCGGCTGCATCTCGCTACATTCACTTTGCTGATTTCAGTTTGTTATCATCAAGCTTTAAAGGCATTTGACTAAACCAGAAATATGAATGTCGCAATTAACATTGATTTGTGCGCATTCCCCTTTGCGAGGATGAAATAATTTCACAGATGTCTCAGGACATGGAATTTTTACGTGATCATATTAACCTCAGCCTACCAAGCAGTAGTCTATAAGCTGTGAAGCATTATCAGGCTGGCATAGAGATATCCATTATTTTGCTCAAGAAAGAAGCAGCTTCCCCACACACAATCATTGCTTTTAGATACTCATTCTCCCAGCAAACATCCTGGTTACAGTGTTAACATTTTGTGATGCAAAGTGGTATCCATAATTAATGAGCATCTCAAATCTAGGCAGTCATGATTTAAATTTCTCTGTTGCTATTTTTGTCTTTTTTTTTTAAATTTGTGAGGTTTGAAAGGAAAAATAATATTATGGCCTCTGTCCATCATGTTTACTTTTTATTCTGTACTTATTTTCCTTATTGAAAGTTTCATCTTTTTGTCTGTGAACCAGTAAGGTTCTGCACATAAAGAAACCCATTCTGAAATCAGCTCCATATGGACAGACCATATGGGCACACTGAGTCCCACTGAAGTGAACTATGGTTAGCATTTCTTATTTCTGCTATAATAACATGCATGAGTCCCTAACCATGGGCCTTGTTGTGCCAGGCACTGCACAGACACAAGAAAAACTTAATCTTAGTGCTAGCAGATAAACCATCACAGTACAGATAGCATGAATGCTGCAAGCCATTATGGTGGCAGACTAGATTGTTAAATGGCACATATTGGTATTACCCTGTCAGATTTAATGAAATCACCATTTTTATATCGTTCCCTTTATTGTGCATCCCTCTAGAAGAGGTCATTGTCATTTCCTTTCTGGGTATAAATCACAAGTGTTCTTTCCTGCTGTCAGTGAGGTTGCACATATGTGTGTTAAGGTTAGAATGAAACATCATTTTGCACTCCGGATATGTCTAGAGAGGGAGGTAGCTGTGGAATATGGGATAAAGGGAACATGTAGTGCATTAATAATCTTACAGGAGCTCCTTTTTCTTAAAGCTGGGTGCAGTAAACTATTCAGTAAACATGTCCATGTGGAAAGGCACTGTAAAATACCAATTTCCATATGAATTTGTTCCTATAGTGTTTTACAGATGTTCCCTTTATAGGAAAATCCTGTATAATGACACCAGAATTAAACCAAAGGTTTATTTCCTGACAGTTATGTTTTTCATGGCAAATATTTGCATGTAAAAGCTGGAAAGAATGATGCTGATCCACCCAACAAAGGTGAGGATGTGCTTATCTGTCCTAGGAACATTATAAAGGTGACTCTTCAGGGAGAAGAAAGAAAAGACGGAAAAGCAATTGCATGTACATATTTTGTGTTCATCAAGGCTGCTCAAGATTTCACAATCAAGCTCTTTCCAAGTAGGTCACAATTATATTGCAAAGTGCTTGCTTGAAAAATAATGGTGGGTAATAATCTGGAAACTGAAGATTAAAAATAAGAGGCAAAACCTTAAGAGTTATGATAATATCCCATTAAACAATTTATCTGGGGCTGCAATGGATTCTCTATTATTAAAATTCTTTAAATCAGGTTTGGAAGGCTTTCAGGAAGAGATGCTCTCGCTTAATCCAAAGTTATGGGCTTTACTTACAGAATTTCGGGTGAGAGTGTCTGACCTGTACTATGCAAGCAGTCAGGTTAAATGATCATAATGGTTCCTTCTGGCCTTAAAATCTATCAATATATTAAGCCTCCCGCTGTAATGCTCTGATGCAGAGGCAATTTACATCAAGTTCTGAAGAGCACTTAAATTAATTGTTTCATTAAAACCCATTTGAATGCTTCTACATCTTGATGCGTGCTACTTCTGGGTGCCTCACAGATTTCACTTGGAGATCTTCAGCTCCAAAGAGTCTCTTGTGTTTGCCTGGCTTGACTTGTGCCTTCTGCCGGCCAGAACAGCCTGTTCCTGGGGAATTCACGCGGCGAGGAGCTCTGATACCATGTCTAGTGCCCGTGGGTGGTTCCCTGGCTACCACTAGGAGGTGCTTCCAGCGGCTCCTCTCAGTACTCCCGTTGGCATCATGAGGAATGAGTTCAGCTCTGTGTGGGAGCGAATTTCAGATCTTTCCTACACCTACAGCCTTATGCCAAAAATAAGATGCAATCATTTGTTTCCTAGGTGATAACGGCACTGAGCATGTGCAGTCCCTGCTGCCTCTAAAATGGTGAAGTGTGTTATCAGCCTTCCTTACAGTGCTTTTGAGGCAATGTATCAAGCAGCTTTTACTGCAGAACAAATGGCTTCTTGATTATGTACAGAAGGGGGAAAAATGTATTGAGGTTTGCAATTCAGTACTCAATTCTTGGCAGAAGTAATTTTATTCTATTTGTTTGCTTTTTCTGTGCTAAGTGAAGGGAAGAGGGAGCAAGAAATGTCAGTCTCAAGGTTTCTAAATAGTGGAAGACCTTTTAGATGTTCTTTCTTGATAGTCTTTCTTAATCTGTAGCTCTATGAAGCTGCGGAAGTTCTAGTTCCAACCTTGTTTTCTCATGCAGATTTTGAAAGCTTGTCAAAGCAGAATATCGTCCAAGTGTGTCTTCTATCTATAGCACATCTGAATGCCAAAAAGGCATAAAAATATTTGCATTATGCTACTGTCCTTTGCCAGAGACAGTAAAGGGTAGCATAAAAAGTATAGAAATACTTTTTGTATCCTGCTAGATTTTTTTAGTTCATCTTTTTTTTTTTTTTTTCACTATTTCAAATGTCTACAAGTTTTGAAAATATGCAAAGAATTCAGGATGCAAAGAATGCAAAGAATTTCAAGAATTTCTGAGTTCTTGAAATACTGCATTTCACTTATCAACATCAATTTCATTTTCATTTACAATAGCTATTATAGGGGATTTTATTCTAAAATGCAGTATTTTATTGAAAATTCTACTAAAACTACTTTGTTGTCAGAAATTCTTGACTTCTTTGGCATAATGTCCACTGAAGGTCCAATCAGTGATGACTCTTGCTATGCATTCTACTCCAGTTAAGGCAAATATTTAAGTAAAATAAATATTTTTTTTATAATCTTCTGAGTAGTACTAATCATCATGAGAAAACTGATGGGATTTGGCTATATAAAAATTATTATAGCCCTGCTTTGGAAAGCTGAAATTTGCTGATTTAATTTATGGACATTTTCATCCTGATTATAAGCAAGAGTCTAATTCCAAAGTTTCACACTCCTTCATCCAACTGTCCTAGGCCAAAAGTTGGAACAATCTCTTTGCTCTGTTGTTGGTTGGTGTAGTGAGGTGGAATTCCCATTTCCACAAAGTGAAGATGTGCTTCTTTCTCTTGGTGTCCATGGCAGCTGTTATCTGCACCTGCCACATCTAGGGGTGTGAGCATATGGGGAGGAGTTTCTTTCTCTGTAAATTGCTTTTAACACAAAGTGCTCCCCACCTCAAGCCTCCCAAAAAACACGCACATGTTCAGCCCTGCCAAACAAACCAAACCAAACCAAAAAACACACAAAAAGCCCTACAAAAATTGGAAGATGGACCTCTCAACTTCTCCCTGACAAAAACCAGAGGATGACATGGAATTGATGAGAAGGCAAGCTCTAAAATATTTGTAGCTAAATACTTCTCATCTTGTTTTTCTCCTTTAATCAAAATCCTGATTATTTTATCAGGTTCAGGAAAAGGTCACACAGCAAGATGATAATCTGCAGAGCTTTCAAATCATAGTAAACCCATACAACTTAATTTACATGGACAGTTGTGATATTAAAACCCTGGAAGATTGCAGTTCACAGGACTGCAACAGAGCAAAGTTCTGTGTTTCAGAGGGCATGATTTTTGAAGACAGTGTGGTTTGTTAAATTGCATTTTGATATTATATCTTGGTATGATCAAAGTTATAGAAAAAAATAATGAATCTATATCACAAAAACCCAGAGGGGGGTGTGATGAATACTACTATCACATCAATTGATCTGATAGCTGGCCTAGGTGCTGAATTGTAACAAGAAGTTTTGGATATGGGTAGGTGATTCTTGCCATCTAACAGTATTGTAAAAATCTTTGAATAACTCACTTCTGTCTACAGGAGTAATTTATTTTCAGTCAACACAAGCAACAAACTTACTATATGTGGAAAGAATTTCTTGAATATGGCCACAAAGAAAATATGGCAATGTACATTCAGTATCTTCTTTAATGTAGCAAATCATTACCAAATTGATTGTACTCTCTGCACTTGTTTTACAACTTCCTCCAGACTTAGCTCCTTTTCTTTATATTATATCCTTTTTTCTACTGAAATTATTAAGGGTATTTCTGAATATTTAACAAGTGTCCTCTTACTGCAAAAGCATGTCAGTAGTGTCAATATCAAAGAGGCTGCAAATGCTTTGTGTGCAAAACAGAAAAAAAATAATAAATCTAGCCTGATATGTCTTGTGAAGTTGGTTCCCTCATTGTGTCAGCAAAGCTTTTGCATCCTCGTTTTCAAAGATGTTAAATTACATGTAAGCAAAATCATGTTGTTTTATTTGTAAACAACAGTGTCAAAACCCCAGAAGTATTATCAGCATTTATAAAAGGCTTATCAAAAAGAAGCTCTTTTCTGGGGAAGTATTAGCATCAACCCAGAAGGGAATTGTCTGTTCAAACATGGTCCTAACAAACTTGACCATTTTATGAGAGCTTTGTTTCTCTTCTTCCATTAGATTTAATACACCTGTGCACACAGCAGTGTTTTGGGGCCATTTTACATGTGAAATTCGACTGTGTGCATGAGATTTGTGGGTTGGTTCTTTTTCTGTACAGCACAACATTTTATCTCTGCTTAAAAAAATACCTCTTTGCCTTCCTTGCAGTAACACATGAGTAGTTATCACTGCAGTTTTGGCATTACACACAACTACCAGTCTTCTTCTAGGTCAGGTTCTCCAGACACCTGAGAGGTTCAGATGTTTCTCTTTCTCAGATCTGACCTATTATTTCAAGTTGTTTTCATTCATGCTGTTTATTCAGTGGGTACTGGTTTGGAACCAATCAAAATCCCATTCACCTCTATAAGAAGTGAATTTTTCTATCTTTGTGCAGGCTTTGGATATTACATGGCTTTATGAGACCCATCTTTATCTCACCCCAGTTTCATATCAAGTAAACAGAGAATGGCAGGTTTTTTTTTACTTCCCTTCCAAATTAAAAAAAAAAAAAAAAATTGTTTTAGCAAGACATGATCACCTTCAAAGAAAAGTGGGAGATGCAGGTAAAGCAAGCATTTGGCCTACCCTAGAGCTGCACTAGAAACATGGAATAGTTACTGCATTTTTCCAGTTTTCTAATAAAGTGCAGCAGTCCTGTACCTGTGGAGGGGCAGGGGGGCTGGGGGGGGAGAAGAAGAGACACTGATTTTTCCCTACCAAAACACAAAGTAGATTTCATTGTTGCCTTACTTACTCTTTTTTCTTTTTTACTTCTTCTGCATTCAGAGATCATCCAAGCACTCATACATGAGACTTTCAGAGATACAACTCTAATAATTTTTTTTCATTTATTTCTTTTATTTCCCATCCTATTTAAGCATGAACTCATGTCTCAGAACTTCTTGAGGCTACAGTGGGATTTTTCACGTGGCTTCTTAAGATCAGAATTCATACTGGGAGTCTCAGTGGGGCCACACTGTGATAAGCATTTCTGTCAGCTCAGTGCTGTGGGAGTAGCTGCATTAGAAATATGCACAATAAGGTAGGTTTGACGAATGAATAAGCTCAGAGTGTTCTTTAGCACACCATGTATCTGAGCTGCTTTAATGCACAGACTGATGTTTAAACAGAGGAAAAGTGGAGAAGTGATCATTTAAACTTCATATTCAGCTAGTGGCCCATGCTGGGGAAAAAACAGATGGTTGTTTCACTCATTCTCTAAAAAGAAGTTTATACCTGAGTCTTGACTCTTTCTTAGTTAGAAGGTTCTTTAAACACTGTTTTTCCTTTTTTATGAAAGCCGTGTCATGTTCATCTGGCCTAACTCTAAGAGTTCATAAGGCAGGTATCTGCTTCTCAATTACTCTTGTTTTCATAAATTAGCCAATCTTGAGGTCTACATTCACTTGAAGACTTCTTAGGGATGACAGTAATTGTATTAGCCAGGCACTAGTTCCTATTCACTGATCATGAAAGAAGTATAGATGACCAGGGGTAGAATTCACATTACAGTAGACTACATCTGATAAGGAAAGTTGAATATCCAAGCTGTTCATGCTCATGCATTACTGTAAATGATTTGGATCCATCAGCAATCAGATTATTGATCCAGTAGGCTACCATGGCACAACTCTTGATCTTGAAAGAAGAATCCAGAAAAGATATTAGGAGAAGTCCTAAGTATAGATAGAATATGACCAGCCAACAGTGTTTTTGTCTTAATAAATCACCTTTACACACCTAGAGTCATATAGCATTCGAAAATAAATCTGCATTTCTCTTAGTCGTATTTTCTTTTAGTGTGAACTGATACTCAAAGGAAGAAAGTTCCACAGAGAAAAAATTTTGGGCTGTTTTGTAGATAGATGTAGATAGGGAAAAACAGAGCAATATGTAAGAGAAGGGAAATGCATTTGGTATTTAATTATAGGTCAAAATAATTTATCTACTAATTTTCTTCATCAGCCTCTTCTTTTTCTGGAATGGAAAAAAAAAGCCCCAAAACAAAAACAAAACCATTTCACAAATTCAAGAGCTTACTCAGTGCCAATAAAAAATTGAGGTGCACCTGTTTCTTCAATGGGCCATAGAGAATTAATTAGTTTGACAGAAACTGTAAATTTGGAAACATCAGCCACATTGCTGGGTCTCAAAAAAGTAGTCATCTTCAAAATACAAAGCCTTTTTTTGTCAACTTAGTGTTACTATGGTAACTATAGTAATTGTTTACCCAGGAAAGCAATATTGGGGAGTTATATTTTAAAGACATACACCAAACTTAACACCTCTGATTATGCTTGCCTTAGTCCTTTTCCCCCCGTTCTTTTTGGTTAATTTTGTGTCTATGCCCCCTGCCACTGTTACTAGTTCTACTTCTGAGCTGACATTTTGCACAGAAATAGCTACAAGCAAGGAGACAGAGCTGGCTCCAAGTCACCTTCTGTGGCAGGTGAACTGCCAAACAGGCATGTGCTGATCCAAGTCTATGTTACTGCTGGAGCAAGGTTGTTCTGTGCTACGTATTTCCCAGTCTTTTGCCAACCTCCTTTGTGCATAGGGGGAATGGGATGCATATCACTGTGTCAGCAGGAGGAATCAGCTGGCCAAGAATAGCTGGAAATATAGGTGTTCCAGCTGAAATACACCAGTAAGGTGATTAGTGTGGAGCATTGTGGTGACATTTTGCCACTTTCTTCTGGAGAACAGTTTTATTCAGGTGAAATACACCATGTTTTCACTCTGGTTTGTTTTCATGCAGGATAGTCCTGAAAGTGGCTCTCCAATCAAAGGGCAGCTCTCCACAATGGCCAATGATGAGCTGAGGTGCATGAAATTCCACCTGGGAATGGAAGAGCTTATGGGAGAAACTGAAAGGGAGAGCAGGGACAGGTCACTTTCTAGTGGGTGTCTGTTTCCAACCAGGAATACCAAACAGATGAGGCTTTCTACAGACAGAGATAAGCAGGCACACATTCATATGTGTGAACACATGGCAGCCCAGTGACTGGAAAAGGAAAACTTAACACCAATTTTTAAAAAAGGAAAAAAAAAAAAAAGACCACGGGGACCATTGGTCTGTCAGTCTCACCTCTGTGTCCAGTAAAATCACAGAGCAGATCCTCCTGGAAACCATGCTAAGGTACATGGAAAATAATGAAGTGATTGATGTCAGCCAACATGGCTTCAGTAAGGGCAAATGCATGATAAATTTGAAGGCTTCCTAACAGCAGGCATATGGTGTTGGTGGATGAGGAAAGAACAACTGCTGGATTTGTGAAAAGCATTTCACACTGTCCTGTAGAACTTCTTTGTCTCTAAACTGGATAGACATGAATTTGACAGGTACACCACTCAGGAGATAAGGATTTGGTTAGATAGCTACGAAGGGCTGCAGTCAACAGCTCGATATCCAAGTGGAGACCAATGACAAGTGATGTTCCTCAAGGATAGGTGTTGGGACCAGAGCAGTTTAACATCTCTGCATCCAGCTCTGGGGTCTCCAACATAAACATGGATGTGTTGGAATGCATCTAGAGGAGGGCCATGAAATGATCAGGAGGCTGAAACATCTCTCCTGTGAAAACAGGTTGAAAGAATTGAGGTTGTTCAGCCTGGAGAAGAGAAAGCTCCAGGGAAACCTCCTAGCAACTTTCAGTAACTAAAGTGACAAGTGAGGAGAGGGAGAGGGAGTTTTTAGAGGGGTATGCAGTGACAGGACAAGGGGGAATGGTTTTAAACTGACAGAGAGAAGGTTTAGATATATGAAAGAAATTCTTGGCTATGAGGGTGGTGAGACACAGGCACAGGTTGCCCAGGGAAGCTGAGAATGCTCCATTCCTGGAAGTGCTGAAGACCAGACTTTGGATGAAGATGGGGCTTTGTGCAGCCTGGTCTCGTGGAAGGTGTCCCTGCCCATGGCAGGGAGGATAGAGTGAGATGATTTTTAAGGTCCCTTCCAACACATGCCATTCTGTGATTTTATGAGTGAAATGAATTTATAAGAATGTTTGCCTCTGATATCACTCTTTCTCATGAGTGCAAGGTCTGGATCCTAGAATGAGCAGAATTCTCAGGGCAGAATCCATTTCAGAGCCAGGAACTTCTCTGCCTTGTATTCACATTAATCAATAACACTGATACAAATCAAATCCCATTTTGTGTGGGTTTGGGGACTTCACAACATAATGGCCTCACTGCCATTGCCTCCCTACTTTCCAGCTGAAGATAACCCCCATCTGGGGTTATCAGGCACGAGTTCAAAACATGAGTTCAAAACTAGTTGAGTTTCCCCCATTCAATATTCTCCTCTCACTGCAGAGGGAAGATATGTATCATACTGCAGCATAATTGGAGGTTTCATTCTGTCAGCCTTCATTAGAAGCACTCCCCCACTCGAGATTGGAACTCGCTGAGTAGAAATAGGAGCAGCTGCACCAGATTTTGAATGATGTGAGAATGCTAAGCCACTTTTTTCAGCACAGACAAAAACATCTTTGTAGGGTGTGGAGTTTCCTGAGAACCTTAGTGTTACCGAATTTTACTTTTTTTTTATTTTTGTTTTGGAGCCATGTGTATTTCACTCAATATTAATAGGGAGGCCTGACTATACCCTAAGCTCTCCTTTTAATGTGTGCATGCTGATTGCATTTAATTAAGATCCTTACACACCAGTTTTGAGTCTCTTGACAACTGAGCTACAATTCTTTGGTAGAAAATAGTGAATGGAATAGCATAGGATATTATAGGTAGACATAAAATGCACAGATACTTCAAGAAAGTGCAAATAACAAAGGAAGCAAGAAGAAATCAGGTAAATGTAATGTATTTTTATTGATTTTATAAAGTTAAAAATGTTTATAACGTTTGAACCAACAGGAAATTGAGCTTAAATAGTAGGAATAATGTCTTTAATCATAAAGATAAGTATAAACCAAACTTTCGCAGTTGAAGTTACTTGCCCTGAATACTCCTACTAATGTGAACCAGAGATGTAATTCTGCAGAAGTTCCACTTACCCCTTTTGGTAAGTATAGCTACTTTTGCACTAGAAAGTGCAAAGAAGGAGTTACAGGGAGGACACATAGAACAATTTCCTAGGGTAAATTCAATCATTTGGTTTTAGTTTTTTACTCAGATGCCCTGAAAACTGGTTTTGTTCTGTTAAAATAATTTCTTGTGGGCAAATCTGTGGACAATGTGCTGCAATCTCTTAGCAACACCTAATGCACCCTGTTACTCACATAAATCTCCATAGATAAAGACTTGTTCCCCTTTTACACACTTCTTGCAAGCATCCTTCTCAGAGCTCTGCATTCTGTCTTCCTCTCTTATGTCCTGTTTTCCACTGATGAGCATAAGGGTCAGGCCAAACAAGATCTCATAGGCATTTCTTATTTTAGATCCTAAATCTAAATCTAAGGTGAGAATCTTTACTTGGGGCCTGAATAACATTGAAGGAGCTTCAGACCTAGGTTCAGTTTGGAGTTTCTGATTTTTCCCAGCTTCTAAGAGCTGGGTTGCTTCCTTGCACAGAACTAGAACAGTCTTCAAAGTATTGTGTATTTCACTGTCCCTTTTACACCTATGCACTACCAAGAGTGAAAAAATAGTCAGATTCCTTGAAAGCACACTGGTGCTTTCAAGCTATGGATATCCCTCTGAGGAATACATTCACTTTGGAATCTCTGATGAGAAGTAGATGCATCTTAATGTCTCCCTCTTTGTCATCCTAAACAAAATGTTGAAGGTAGATCACATGAACTGCACCCTAAAAAAGAAAATATTCTGTATTCACTCTGTAGTGGTTTAAGCCCAGCTGGAAATTAAGCACTACACAGCTGGTCACTCACCCCCCTCTTCCCTACCCTCAGTCTGGTGGAATGGGGAGGAGAATCAAAATAATACTTGTAAGTGGAGACAAGAACCATTTAATAATCAATAATCAAGTAAAAATATGGTAATGATTGTAAATTATGATGATAATTATTACAAATTGGAAAAGCTCAAGTGATTCACAATTCAATTGCTCACCGTCTGCTGACCAGTTCCAGACCCCTCTTCCTGAGCCCAGATTTGTTCCCCTTCTGGGTAACTCCTCCCAGTTTATCTACTGGGCATGACAGTTCTATGGCTTGCAATATCCCTTTGGTCAGTTCACATCACCTGCCCTGACTATGTTCTCTCCCAGTTTCTTTTATGCAGTGTCAGAGCAAGAGACAAGAAAAAAAAATATTCCTTGACTTAGGATAAATTTGACTTGGCAAAACCCCAAAATATTTCATTCTGAATCCAAAACACAGCGATGCAACTGCCACTGAGAAGAACTTAACCCTATGGTAGCTGAAACTAGGAGAACTCTTAGGAGAATATGAAATTTATATATAAATCTCCACAAAAGAGAGATTGCTGTTCTTCCAGCCTTGCATTCCTCAAGGCTGAAAGAACAACACAAACTAAGCATAAGGATTCTATTAAAGTATTATTATACCCTAGCAGGCTAGATTTTCTTTTAATATGTGTTGCATAGCATACTGTGCACCTTTTTTATCACCTACATAACAGACTTACCATTAGTATACTTGCTAGGGAGGCAAGAGTAATTTTCTTGATTTTAAGTAAGTAATGAACTATAAGCATGTTGGATTATTCCATCTTATCCAAAAGGGAGCGAATGCCACCATGTATTAATATATATATAATGTATATTATGTGTGTACATACATATACACATAATAGATATATATGTATATAATGTATATTATGGTATGTATATATATATATATATATATAATATTATACAAACATATCATACCCATTTTTCCCTTTTTTTTTCTTTGTTTTAGAGATTACTTTGCAAGAAAGCAGACACTTGGCTAATTTGGTCAATACAACATCACCTTCTTGTCCACACTTTGATTGTGCTGCCTGTGTCCCACAAGGTTTATTAATTCTGGAACTGGGGAGAATCCAAATTAATATTCCCTTAGCCTCCTTATTTTCTGTCTTAAAATGTTAGTGTGCTTAGGATGCTCTTCAGAGACACTGATTATACCAGAGACTTACTCATACTCTTTTTCCCCCTGCAATTTTCTGTATGTACAAGTTCCTCAGAGTGCAGAGATACAGCAAATGTACAGCCTTGCCAATGTGTTAGTATTTATAGGTGCTACTGCCACAGAAGTAATGAGTATTACCAATAGTGGGCTTGTAAATTGTAGTCATTATGTCTCCTTATTCAGGTACCAGTTTATTTATCTTTTGCTGGTGCTGTTGCAAACAGGAAGGGGAAGCTTTCTTTTTTGTTAACTTTAAAAATAGTACCAAAATAAGAGGGAAAATTTGGTAGTAGAGGAAATTGAATCTGCCATCAGTAGAGAAGACAGCAGCTAATTTTATGGGTTCTGTGAAATGGTTGGGAATGATGGAAAGGGAGGAGGGGAGAAAGGGGAGAAAGAGAGCAAAGGAGAAGAACCTTTTATATATCTGTATTTATTGGGACCCCATTTAAAGGGTCAATGAGAGGCATTAGGAATGCAAATGCCATGGCCACCCCCATCCATTCTGCTTGCCTCTTTTAATCTTCGATCCAGCTGCTCCAAACATCTGGCACAATGAACTCTGACTCTGGGCTGTGATTCACGGGGAGTCCTTGGGGATGTGTGTGTAGGAGCTGCTTTGCATCCCCTCTGGCTGCTTCTACACAGATCTGTGTGTCCTGCTTGTGTGGGGATCCTCTCCATCTCCTGCTGGGTCACCCTGTTCCCTGCCAGCCAGCTGGCTGTCTCTGTTGCCAATGAGATGTGCCAGCTTTCCGACTCCCTCATCACACACACAGTCCCAGGGGAAGGCAGACAACTGTGACAGCCCAGCAAAGTAATGGCACCTCCCCTCTGCCCCAATTCATCCAACATTGATTCCTTCCAGACCCCTGTGCACAGCAATACCACTTTGCTTTTGGTCTCACCATTCCTTTCTACAGACACAACCCTCCCCTCCTTCTGTCTGTTTGCACTTTTCAACAAATACATGTCCCTTCTTCTTCTCTGTCTCCAGGCTCCTGACCTTCTAGCCATTTCACAGTGCATGGTTAATGAGAAAGAAGAGAGTCTGAGAGAAGTGTGAAGAATGAGAAAGATGAGTGTTTGAGAGAAGCATGAGTCTAGGGAGGAAGAGGAAAGATGCTCCTCACCTGTCAGCCCACCAGGGCAGTGACAGAAGTGGTAACTACTGGGGTGTTCCCTGTCATGTTATAACCCCCCCTTGATTCCTTTGTGCACCAGCATAGAAGCTCTTGGAACTGTATAGAGTAAACAAAGAGTTAGAGTCACACACACTCACAGTGCCCTCTGCTTAAGACCTGGCCTTTTCCAGGGCTTCTGTGACTGAAGGAGCCAGGACAGCTGGGTAAGGGTGAGAAGCAGGTGCCAGCTGATGGGCTCCCAGCCAGGCCCTGGCTGAGACTGAAGGATGATGTGAAGGAGAAAGAGGCCATACTCCACACCTCATAAGGACATGTTGGATACCTATCCTTCACAATCTGGGATGAAAGAAGCAGTCAAGCTGGCAATCTGGTGGGAGAGAGACAGCAATAAAGGGATCACAGGGAATTAGGGGAGTCATGGTAAGAGTTTTCCTCTGTGCTCTAGCAACTTTATCTAAGTTAACTCGTTGGGGCAGGGGTGTGAGGAGGACATCATGCAGGCTGGACATGGCAATGCAGTTGCACTGGGGGAGTCACATCATGTAGTGGCTGGGATTTGGGTCATTCAGCAGCTGCTTTAAAAAAATAAAAAGAGATAATATTTTAAGCAGCAACCTAAAGAGAGGACAACCAGCAGGGAGTGTCAAGCTGTGGAGCAGTGGCAGAGAAAGGCTGTTAATTCTTGAAAATGGATGCACGAGCTAATCCTTCCCTGCAAATACAGCCTGGTAAATGGTCAGCAGCCTTTTAAATGCCAGATCAGCTCTTACTTAAATGGCATTTTGCCTTTTTATTTATTTATTAATTCATTTTACTTTATTTGTGTATTTGCTAAGAATAGCTTAAAATAAAGATACGATCTCTGTCTGGCATTGTGTTGTGTTGGTTCCTTGGTGTTCCTTGTTGTTGCAGTAGGGGTGTAGGGATGAGTTTGTTGAGTTTGTCAGGGCTCAGGCTACCTCGGACCTTTCCCACCCACCCACGCCTAGCCACAACCCCCCTTGCCGCTCTCAGAGCCGGCGTGCCCACCCCGGTGGAGGAGCGGAGCGGTGCGGTGCCGTGCGGGATGGCTGGGTGTGCGTGGAAGCAGGAGCCGGGCGTGTGGGGCTGAGCCGTGAAACGGGGCAGAGAGGGAGAGCAGAGGATTTGGGAAAATGCAGGGACACCGGAGGAGAAGGTAAAGCTTCGGCTGGCTTCCGAAGGGAAGGGTTAACCGAGGAAAGGTAAACGGGCTCTGCGGGCAGCAGGTAGTCAGCAGGCGAGAGTGTTGCTGTGGGATTTGTGGGAGGGCGGGGAAGCGGAAGGGCTCGGAGGGTACCGAGCTTGTGGGCAGAATGTAGGCAAATAAAAAGCCTGTCCATAGGTCTGCAGATACGGTCCAGGGATGCTGGCTGAGGAAGCAGAGGGCTGGCAGGGAACTGCAGAGCCTCTGGGTCCAGAGAGCCCGGGATGCCAGAGGGGAGAGATCCGGGCAGGAAAGGGTGGCTGCAGGTAACACCTGCCGCGGGGAGGAGCGGGGGGCAGCCCGCGGGGGACAGAAGCAGGGGGCGCAACCCGCCCCAAGGGCTGGCAGCTCGGTTTGCCCTTGGCGGGGGCATCGGTCCTCATCTTGCCGTGCCCAGTGGTGTCACCCTGCAGGCGAGGGAAGGGGCGAGGGCTGGAGAGGGCAACCTGTCTTTCCTTCCCTCCTTTTTGCTTGATATTTCCGTCTCTGTGTTTGCATTTTTGAGCAGAGGGCTGATCGCTGCTCTTGCATCCCCCTCTCTCCCTTTGCCAGAGAGCAGCAGGCAGAGCCCAGGCTGGCATGCTGCTTGGTTTCCTGGAGGGATCTGTGCCACTTGGTGGCACTAAAAAGTTGCGCTGAAGCCCGGTACTCGCCCATACGAGAAGCCCCTCGGCCCCCAGCCCGGTGCGGCAGCGGAGCGCCCGGGGCCCCGGCACCGCCAGCTGGGAGGACGGCAAACTTCGGGGGGGGGGCAGTTCGCAAAAGGTCGCCAGCACCGCAGGGGTAAACTCTTCCCCGCGACTCCGTTTTAAACAGGTTGTGTTTTGTTGGGTTTGGCTTTCTTTTTTTTTTTTTTT
>VZRH01005450.1:76244-96444 GCA_013397555.1 Urocynchramus pylzowi | reverse complement strand
TTTTTTTTTTTTTCCCTGCCCTTGGATGATGCTGTTCTGAACCGACTGCCGCTTTCTTACTCGCCAGAGTGTAGTGCCGGAGAGAGGTGTCGGTTTGTAGCGGACTTTACAACCTTCAGAGCATCTGGAGAGATTTTCTCACAGGGCAGAACGCAGGGTTAGCTCACTATAAACATAGAGAGATTGCAAATGTGAGGAAGGGCGGAGGTGTTTAAGCAGGTGGGTCAGGCTGCAGCAAATATTTAGGAAGACCAAGGCTGTGGTGACAGAGAGCAAAGACCCATCTGTTGTTTCATCGTTTGTTTGTTTATTCCTCCTCCTCATGCCTTCCCCCTCCCTTAAATCCAGGCACCGTTCACGCCTCTTGCAAATGAGATTTGGGCTATGCTGAGAGAACAGCGTGTTGCATGGCGTGTGTGTGCATGCATTCGCGGGGGTAGGATACTCGGTCCTCAGCATTTGCCTGTGATCAGAAGAAAATAGGATGTGCCCATAGCTGGAGGAGTGACAATGCTAGCCGAGTGGGGCTCACCTGCTGGTGATCTTTGCAGAGGCATTTGAGGATTATTCAGCTCCAGAAGGTCTGTGTGAGGAGTGCTATCTCTGCCGTGGCTGAAAATAGGAGGTGCCTACCCCTACCTGTCTTAATTATTGCCACCAAAAGGACCATTTTGCTACCACTGTGGGAAGAAGCACTTGCTACCACTGACAAGGTAATGCTGTGGGTTGGGAGAGGGTATTTATATGCCCTGGATTGTGGACAGAAACCTTGTGGATGAAGGAGGGACTCTTCCCCCACTCTCCTTCCCTTCTTGCTCTTGCTCTGTGCCCTGGTTGATGAAGGACTAGCCCAACTCCTGGGGCACCAACAAGCCAACTGGTGGGGTACCCCTCTAAGGACTGCAGGGGCATGGCGGGGTCAGGGAGCTGGAGGGCAGCTGGCACTGATCCCTCCCTAGGAGCATGATTTGTGTGGGGCTGCGGGGACTGGGGGTACTGTCATACCTGGGCTTGGTGATGTGTGTGATATAGTTCCTCTGCTCACAAGTGGGGATTTGTCTCGCTGGGAAGGTATAATGGAAACGGGAATGTATTTGTTTTCCAGAGACAGCCAGGCTTAGCTCAGCCATAGACTTTTCTGTGTGACCTTGGGACAAATCACTTGGCTCTGCTCAGCGAGTCCCGCCTGTTACTTATTTAATAATCAAAGCTAATCTCCCCACGTGTAAAAATGGTTCATTATGGATGGAGGGGGACAGCGATAGCACTAGCCGAGCAGGGAGACAGAGACCTAAGCACCAGTGTGGATGCACACATGCATGTCTGTGTGCCCAGCCTCTTAGTTGTGACAGTGCAGGTAGCTATGTTGGGAGTTAACCTCGTCCAGTAGTTTTCTCTAAGACCCAGATCTATGCATTTGTTTGTAAAAATGCGATCCTGCTTGCCAAATGCGACCACCGTGGCAATTTTTACCACCGGTTGATTTCTAGCTTGTTTTATTTTTGTCTTCCCCTTCCCCAGACCCGCCAGGCGGCAAACGCCGGCGGCTGGCGGTGCTCAGCACCAGGGACAGCGTCCGCTCCTCGCTGCCCGCTGCCCGCTGCCCGCTGCCCGCTGCCCGCTGCCCGCTGCCCGCTGCCCGCTGCCCGCTGCCCGCTGCCCGGGGGCTCCGCCACCCGACAGCCCCACTCACATTCCATCTCTTCCCTGAGGAGCAATTCCCGGTGGTGGGGAGGGGGTGACTGGGTGCAGGGAGAGCCAGGACCTTTCTTTCTCCTAGTCTCGAAGACAAGTAGGGGATCATCTCAAAAGTGGCAGAGGATCATCTTGAAAATACACCACTCTAAATCCTGAAAGGGAAAATGTATAGAGGAGTTAACTGCCAGGCTCTTTCAATTCCCTATGACTTGTTTTTTTGATTGCCATATTCCTAAACATTTCTATTGCATGCTAATCTTCTGTGAATTCTCAAATGCTTTGACTGCATTTTAATATTTGTGTTACATAATCACAGCATTGATCTCATTGATTTCATATGTTCACAGAGTATTTCTTGGGTCCCTATATGGCTTTTCTGTCATTTTAGCTACCTACATTGTTATGACATTGCTGGCATAGTGGTAGTACTGGCATCCCACCATAACCACTCTTGTTGCAACTTCCTGGAAAATGTTTTCTGAAACTGCTATTGCCTTTTCTTGATCACCTCCTCCATCCCATACAGTTTTATTAATTGATAAAATGTCTAGGATTGCAGATAAAAACACACCCGGGCTATTTAGTTCCTGCATCACATGGTATAATTGGGTTTTGGTAACAGCAGCAATACGTAGGAAATTTGGCAAAATTACAGAGATCATTGCAAGTTTCCCTGGGAAGTTAAGCACCTACATATTATAGCCAAAATTGTTTCATCAGCGTGAAAGCATGTGTGAACACAACATGGGGAAGATCTTCCAGGGATTGCTAAGGATCTTGTTGATAATTAAAGCATTCTCTGGTTATTAGCTATGAAGAAATGAGATCAACACTTCAGTCTGTCATTTCCAGTGGACATTCTGACCAAATGGTGGAAATTCTCCCTTGCTGCTTAGCTTTTTTGTATTTCTAAGTGGAATTATAGAAAACTGCTTTGTAGTCTCTCCTTTTGTATAAAGCTGGGGTTTATTTTTGTCAAAGAGCTTGATCTAATGTCCACTGGAATATTATCAGAACTGATAATGTGATGAAAAATGTTTGCTTGATGTTGGGTTTTTTGTTTGTTTTGTTTTGTTTGTGGACAGAAAAAATGAACCATAGTAGAAATCTCAAAACAGAACAGGGTGCTCACATTTTATGATTTTCAAATAAAGACCATTTGAGTGCGTCAGGTTTTGTGCAACCAAAGTGCATTACCTTTGAGGAATGGGTAGGGGGGATCTCCTCCTGCAAAATGAGCCTCCCCAGAACATTGAGAGATAGATTGCCAGAATAGCTTGAATGCAATCCTTGGAGTTTGAAATGCCATAGCAGAACTCAGCAAAGCTTAGCATCCTGAGTGTACTTTCTCCTAACATTTGTCCAAATCAAAATGAGCTGAGAGGTCGCTCTCTTTATGTAACTGTTTCTAAGGCTGTTCCATATTTTTCTACTGTAAGATCTTCACTGCGAGAGAAGTGACATGACTGACTCTGAACCAGAAATTCAGTTGCTGCTTGCTATGGTTTTGTCTTGTCTGATGACAAAACATAGGTTAATTCCTTGGGATATACTGATTTGATCCATATCAACATATATTATCTCTTTGTGATGGATTTAAATTAATTGTGGTAAGTATTGTAAATGAATGCCTGGAAAGCATTTAACCAGCAGGTCAATGGCTTAAAGTCACACAAACACAACATATAAGTAAATTTTGTCACTACAAGTGAATGGATTTTAAGGACGTTAGTTTTTGTGATTTTTCTGATCCTAAAAATCCTTTAAAGAGAACCTTAAACTTTAGATAAGTCTTTAGAGATATTTGACCAATACTATTCTTCTTCTGAGAAGGACAGAACACATTCCTAAGTGCTTTCCTGGACTGGGCCATGAGTTCTATTACAGCAGTGCCCTTTGATTAAGCAATCTGATGTTTTATTTTTATTATTTAAATCTGCCTGAAGATTCAAAAACTATGAACGAGCCTGCTGTAAAGTTAAAAAAGCTTAACAAAGAAGTAACCCAAAGGGAAGCGTTGTTACTTCTCCATTTTAATTTTTATTCCCCCCCCGCCGCCATGATACAGATGAGAATAATAAATTATAAAATAAATAAATAATAAAAGAGCATCCCTCAGCCGAGTTGATGTTTTGCCTGCTGGGGCCATCGTGCCCAGGGGGCTCAGGCTGCCCAGCACAGGTCCTGGCTGCGGGCTCGCTAGTGGGCGCTGCTATAATAATGTAAGCCCCGGTGGAAAGGGGGTCACCCTGCAGCTTTGAACACACTTACACCTGCGGGAGCAGCAGCCCTTAACAGCAGTCAGATGCATCCCTTGTGTAAACTCTCAGCCACAAATATAGTGGAAAATCAGCTCCTCCTGAACTGCTGCTCGCAGGCTGATTTTTGATCAAGCTGTTTAATTAATGCCCTTCGATATTAGCGTGCTTTTTTGTTTCTTCTGGAGTCTACAGACTGCAGATGCAGGTGGATGTGCATTTGAGATTGGTATAATTTTGAAAGATTTATATATTTTTAATAATGAAAGATTTGCTTGATGTTTCATGGAATATTACAGATGCTCATTTTCTACTCAGTTAAACCTCAACATGAAGTAGCTGGAACTCTGCCCTAAGGGAACAGCTGAGAATTTCTTCTGACAGAGTCTGGCATGAAGTTTATATTGCCAGGGACAGCAGAGGTCACAGGAACATGTTGAGTGCTTCATCAGATCTGTGTCTTCAGTCATCTGGGTAGGATGCAAACTTTTGTCTAGGGCAAGACTGAACAAAGGACAGATAGGCAGTGTTATTTTTCTGTCCTATTTCTTCTGCAGTTGCTCCAAGCTTCAAGTTAGTGTACCAAAAGACTGAGACCAAGTGTCCTCTGCTGTTAAAGCATCCTGACTTCAGGATAAGTTTATAGTTAGATCCATAACAGAAATAAGCAAGATTAAAACTTTGACACATCAGTAATTAAGTACCTGATTCCATTTCCCTTAAGGTTCTGTCAATTTGGGATAAGTCCATTGATGATGAAGAAATTGAACAGTGTGAAAAAGAAATGTGATCCTAGGTGCTGTGCATGTTGTCCATCAATGAAAACAAAATAGATAAATTATTAACTGGGAAACAATTCCCATTACTTTGTGCATGCACTCAGGAGTTCACTGTCTTTGAAACTGCTGATACCTCTGCTCTCAATTTGAGAGCTATAGCATGTCAAATTCCCTTTAGGATTATTTCTAACAAATTAAACAAGAGTTATATTTAAGCTCATGAAATTTTACTTAATTTTGTTTTACTACTCATCCTGCTTGTAATAATAAGCTGCCTATAGTAAGAGAGAATTGTAATCAAAATGTGGAGGGACTTGTATGTGATTCTTTTGGGAGAGAAGCACAGTGAAATTGTATATTTGAATAGCTCCCTTGGCCATCTTCTCTTCAGGAAGACAATCTCCAGGAAATATAATTAGTGCACTTAGTCTACCAGCTCTCCGCGCAACCATTTTGCCAGAAATAGGATTTGTTACCTGATTATTCTCAGGATATCTTCTCATGGCATGGCCAGCTGTGTCCATGAGAAGGATGACAGGCAATAAACACAAACTGAAACACTGAAAATTCTGTTTAAATATATAAAAAGAGGCTTTTTTTTACTGTGACTGTGGTCAAACTGGTTGCCCAAAAAAGTTGTTGTAACTCCATCCTCAGAGATATTAAGAACCAGACTGGACATGAAAGAGATATCAAGACTAGACATTAAGCTAAGAAATCTGTTTTAATTGAACTTACAGTAAGCAGAGGGAATGGACCACACAACTTCCTGAACTGCTTTTCCACCTCAGCCATTCTGTTCTTAAGTTTATGAGTGCAAGACCAGAGAATCAGGTCTCTCTTATGAAACATAAATACATGGAAATATTTGTCAATATAAATTCCAAGTTGTTTCACTCCATTGTGAAAATATTGACTTCAGGTGCTTTGGATGTGAAACCTAAGCCCAATACTATAAAGCAGAAGCAGTGTTCTCATGGTAATTAGGAATGTTTTAAGTCCCAAGTAAATTTACCTTAGCTTTAATATAGTGAAGACAGTTCATTAATTGTGGAGCAGCTGCAGCCTGCATCTGGCCCCTTCTTTCCCCTTTGATGCCAAGGAGGGGAAATATTTTATTACTTTCAGAAATAGGAATCCCCAAGCTATGACATATCCTAGTACTGTGGAACCAGAAATATGAAGGAGACCTTCAGCTTTGCCTCATTCTTTACCCTGTAATTTATACTGATAGACACAACTATAAGCAGAGAAGAGCAGACAGCTGTTCTTTGGAGGGTAGGAGATAAAAATGGCCTTCCTTCCCTCTATTTCTCATATAGCCTGTATGGAAATTTTTAATCCATAGACACAAGACCAAAAAATTTGGTGAGTATGTGTTACAGAATTAAAATGGATTGGATTTTTTTTGTAGCACGAGCTCACCCCAAGCCCCTGAACACTCTCAATTTACACTTCTGCAGATTCAAAGGCAGGTAGGTTATAAAAAGGCATCTAATTTTGTATCCAGTTACAGTCTGCAGCAGAGATGGCACTTGTCTATATATACTTGTGCTCTGGATATGTAGCCTTAACTTGAGAAGTTCAGAAAAATAAGCATCCATGGTGTTAAGTAACAGAGTACTATTTCTGTTCAAATGTTAGTAAGTTTATAAATAATTATTATTTTTTTAAAGTCATAATACATTCAATTAATTAAAGGTATAGGAATTAAACAGCTGTGATCTTGTACAAGGATATCCCCTGTGGTTCATCCTTTTGACTGTTTCAAATTATATGGTACCAACTTCAGAGTGATGGAACAAATAATTGCAAGACATAAGCAAAAGTGATAGTCTGTAATTAGGGACTAATTAACCTGAACTGAACTGCTGTTATTCCTTAGTGGCAAGGGGTTGCAGTATTGATCAGCCAACTCTTCACAGAATAAAAAACTCCAAACCTTCTTGAAGTGTTTTACAGTTGTCTAAACCTTATTTTATTATTAGCACTTTATATTACTGAAATTAATCTTACATTAACTTATTCATATTGCAATTAGCATTTAAATATTATATTAAAAGTTTCTTTTTAAGGATTTGAGTTTTATTTGGGAATACTGACTCAAACTCCCTCACTCCTCTGTGAAAATAATTTACAATTTACACACCTAGGTGAAATAATAGAGGAAGTCTAGCATCAAGCAGAAGAATGTTTTTATATTTGTGTGTCTCATCTTCAGAATCAGGAAGAGTTTCACTGTGTCACTATACTGAACAAACTAGCTGTGAGGAGTAAATTCAAGATTAAAATCCTGTCAGATTTTCAATTCAAAGAAACAGAGGTAGAGTTTCTTTGTTGGCAACAGTTTCTTTCACTTCACAATATGTAGGTGCTGTTACAATCATTGTTAATGGATTAGAAATGATTGGTGGTGTTTGAAATGTATGAAATTTTAATTTTTTTTATTGCATCAAAAGATTTATGTCAATAAAACTAAGACTGGGGTCTTCTCCAGAATTTTGCAGTTGTTTTGTTAAAAATGAAATTGGGCATATTGGTTCACTGTGGAAGCTCAGCATCTTAGATTTAAAAGTGCACTTAACTTTCTATACTACCAATGTATTCACTGGCAGGTGAGATGGTATTTAATGTGCTCAGGGGTCAAGACCTAGCAAACAACTGTTTAAGCACTATATTTAAAACTGGAAACCTTCTGCTGCAAATACACTCTCAGGTGCAGAGCATTTTCAAGTACATTTTCTAGTTCCACAGCTTAACCACAGCCCAAGATTGAAGTGTTGGCTGATTTATTTATTTATTTATCATTCAGCAACAGTAAAGATGAGTGAAGATTGCATTTCAGTCTATAGGTAAATGTAGCTGATCAAGTATTTTGGGGATTAGTGCATCTGTACAGTCTTTGTGTTGACTTCTTGATACCAGTGGAGTCTGGAGGGTTGTGTACAGTATAAGGTTTTTTCCAATTGCTTTTTGATGATTTTTGAAGTAAGGATGTAAAAAGATGAAAATAATTTCACTGCTTTGCTGTTTTAGAATTATTGTTTCTTTGCCTAAAACAAATATTAATAATAAAATTAGTTTTCTTAATCTTGTTTAAAAGCCAATTTATTTCATGTTGTATCTTGTAAAATAAAAATAGATTTATACATTCTGCATTCCTCAGAATAACAGCTTTGTGTGTCAACAGCAGTTTCCTAGTGCTGGAATGGATAATAGAGTGCAGCCCAGGGTACAGTGTGGCATATATATGTATGTTAGAGTTATAGAAAGTGTTTGAAATTAAAGGGAGTTGTTTTCAAAGACACCTATTAGAAATGGCAGCACACCTTTCTTCTGTGGAACTAAATACTTTTGTAGTCTTTTGTGCATTTGAAAAAATTTTCCCAAAGAATTTTTAAACAATTGTCAAAAAGAGAGATGTTGATTTAAACTTGCAGAAGTACAAAGCTAAGATTGTGAAACTCTCAAGTGAGAGAAAGTTTTCCAGTTTGAAAATGATGAAAGCAAGCATAAGCAGTAGAAATGTATTACAGGCATTGATCTCTGTAGAAATAGGTGCAAGATATTGTATCTTAATATATAAGATTATATATACTGCTTTTAATTTATAAATAATTTTAAAGATCTTTCTCTTATTTATTAATTTTTGAAGGGTATAAGGATTATGACCTCATGTGCAGCTCTGCATAGCTGTCCACTTGGAGATGATGGTGATTCCTTAGAGAACAGATGCCAACTCCTGGTTAACAATCAGTATAGTGCTCCTTCCATCCAGAAGATTCGATAACTGCTTTTCACCAGCTCTCCAACTTTTTTCCATCATGGTGTCTCTACCAGCCTAAAATTTCCTAAAATGGTCCTTTTGCTGTTCCTTGCAATCCTGCTGTTGAAGGAAGATGTCTGCGGGAACTTTGGGCTTTTGGTTTCAGCACAGGCAAATGAGAGAAGAGTGGTTGCACACATGCCTGGTGATATTATCATTGGGGCTCTATTTTCTGTCCATCACCAACCAACTGTTGACAAAGTTCACGAGAGGAAATGTGGAGAGGTAAGAGAGCAGTATGGTATTCAGAGAGTGGAGGCAATGCTACATACCCTTGACAGAATTAATTTGGACCCCACACTGTTGCCAAATATAACATTAGGATGTGAAATAAGGGACTCCTGCTGGCATTCTGCTGTGGCTCTGGAGCAGAGCATTGAGTTTATAAGGGACTCTCTCATTTCTTCAGAAGAAGAGGAAGGGATGGTGCGATGTGTGGATGGATCATCATCGTCTTTCCGCTCCAAGAAACCCATTGTTGGTGTCATTGGGCCTGGCTCCAGCTCCGTTGCTATCCAGGTCCAGAACTTGTTGCAGCTTTTCAATATACCTCAGATTGCTTATTCTGCCACAAGCATGGACCTCAGTGACAAAACTCTGTTCAAGTATTTTATGAGAGTGGTGCCATCTGACGCACAGCAAGCAAAGGCGATGGTGGACATTGTCAAACGCTACAACTGGACCTATGTCTCTGCGGTACACACTGAAGGTAAGAGGCTGCTTTTTACCACATAAAAATGCCTTTGAAACACTCTGATGTTTTCTAATTGATGGATGATGATAGTTTGATGTTGTGGGATTTTTGCCAGTCAGCTGTCAAGAGTATAGACTTTTACTCTACTTAATTATAACTTTACTTAATAACTTAATAATATAATAACTCTGTGGGTCTGAAGTAGCATCATGTTGTCAATGGCTCAAAACAAATTTTGAAACTTAGGACAGTGTGTGCTCTAGGGCCACTCACTAGTAAAAGTGCTTGATCTGAAGTCTCTAAACTTAATTTTATTTAGTTGACATTTATTTTTTTTCTTTATCTATGAATCAGTGTATTTATGTAGAGTAATAATTGTGACAATTTTAGAATCAATGGGTAGTGAGAAAGGATCTGGTTTTCATAGCGCTGATGAGAGCTAAATCATCATTTGAAACTGTAGCTGAGTCAGAATGTGTTCCTGTTTAATGTCTGAGCCACAGAGGCACAGGTAATAAAAAAACACATAATTCCGGCTAATATTTGAATGCAAGTTGTCCCAGCTCCTCGAGATCAGATATCTTTCCATCCTTTTTACAGTACTCCATGGAGAATTGCACCACTTCTTACTCTGCTTATGGGCATTGGTTTTGGGACAGAGAAAGGGAAGTTTCCTTGAATTTCCTCTGCACAAATTTATGCTGCATCAGGTGTCCAGAAAATCAGAACTGTGTGCTAAATTGCTTTCCTCTTTTTATTTATTTGACATAGAGCTCAAGCCTTTTATCCAGTGTTCAGAGGAGTATGTGATTAAAGGGAAATGCTATGGAAAAGTGCACTTGATTTCATTATTCCTTTTACTGATAGAATTGAGTTCATCTTGCTAGAAGTGACTAGAATTTGATACTGTCTTAAGAGAAAGTTTCATCAGCCCCTGCCTAATGACATCCCCATTTAAGGACTTTTACAGAATTAAGTTTTGTGATGAGTTTTAGGACATCAGCACTTTGCCTCTGTTTGAATAGACAGATGCTGAATGGCTGGCTCAGAATACAAACTGAGAATGAAAAATGTTAGGAGATTGAGTAGTGGTGGTGACGTTGCCGAGCAGTGGCAGATGCTGCTGGCTTTATTACAACCAATAGAGAGCAGATTGCCCTTCCCACACACTGAATATGTTTCTCTGGCAGGCTTTATACTATTCAAAGCCCCCCTTCTGAGGAGATGCTGGTCCAATGGTATAATGTCAAGATCTCTTTCCTCCTACAGATATGCAGAGAACTTATTCTGCAGTATTAAAAAAAAAAAAAAAAAATTAGAATTTGCATGCAGGTTGTCGCAGCCACATTTCCATCCTGATGGTGAGAGCTGGTAAATAGCTGAAGCCTCTTTTGTATGGGAATGCATGAATACAGTAACAGTTTAATCTAAAATTTCAGTGTTCAAAACAGTGTATAAATCACTCTATGTGACATCATGTAGTGAGGGTATTCTGTACCAGCTGATGCCTTTGGCATGGTTAGGTGTGCAGCCTTCTCTCCACAAATACATATGAATAACATCATGGTCAAAAATAATGCCACTAACAATAGCATAAGATTCTGTATCCTGACTACTTTTGATGACTCATCTAGTTTTTGCAATGAACAACTTTTACACCTCTCCTTATTGAGATGGGATGTTTTTATATTCAGTGTGGGAATAGTCATGCTTGCATCAAAGTCTGATTCTTCACAGAGTGAAAATATGTACTTTTTCCACTTTCTGAGGACACTCTTTGGAGCAGATGGTAGCATATGGCAGGTTAATCTTATGGCAGAGGAACTTTGTACTGTGCACTGGAAAGATGGGAATAGGGACAGAGATGCTATGGAGAGGATGAGAAGTAAATGAGAGAAGAATGTGAAGAAGGAGAAAAAACAAATTTATATATGTAGTACAACATGTGCCTGCTTCTGCCATTATTAAAGTGGATATGGTGGGTGGAACACTGTTAATACATGAGGCCTCCTTTATAGAATACTTACAGCAATTAAACTTGGGTGAACCTTATGGTCCTATCATCTAGTTGCATAATCTGGTAAGGATGATGAATAGACTCTCCAGGTAAATAACATCAAAAGTTTTATTTAAATAGATCAGATGTATTTATGATAGAACAGAAAAATACTAGCTGATCAAGGTACTTTGAAATGTGACAATGTCTGTTGTTTAGGGCACCTTCCAAAGACTGTGGCACATGTTATCCCTTGCAATTTTTTTTTTAATCACCTTTAAAAAACCCTACACATGAATGCTAAAGATAAGGAATTGAGTAAATAGGCAAAAGAGAGAGTATTTATTTATTTATTTATTTGTTTAATTAATTATTATATTGCAATTCTTTTTCATTTTACTATGGTATCTCATAATATCCAACTCAATTCTAAATATCCCACTCAACTCAGTGTCCTACATTCACAGGTATTATTTCAAAACAGAAAAAAATTTGTTGAATCCTGCTCCTCACAATTTTTATTGATGCAGGATTTTAGAAGATCCCAGAGAAGGCAGTCCTTCTTTTCACACATAGAAAGTAGTTCTGACTTCTTCATTCTGACTACCTTCACTACCTTCAGCAACATTCATTATCTTTAGCTAATTTTCATTCATTCATTCACTTATTAACCAGACTCTTCTGATCTTTATGATCATATTCTGATCAATATGATCTTTAGCTTCTGTGAATGATTTCCATGGAGAGGGGGGATTCTCTCCTCCAAAGCTGGATGGAGAGTGAGAAACAGGCATGAAAAACCTTAGTTTCACTCCTTTAGTAGTCCCATTAGCAGACAAATTTATAGGTCTCTTTTTGGTCTAGTGTAAGAAAAGCCCGGCATACATCAACAGTTTCCTGATAAAAAGCTTTGAAAAGTTTGAAAAGCTTTGAAAAGCTTTGAAAGCTTGAATATTTTCTTATGAAATTACTAATTGTCTTTTTCTGCAATGGGTTAATATTTTGGAAGGCTGATCTGAAGTTGTGTTGTTAAATCCTTACTTAAGACTTCCAGATTTAAAATACACAAAAAACGTTGAGAGATTCTTGTAAACTTTGCTCCTTTGACATTTGGCATTACAAATTAAACTAGTTGATGCCTCCAGATTTACTTTTACCTCTAAAAATAATTTTTTTTCCCTAAAAATGGGAAGGTAGCAAGGACAGCTGTCAGAGTAGCTCTTGTAATTTTGAGGAGGAAGGTTCTTCAATCCCTTCAATAGAAAATGTGAGCAGCAAATGAATGACATTTCTCATAAAAAATAAGTCATCTTCATTTTCTGTAATGTATTTTACACAGGCTGATCAGAAACCTTTGCAAGTCTTAGTCTTGGGTTGTAACTCGGTCTTTTTGGCTCTGTCAGGAATCATTATCATAACCATCTTTCCCCACTCTCCAATTCTTCCTTGCATTGAATCACTCATGGGGTTCTACTCTGGACCAATCTGGCTTTAAAATAAAACCTTTTCATGCACAATGAGGGCTGTTTTTCAAAAAGCCATATCAGTTCTGAGGTTGAGTCCACACTGTGGCCCCATGAACAAACAAGTTAGCAGTGCATGGCAGGGAGCTAGGAGTGAGCAGGAATGAGGGAAACTGGGATGTGAAACTCCTTGTACTAAGGACCTATCACTCAAAGCCTGAAGCAACTGCCTCAAAATTTATGGATTACTACAACAGACATGCAAGGGTGTGCTGGAGTTCCAATTGATCCAACTCTTTCAGTTGATGTTACAGATTTTTTTTTTTCCACTTCTGTGGTAGGAGCATAGCTTAAACAAACTTTCCTTAAAAGTAAACCAACATTCACTTCTTGAACCAACTTCACAGACAGACAGCAAGTCAATAATGCCGCCGAGAACTCTGTGTGTGCTTATGTCTGAGGAAAAGTAGCACAGCAGAGAGAAGGCCCCTAATTTAGTCTTGCAGTCTTGCAAGAATGATTGAGATCCTTTTTAGCTCATGTAACTGTAGCCTACCTCTGTGGAAAGTAATGCTCACAGGAAGGTGCAGAGAGGGAAATTTGTGCATGTGTTTTTGGGTGGTGGTGGCTGGCATGCAGGCAGGCCATGCAGCTCATGCGCCATGGGGATTTTTCTCTGCCTTTTCTTGCTTGACCACTTGACACCACAGTCAATCGAAAATGGTGGGAGAAATCAGGAAGAGGCTGGCTGGCTTCCAAAAGAGACAGAGTTGCCTGTTTACCTCATTTCCCATACGAAAGCATTCTCTGGTCTTTTGGAAAGATCAAAGAAAAATACGTGCAATTTTCTATTCTCCAGTCACTGAGGTTTGAAAGCCTCATTCTGAAAGCCAGTTTGAACTCAGTACCCTCCTGTTAAGCAGACTGACATTTGGATCAGGCCTTCCTAGTCAGAGACAAGATCAATCCCTGAGAATCTCTGCTTAAAATTTGCCTGGAGTCAAATGAATTAATAACTAGAAAGGCAATTTTCATTGCCATTGGAAACCATTTATTTTGCTGCACTGAATGGGGTGAAGAGGTGATGTATGCTGGAAAAATAGAACTGTACAGGGGTACAATTGAAACACAGTAAGCCAAATATATTGGGGGTGGCAAGGGAGGAATTTATTCTGGTTATGTAAAAGGTGTAATTTGCTTTTGAAGGCAGCCTTAAGAAATAAGACAGCTTGTTGACATTTTCTTCAGGCATCTCTGCAGGTAAACATTGAATGAAACTCATCCTCAAAGTCCTCTGTGTTTAACTTCACTTTCCTCCATTTAAATTAATCATAAGTGCATATAAAGAGGTGGTTCACATTCATTTTCTTGGGATGTAATCTGGCAAGCATAACAAAAGCAGACCTCTTTTTCCCTGCATATAAAGATTATTTCACACAGTTCTTTTCATATTTGTTCAAATGTGTCTGGTTAAAAGACTGGTTTTTTGCCCCCATCCTTTGCTCCCAAACAAAAAGCTAAATCAAAATTAGTCATAGTCTGTGAGAATAGGATGAAGAAATGAATGAAAGAATTGCAACAAGTTGATATTAAACCAGTTGCCTGGAACAAACTGTACTTATATGAGGTCGTTCCTTCAGACTCTAGATTTCTCTCCTTTAGAGACAACAATTGTATTGTGGTCAAAAATATTATTTGCTTTTCACAAAGTAATACAATTGAAATTTGGGTTAATTTTATTTGAAGCTGAGCTGATATTTTTTCATGCTTATATGCAGAAAAAAACCTATGTTGAAATATTATACCAAGAATGTCTGTGCTAGGCCATGAGAATATTTCCATTTGCAGACAAAATCTATTTCTAAAAATCCATTTCTGAAAATTGAAGAATTTCCTATCTAAAGACTGGAGAGTATTCTATTCCAGCAATGTTTAGTTTTTGCTATTGGGTGAAAATAATTATGTATTTGGAGTTTTCTGAAAATACTTTTAAACTGTTTTAAACATAAATTTTGAGGTCAGAATTATCATAATTTGATATTCTCTTAATCACATTAATTTTGTAGCTAAACTGAAAAATATCTCTCATCTGAAAGAAAGTATGGGGAAAAAAATACCCAATTCAAGTTTCAGTCCTATCCTGTTGCTTGCTCATTTTTATTGAATATTGACCTCTGAAAGAGGTAGCTGTTTTCTTGCCTACCTTCAAATATTGATCCTAGTATCCCAAGTGTGAAAAGTGAGTAAATGCTATCTGCCAGCTGGGAATACTGAGACAGAAAAGTGAAGTAACATTGAGTTAATATTTGTGTTGCTCTGCAGTGAGTGACTGCCCAGACAACACTTTAACACTGTTCTTAGGCTGCTCAGGCCAGACACACCTGCTGTGAAGGATCTTGACTGACAGAAGAGCATAAAGTGAAGGGTATACTCTGCATTCTGTGGGTGCAATGAGGATGAAAATTCTTAGGGAAAATAATTCCACGAGGCTGAAAAAGGAATGTGAGCAAGGAGGTGTACTAAATTCTAAATACTAAAAAGAAAATTAATTTTTAAAGGAATGATGGAAGGTGGACTTAGCTAAGAGCAGGTCGTTCGGGTTGTCAAAATGTCACATTGCTTCTTTTGTTTAGGGACTAAGTGTTTGGATGTCACTTTTTCAGCCACTTAGACTCTATAGCAACTCAGTGAAAGTTTCAGTGACATGAAACTTGCCTTCACTGAGAAGAAATAATGGGAGTCCAGCAACCTCCAGCTTCATCTTCCCTTTTTCTGCTGTTCGAGGCCTGGAAACAGCTCAGTTACTGTCCCCATGCCCAGGCTGCACCTCTTCAGTCAGAGAAGGATCTATAAAGTTGATGAGATTCGGAAATGTTTCAGAAAATGGAGTTTCACTGCAGAGTGCTTACTGGGTCAGAGCAGTTTTATCAAAGATGGTTCTTCTAATATGTGTTATCAGATGCCTAAGAGTAGTGGCAGTGATTCCTTTTCTGTATCCCTCATTGATATTTTGTCTTTGAGATTAAAAAGTACATGCTATGGACCTGGTTGGAAAATAGATATTCCATACAATTAAAAAAAAATACATTTCCTGAAGTAATTTTTGTCCCAAGTCAGAATTCAAAGCTAAAATAACAACATTTTTTAGTGAATAAAAGCTCTGACAAAATTTAGAATTTGGTCAAAATAAACTGCTTGACTGGTTTATACCAAGAGTTTATAAAAGATAACTTGATAATGATAAATCAAATGAGTTCTTTGTTCTAAACTGTGTTCACTTTCAATTGCTTTAAAAGATATTAGTGTTCCTTAAGAGTTTTGGCAAAAGTTGTTTTATTCAAGAAAGAGCTGGAAATTTCCCTTACATCCCATTTTATTTAGCATGTGTCTTAGATCACCAATCCTGTACAGAAATTAAACATTTTTGGATATATTTAAATGTATCCAAAATGAATCCAATAGTTAAGGAGAGAATGATAAACAAGGTCCCATTATTCACTATTTCTAAACATTTTTAGTACTTCTGAATATGTGTTCCTTATTCTTCAAACCGTATATTTTTCTTTTAAAATGTATGTTACCTAGTGGCAGGAAATTTAAATCATTAATTTGTTAAGTAGTTTTTCATAGATTTTAAGGTCAAAATGAAATTTTGATATGAAAAAAAATCCAAACCACCAAATCCAAAAAACTCCCAAAGCATAGCTTCATATTTGTTGAAATAGATTCTGTTACTGAGACTTCAGGGGTGATCAGAACATTGTTGAGATGGGAGCCAGGAGCAAGGGGAGAGAGAGAGAAAAAAGCTATCCAACACCATTGGAAGGACTAGGATTAGAATACACTTCTCAGAGTGCTAGTTTAAGACCTCAGGTAGGAAAAGACTTTACAGGAAACTAGGATTTAATTTCCTGCAGAAACAAGGAAAAAAGAGGATGTCCTGCACATGTCAGTATCTTTATGCATCAAAATCATATGGTAGGCAGCTTAATAGTGCAGGAATTAAATCAATGATGCTTCAAGATTTGAAACTTTCTGTGCATTTAAGGAGCAGAATAAATATTTACGTTGGTCCATACATGAAGAATATTTCCTGTGCCTATAAGAGCTAATTTGTGATTTCTTTGAAAGCTAAGAAAGGGCAAAGGGCTTGTGCTGGATCTTTTAAACTTTTCTGCCTTCCCTAAGGCTGTTCTGACTAGCTGATCCTTGAATCATGCAGGAGACAGTGAACTTGGAGGTGAGCCAAAAATTATAGATTTACTTTAATTTAATTTGAAAGCCACTGGAGAGAGAATAAAGTTGCATCCATCTTACTAAAATCTGATTGCAGGCTCATGATATGGAGGCAGCCCATGCTGTAATGCATGGTGTTTATATCATTATATTGTATGTGTATACATTAAAGGAGTGATTGGGAAGGTTATTAACAGAACAGTTGCCATCTACCTTGGCAACTGAATTTGCAGACAATATTCTTTATAAATCACTGCCTTGTTTTGAATGAACATAATGTAACTCATAATTCTGAATATACTGACTGGAAAAGAATGTATATATGATTTCCTTTAACTGAAGAGTTTGATTTTTCATTCTGGAAGTCTGACAACATTTATGGCCGGCCAGATACATGGTCCAGGTGATATATGTGAAAGCCTTCATATAAAATCAATTACATTGTTAAAGGGCAAACAAACAATGTATGGGGAATGGCTTTTCTCAAAGTGCAATATATACTTGAAGAATTGCAAAGATAATATCTGGGGTGGACGGTAAACCATCACACTGAATGAGTCCCATGGCCAAAATCCAACCTAACTGTTGAGAACAGTGGAAGTATGAGGAAAATTCCTCCACAGACTGTTCCTCAGTCTGTTGTGATCTAGTCAGATGTTTCATATTTGTCTTTAACTAGGATTACATATTTGTTTGTACCTTTTCTTCTTGAGATAGATTTTTTTCTAACTTTCTAGTTGACATTACAGGGGGTAGGAGGAAGTATAGAGGAATTACTGCCAAAACAGAGGTGCAAAATAATAGTGAGAGGACTGTGATAAGGTCTAAGAAATTTCAATGAAGATAGTTACAACAGACAATTCAGTTGTCCAAGACTGAGATTCTGGAGGGCAAAAGGCGAATATATATAAACTATGGTTGATCACACATGGCCAAATCACAGAACATGTTTACCCTTCCCTGGTTTGAATTTATAGAAATCTGTTCTCCATATCTTATTTCTGCTGTGTAGGATAGGTAATGAAATGACAGCTAGTTAGCAGTTATTACTTAGGCTAAAACATATTGTTGATGAAGATGCACATAGAGCATCTTCACCTAAGGATATCGTGTAGAGACAGAGTTGATTTCACTATTAGGTAGTCTGTTCAGACTGTGAATTACTCATTATTCAAATGAAATAACAAGCTGTTTTCTCCAACTTATAGCCCTTTATTACGATAAGTTCTTTTCCCAGGAAAAGCTTCTCTTCCCAGGCATTGTTCTTATCTTTATTTTGGTGAAACCAAAGAGCTCTAGTTCTCCTGTCACTTCTGTAAAGTGGCTTTTCCAGATGCTGAGTTTTTCTTATAGTCCTTATATAAATCTTTCCAGATTTGCCAAATTCATTTTTTGGAATATGTACCTTTTCTCTTAAGGAAATTGGTATTCTATTTTCTTCAACTTGAAGTCAGGAAGGACTTTAGCATACAAAGTGCTATTTCTTACCTTATTAGCAAACCAATACAGTGGTGGCCTGTAAATATGTACTGTTGATCTTTCCCTTTACAGTTATCTTCCTCCCTCTTGTCATAACTTCTGCTTATCTAGCTTACTTGAGATCACCACTGTCAAGGTTCAGTGGCTTTTTTTTAAACCCACTGTTTCTTTTCTGATTGCATTAATTCTTTACTCTTACCCATGGCTAAGTTTGAATTTTTTTTTTGCTCTTATTCCTCCCTGGTCAAAATAAGATTACTGAGCAACTTCAAGTAGATAATTTCATAAATATTACAGGATGCACTGATTTGGAAATTTCTAAAATATTTGGTTGATGTGACCCTGACTATCAATCAATGCAGACTGAGCCCTGGATAAAATAAAGGCCATCAAAATAACACACTATTTTTAAAGTTTTTTCACCTAGAGAATCCAGACTTAGTCCAGATGTATTCTAAAGTTCAGGTTTAAGGTCCACATTCTCCTTTTAAAATATGTGATTCTAACTAGATATATTTTTCAACAAGTCTACATTCTTAAAGCTTAGTGTATTACAGTGGTCAAATTTGCAGATTTGGCATTTAGTGAAAAACAGGGCATTTTTTTCACATGCAAGCACAGCATTGACAGTGAAAGATAAACTGAAAATCTTCCTCTATTTTACTTTCAACACACTTCATACCCAACTTCAGTCTCAATTACGTTAGGATTGGGTTCTTGAACACAATATCTGTTGCATTTGAAGAATCCAACACCATCAGGCTGCCTTGAATATGATTGTCGTAAGCAAGTCAGGGAGGATGTGGACATGCTCTTGGGGGTGTTCCTTAACTTGCAGAAAAAACTGTTGATGTCTGTGATCTGAGAGCACTGCTGAAAAGGCAGCAGACATGTATCCTGACAGCAAATGAGTGAAGATATGTTTAAGCATGAAAAAGGAGCAAAACTCCTTTCCCATTTCAAACTTTGGAAGTTTGGAATGGGATCTTATATCTTTGTTGATGGAGAAAAAGCAGTGAGTGTCAGCTCCTTTCCCATTTCCATGATAGCTTTGCATCTCAGAGATAAGTTTGAAAATCATAAGTTTTCAAAGCAGTCCAGGGAGGAAAATAAGTAGTGTATGTGCTGCTCATTTGGTTTTATTAGTAGAACAGAACATCAGGTTGAATTTGTAAGTAGTTTTTCCTTTCTCTTCCATCTTTACCACACAAAAGTATAGGACTGAAATACTTTTCACATTAACAGAAGCTTTCAAAAAGATTAGGATATGTGCCCAAAATAGTACTGTGAAAGAGGACATATTATCTTTCAAATATAAGCTTTTCATACGTCTTCAATCATGGATATATATAAAAATGATTACTTTGGTTTTTTCATTCCGGCAGCACTGTGGGATGTGAAGTTACCTCACTCATTTTCATGCATATGCAAAAAGACAAGCAATTTGTCTGACCTATTTCTTGTCCTAAAGGGAAAGTATGAGAAAAACTCAAATTTAAGGGATCTAAAAAAAAAATTAAAGTTGGATCAGATGCTCTCTTTCCCTGGCTTAAATATTTACTTTGAAAGACCACTGAACAGGGTATTTCAATGCTCAGCTTCTTATTTTGGCACATGCATGCCTCCTGAAAAGAAAGTGATATGTGGACGGTCTGTGTCTTACTGGGTATGGAGCTGAAGATTTTGTTGATTCAGACAGAATTTCTACATAGGATTTTTTTTTTTTTTTTTTTTTTTTTTTATAAAGGTTTTTCTCCAAGCAATTTCTGTC
>VZRH01005450.1:56905-76225 GCA_013397555.1 Urocynchramus pylzowi | reverse complement strand
TTTTTTTTTTTTAATATAAAGGTATTTCTGCAAGGCATGTCTGTCATCACACTCAAGTTGTTCAGAATAAAACATTTGGTGCAGCATGCACTCAAAGATCTTATGGGTTTTACATAGATGACAGACTGCTGCAATGACGGGGACGGGCTAGGCACACAGTATCTTCTGGTAAGCTTCCTTAGATTCAACTGAGCTGTGTAAGCTTTGTAGTTATAACAACATCCTGCCATGGAGTTTTATAGAGAAGTGAGAGTTGCTTGACCTGTAGATTTGCTAATTGTCCATTTCCTCCAGCTTGTGGAGGAGTGACATGCAAATATGTCTGGCACAGGAGACAAAGTGCTGAGAAGAGCCTCAGTCACTTGTGGTCAGATATGCCCATGTCAGGCTATGGTGAAGCCTCTCCAATGGTATGTGATGGCATGTTCATCACACTCAGACACATTAGGAGAGGGAAGGTTGTTGTATCCTCTACTCTGTGCTGTGGACCTGCCTTTGCTGCTGGATTAACTTGTGTCTCTGTGGATGGAAACACAGTACTCTCTTATAGCCCCCTTCAAGAGTGGCAGTCAAATCAAATCCCCCAAAGCAGAAAAGTCAGCCTGAGAATACAGGCCATGAAGGGCAAGACAGTGGAGTGGCTACTGGAGAAGGGAGTTTGGGATGGTTTATGTGGAAGTGAGATCCAGTCACTTGCTCTTCTGGACTATCTGTGTGGCCCTGATGAAACTGTAGATGTCAATGCCTTACAATACAGAGATTGGTTCAAATACACATTTGGGCTGTACCATTGCAGCACTGCTCTCAAACTCATTAGTGCATTGGGAAGTATGGCATGGGGAACAACTCTGCAACACTCTGGAGCTGAGCATCTCCACACAGCAGGCCAGATCAGAGCTGCTTTGGGTGTGCCTGCAGTCCCATCTGCAGCCTGGTGGGGACATGCCTTCAGCCATCTGCAAGGGGCCTGCTTAATGATTTTATAATGGTTTGGCATTTTGTAGGCTGAGCATTGGCACACATGGGTGTCTTTGAAGCCTTTATTCCAAACACCCACATTTCAAGTGTGTGATGGAAGTGTTGTGAGGAGCAATACTTTCGAGAGAAGGGACACTCAGACACTACTCGGAATGTGGGGCAGAGAAACTCACAGACATGTAGTTTAACGTGTAGGTTAACAGTTAAACATGTTTCTGTTACCAAACACACAGGGGATTGTGCCCTTAGAGAAGGTGCTCTGAAACATTGAGAAAAAACATCTTGATTGACATAGCTCCCCTGGAAAAAAGGAAGAGAACACTAGAAACATGGGGAAATGAAACTTGTAAGGCTGGTTCCAATTTCTCTTTCACACAAAAGCTTTTATCTGATTCTGCTTTTTTCTCCTCTTGAACAGTTGGTAGAGTGGGTGTTACATTCAACACCTCCGTGTGACAAATCTCAGCCTACAAAATACTGACATGTTACATTTCATTAACCATATGGGACCTAATTATA
This sequence comes from Urocynchramus pylzowi, assembly GCA_013397555.1. Lineage (NCBI taxonomy): Eukaryota > Metazoa > Chordata > Aves > Passeriformes > Fringillidae > Urocynchramus > Urocynchramus pylzowi. The sequence continues at coordinate 74,728 of VZRH01005450.1, read as the reverse complement.
CTGCCAGCTAAAATACAGGTGCAAGTCCTAAAGGACCTGTTTGCTGTATGTAAATGGGCCCTATAGAATTTTAAAGTACGTTTTCCTACACAAATCAGAGAGTTCATTTGAGATTTGCAATATGGACTGCTTCATCGAGCTGTATAGACCCTAAGTTTTACTATCTAGCTGAAGTAAAAGGTAAGTTTTTAGTCACAAGATTGAAGGATTTAGAGGAGAAGGGGCAGCATCTGTGTGTGTACTAAAAAATTTAAAAATTGTCAGAGTCTTCCCAGGAAGTAGTATTTCAGCATTTTGCAGTCATGTCCATAAAGAAAACTGGCCAAAGGTAGACAGATTCCTTAAAACTGCAGAGCATTGACATACTCTGTCTACAGAAAACCTGGAACAAAGTGGCCCAGATTTGGCAGTGCTCTCCCTGTCCTGTCTGTCCTGCTGAGATGTTGGCTCAAAGACACGATCACAACGTAATGCCACTTGCAGCTATTTCATTACAGATTATCTTATCAGGTGGGCTGTGGAAGGGCAGGGGTGAACTCTGGGCAGATAGGATATGAATCCTAAGAAGGCTCTTAGCAAGAGGAAGCAGAATATCAAAGGTCTAGGTGAAGGAGAAACACAAGAGTACAGGATTAAGAGAAACAAATTGCAGAAACAGCAATTCTATCCTCACTGATAGACTTTCTAGACATGAGTACTTAATATACTCTAGTTCCAATTCAGAAAATGCCATCTGCAAGCTCTGAAATGCTTCATGAATTTAATATAATTTTATTACTAGGAAACCAAAGGCCTGAAAGCTGGCATGCTGTACTGGAACACAACCATGGAACCTACCTTTTTTCTCAGACCTCTATTCTTCGTTGAACTGGGCTGTCTCTCATGGTTGATGGTCATGACCTGTTTCTATACAGGAGGTGCCTGGATCCTTCCAGTGTTGTATGTGCAACACAAGGACTGAAGTGGTTCTTTAGACCAGAAGTGAAAATGCAGTGAGGTGCTCTCAGTATTATTGAAGATACAGTTAAATTTCAAGCTAAAGCAAGCTGTGGAATACAGCAGTAACTCAGAGTGGTGTTTGCATTTATAAGCAGTTGATTTGTCCTAAATACGTCAAGTAGAAATGACTGAATTTTGCTTTATAAAATGACTCTTCAAATCAATCATGTTAATACCTTCTCATAAGCTGATGGCTTCTCTCTGGCAAGATGTGTCTTTTTGATATGATCATGGTAGAGGTGCTACTTGCTTCATTGCACAAGCAAGAAATTAGTAATTACTTCACAGTTTTGTAGAGGCGTTTGTAAAAAAATCATACTTATAACTATGATAATATTTGAGAAATTTTTGTGTGTATTTGTTCTCTACATTAGTGTGAAAACATACCTTTATAACATTTTCCTCATATTTTTTCTATGGAAAACAGATAAACATTTCCTAGTGAAAGGAGAGGATTTTTTAAAATGGAAGATGTTTTTCAAAATAGCAAGAATGGGTGTTTGTGCATTTTCATTTTCTGTTGGTGGAACTTGCTGTAGTCTTATCACCTACTGCCCACAGTTGTGGACATCCATAGGTGATAGATAATATGTCCAATGGCTATTTTTACTGCCCTCCAAAAACGGCAACGGTAAATTTGCAGTGAAACTATTTTGTTAATCTGCATCAATATGTGAGAAGATGCTCTGACTTCAAAGATCAGCACTTTGCCATGCATGCAAAATTTGCTGAATAAATAATTAGACTGATTGCTTTGGGTTTAAATAAAATTTAAAAAGTATTTGGGGCACCATACCAAGTAATTACATATCTCAGAGGCACAGGGAGTTGGTCAGATTGTGAAGATGATCTATTTAAGTACTCTGCTTGAATTGTGCTACGAATAAAATGTATTACTCTGAGGTCCACAATGAGGTTATTGACCCAGTATAATTGTTCCCACTGAAAAGTCTACAAAAAATTACCAAACAACAATTTCTGATAGGAAAGATCTTGTAGTAAGAAAGGATATTTACTGCACTCTTTCTAATCACACACTGCTTAAAGTTATGAGCAGTTTACAAACAATCAAGAATTGTTTACCAATTACTTATGAACCATATATTAGCTAGATATCTAATGTTTTTGATGGAAAATCACTAGTAGCAAAGCACCCAGTCCTGCAGCCAAAAAAATATCAGGCAGAGTTACCTGATCTATCTGTGAATAAAAGAGCTGTGGAAAAAGCACACCTTGGGTCTTCAGAATAATTTTCAGTCTGAGCTACATTGCCTTGACCCTGTGCTTTGCTTGTATGGTGTCCTGTCCTGCCGATTTGTGAACACATGCATTGCCAGTTTGTTCCACAGGAACATGAAGATTTCTTTCAAAGGCAAGAAATGTTTTGGGTATTTTTTTTCCTTCACCTCTGCCTTTGCTGTGGCTCTGCTGTCTACATATTTGCACCAAAAGATTTTCCTCTCTTTTGTTATGCATTTGAATAACATCTAGCATCCAGGTACAATCACCTTAGCTGGTGCTCATATACATCACTGTAAGTAATTTACTAAAAGAATTACCATTCCCAAATAGTAGCACTTGCAGTCATGACTCACTTTACTGTCAGAGCCCGAGTCCTTTCCTTTTATCAACATTTTTATTTCTCTAGTCCAGAGAGTGCAATAGAATTGGACTAAAAGTGATGGCAGTTTCAATCCATCACGTACTCTGCAGGTTTCTGGTTCAGCAAGTGCTCTGGACCCTTTTGCTATTTTTACTCTGAACAAGTGAGCTGTCTAAGGAGCAGCAAATCCGAAAGCATCCTTTTCTGATACACAATAGACTTCTGATTCTATGTTTGACAAATTTTTAATATTGTCTATTAGAACAAGAACAAGAACTGGAGCTGTTCCTGCTGATGAAAGAATTGCCTGCTCGCCTTAATTACGTGTTTCGTCAAGGACTCTTATTGTGTGTGGCAATAATTTTATTCATTTTCCTCTCCACAATACTTTTCTCAGAGCAAAACCAGTTGACTCTTTTGTCTTGATTGAAGCAGAAACAGGCATATTAATGTAAATTCTATAAAACCAGTATCTTGGAATGAAATAGTTGTTGGAGAATACGGGTGGTTACTGAAATGCTTCTTCTGCATATTTTTGTAGTCAATAAGAAATGGTAGTTGTAACATGCTGGTGGCTCAAAATCATATCTATAAGTTATACCCTTGTGGAACTTTGGGCTAACTATTTCAGTTCTGATACCAACACCTTATGTTTCTCATATTTCTGAGAGTAATTGTAGACTTTTTGAAATAGATTAACCTGCAGTTGTTTGGAACAGGAAATTTAATCTCCTCGAGCATGTACATATCAGAAAATAAAAAATATCAATGTCTGTGCTTAGGCACTGCACTTCCTAACTGTTAGCTCATCCCCTGCTTCAGTTATGGGCTACTTCAATGACCCCTATACAAAGCAAAGCTGCTGCAATGAGGGCTGGAGCTAAGCAGTGCATACAGAATAATTTATGTTACTTGTCCTTGTTCTGGCCATTCTCCCATTGTGCAGAAGCCCCTGTGTAAACATAAAAAGGCAGCCTTCTTGGGAGCTTTACAGGAGCAAATGTCATGGAATTCTGATTTTTCTGTTGCTGTATGTGAAGAATCTCAATTTGTTTTTTCTTGAAAAGCTGATTAAATCTGATCATACCAGACCTGCATATTTTGAATACTTTGTGATTCATGCTGTCTCCAACTGTGCCTGGAAATTATTTGGGACAGTTCAGGCAAAAATTATTCCAGGGACTATTAAAGTAATTTAATATTGTAGAGAATCATGTTTTACTGCTAGTGAATGTTCTCTGATGATGAATATACCAGTATAAATGTTACCTTTTTTCCTTGATAAACACCTTTCTTAACCTGCAGGCACATATTAAACAAAGCAGTTATCAGTAGAAGTGCAAACACAGGGTTTTTATTCCATTTCAATCCTTACATACTCCTCTTTGTTTTTCAAGGATCTTAATTTCTTTTCAGCTCTCTACAGCTTGTTGAGATATTTAGAAGCTGAAAATGTATTATTATTAAATGTGCTTTGTTTTATTGGAGTGAATAATGAGGCACTAAAAATGCTGTGAGCTTACTCAGTTTTAATCAAATGAATATATTTTGTATAAACATTATCTTTTATTGAAAGAGGGCTCATTTCAGACAAAAAGGTATTTGAGAAATTAAGAAAGATAATGAATTATATAAATTAGAATACTTAGGATCAAACAGTCAAATACAAAGAAGAGGCACTAGCAAAAATGGTGATTATTCTATGTTTCTGACTTTCTTATGCCAGTTAATGATATGTATTGGAATGGGATCTACTGGAAATAGATTTTCCCACTGGGAATGGAGGGAAGAGCTATGAAACCCTTAAGGAATTTTATTTAGATAATGTATCATGGATATCCAAAATAGTAATGAAGTAAAAATTATAAAAGTCAATATTAATTAAGTCTCAAAAAGTAAATAAAAACAGATAGCTAAATCTACTGTTGCTGTCTGCAAAGTTATGAAGAAGAACAAGAACAGATTGAGTCAACATTAAAAGTACTTCAATCTTGGTCCTAGGCCAGAACAAACATTTCTTGGCATAAAAATGGTAGAAAAGATGACTCTATTTCATTTTTTTCAAGCTGCTAACTAAATTGTCCCAAAGACCCTGTTCACACAATGCACAGTCACTTCTGAGGGGTGATTCAACCCTCCATTTCATTTAACTCTTCATTAGTGGTTACTGCCTTCCTAACTCAGGTACTTTAGATAAATATTTAAAATTATGTGTGCTGAATAACAGACCTAACAAAGATGAAGACTTTAGAATATGAAGGCAAAGGCAAATCGATTGGCAGGAGGAATAACATGGAAATGACTGCAACTGAAGTGGAAGAACAACTCTTCACTAAAATTAAAGGCAATGCCAGATAATTGTGGTCCCAAAAGATTAAGATTTGTTATTTGAAAAATCATAAATCTGGCAGCAGCATTTTATCTAGAGGAACTTTTAGATCATCTTTTGGGTGTTTTTTGAAGAAAGCATTATTTCAGGAGTGGCATTGTAATACTGGAGAACAACATGCACAATGGATGTGATCTAATGCATGTTTATGGGAGTGAAATGACTTCATTATCTACAGATCATGTCTCTGCAGTATGTTTGATTTCAAGAAAAATTTTGAAGAGAAGGGTATGGAAGTAAATGAACGATCCCAGATCTGTGTCACCCTTATTTCAAGGGATCATTGTTTGTAATAGTAATCTCCATAAAGGGAGAAAACATAGTTTAGATGTCCTCTGTTAAGGCTTGTTAAGTGCTGATATAGTGCTACAGAGGAAATTAGGGTTAGGATTTGGGTTTCATGGTAGCTGGAAACTACTGTGAAACTGAGATGGACAGGAAAGTGGGTGAAATGGGAAAAGAAGGTATGAAGTTGCAGAAGGTTATTGTCATCAGTCTACAGTGATCAGCACTGGGGCTAGTTTCATGTAATGCTTTTGTAACTGATGTAAGTATGATCAGCTTACTCCCTGGGATTTTCTACTGATGTAAAAAATATCAAACAGCAGAAAGGAAAAGAAGAGCAATTGTACAAAAAGAATTGGGTGGTTTTGGAGACTAGGCTAAAAGAAATTGTACCAGGCACTTTATATCTTTTCTGTCTTTAGGTATATAACCTAAATAGTCTAACCAGGGCTATAGTCATCCTAAGCTCTGTGTATCACTAAGAAATTCTGAAACCTGCCAGGGGAGGTTCAATTTTTTAAGTGGCTTCCAGATGAGTTCTGAGGTGTATCACGATTCTCTATTCACTTCACACTAAGTGTGAAGCCTAGTGTGATGAAGTTTGTCTTGCCTTCCACAAATACTCCTTTCTTCCTTAATGATTAATGTTCATTTCTGTTGTTTCCCAGGACCTCAGCACTTAGGGAGAGAGGGTGCAGGAGAAAAGAGAATCCAGTATGCTAAAGATATGAAAAAGGCAAATGGAATCCTGGCATGGTATTTTCAGAAAAATATAGTATTTTTCCTGACCTACAGAATTCTGTAAATTATCATCTGATTGTTGAACCCTGGCAGTCATTAATATCTGGGGAAGAGAGAATCAAAGTGGAGACAGCTGTGGAGAAGAGTTATTAGTGCAATCTGAAGAGCCTGTCATGAAACCAGAGCCTTTAAAGATTTGTCTGTATTTAGTGCATGAAAATGAAGCTATAATAATACAAATAATGTTTTTAAATACAGCACATTGAATGGCTAATATGCCTAAAAGAAAAATGTTGAATAAATCCAGGCTGAGTATAAGAAGGATTTCCAGATCCCAGGTGAATGTGGCCTAGAATAACCCCACAGTGGATAAACCTTTTGTTCAGAATGCAGCTGGTTTTGAGTTACAGTGCATGTCTGATCTTCAACAGTATGTCTATATGTATTTTGAAAGAAAAAACTGCATGGAGGTGTATCTGAAAGGATACGCCCAGAACATTTGAAAGCAACAGCTAGGAGAAGAAAATGCACATAAAAAGATTGGCACAGTTATTCTAGATGAAGGCAGTAATACAATGAATTTTCAGATTACCTTATTTTTACTTCCCTGAGAATAAACACTGGCATTAATGATGATTGAAATGGCCTGAGCTACATGGCTGTGAGTGGGAGAAGAACAGATATTTGTAAACTGGATAAAAACCCTGATAAATGAAACTGAGGTTATAGAGCCTGATGTTAAAACTGTACCATCATTCAAATAAACCAATAGCTCTGCTATGTTCAAGTTAGATAAGGAGGCCGGAAGAAAATGGCCTACTATTCAATAAAGAGGTAATTCCTCTTAAACAGAGGTAATTTCTGTGTCTTGTTCTTCATTCTCCTGTCCCCTTCTCTTTCTATACTCCAGTGTGCAATAACAAAAGAAAGCAGGATTGAATGGAATGTAGTTTTGTGCATAGGAGGAACCTAAAAATTCTAAAGGAATAATTTCATACATTTTGGGCTGCCTAGTATGCTAATTACAGCTCAGAGGGGAAAAAAATATCAATAAAGTTTTCTCAGTATAGGAAGGAAGGAAGGAAGGAAGGAAGGAAGGAAGGAAGGAAGGAGACCCACACCCCTGAATTTTATCTCAGTGTATTTCTAATGTTAGGAGAGAGACTGGAATTTTTTGCATACACTGTAGAACCTTTGAAGATTGGTTCTGGTCGGGAGTAACCTCATAGCTGGATGTTCTCTTATTCAGATGGGATCACAAGTGTTAACAATGGGAAGTATTGTTATATTTGGGGATTTTAACAAGAGGATGGTACATCTTGCAACAAGTTTCCCAGATGGGTTGTAAAATCTCCATCCTTGGAGGTATTCAAAGCTTGACTGGAAAAGGTCCTGAGCAACCTGATTTAAGTTGCTCCTTCTTGGAACAAGAGGTTGGACAGAGGATCTCCAGATGTTTCTTCCAACTTCATCTATTCTCTGGTTTAACTGTTGAGTGAGGAAAAAGCAAAGAGATACATACTATATTGAATTTTGATTTATCTTAATCTTATTCTTCTCTTCTCTTGATCTAGTATTTTAGGAATCATAATAGTCTTGAGACAGACTGTGATCCCTTGTTTTGTGGGAGGGAGGGATACAGGATGAGAGTGGTCGCAAGATATTGCTAAACCTTGCTTTTGAAACAGGACTTCTGAATCCTGAACAGAAGCTGAGTCAGCCTTTGCTTCATGAATGGGATATAGCTATAACTGATAGAAACCAGAGGCAATTGGGGTACAGGTCTCACTGAAAACCTGTGGGATGGGCATGGACATCTCTTACTGACCTGGGCCAAACTGGGGTGGGGCTGTGGGTCCCGTATCCTTCCCACTGAACTGTGCCTGAATTAATTTGGTCAGATATGAACTTTCTGCAGCAGATACAGAGAACTCTCCTCACAATGTACTCTGGGCATATTGAGGAAGGTAGGTGGAGGAAAATGAAGTCTATGTTCCATATTTCTTGTCAAGAAGTACAACATGTTCCTTTAGATCTGAGCACGTGAATATAACCAGTGCTGAGATTTTGTAGGCCTGTGGTATCTCTCCTATGTATCAAACAATAGTTTTAGAAAGATGAAAACAGCTTCAAGATGGGAGGTAGGCATATTGGCTGTGGGTTGGTATGTGATGCTGGGTTGGTATGTGATGCCAATCTGTTGCTAGGTGCTATTTTTAAATTAACCTTTTATTATCTTCTGTAACACTGGAAATTAAAGTCGAAGTAAAAAAAACCCTTTACTTTAACTGTTAATTTTTAAATAAATTTGTGTTATGAGTATCTGACTTAGGTTGTATGTTTATAAACACTGCAATTAAACTGTAGCAGAGTGGGATTGTTCCATCCTGACCTTCTCAGGAGAACAAACTAGAGTTTTTATGGACACTGCAGTGGGACTGAAGAGTTTTCTTATCTGGACTGCTTTATATCCATTTGGAAATCTGTGTGTATGCATTCACATTTACATGTAATTGACCCCTAAAGCTGTGTGGAGCGACTGTGTAGTCGCTCAGGGTCTGTATTCCTAGGTGACACTATTGTCACTGCTTGTACTGGGAGCTGCACTGAAGTTTTCTTGCTGCCCTTGTTGATGCTGCAATGATTCAGTGCTGGTGATTTCTTTTTCCCTGACAAATGCAGTCAGACAGCAAGCAATATTTCACTGTGTCAAAAGATCTTAAGTGGATTCTACCTTGAGTAACTGACATTCACAGAAAAACAAAGATCTTTTTGGATTTATCTGTGATGAGTAGATTTAAACAATCCAGTGGATGTGAGCTAATTGACTATTTTTTCATGGGTCCCACATAACCACATGTTTATAAATAAATATACACATACCTATTATGTGTAATAGAAATGATTAGAGTTTATTCCAAAGCTCAAAGAAACTGTATTGGAATATTATAGCCAAACACAAATACTCAAAAGAAAGTAAATGTTCATCCGGAAAAGGAAGGAGGAAGTGCAGAGGAAGTAAAGATCAGTGTTCTGTTTGTTTTTTCTGTCCCTCATCTGCACTTTCTACCCACTTTTTCAAATGTAAGGGCAGAGTTTCCACTTTCCTGGATCACCCACTGCCTGTCAGACAGGAAGCATAATGTCAAATTTCTACCCATCCATGAGCAGACCCAAATGAATAATGTAGAGAATATATTAATGACTAACTTCTGTGTACTGCTGACAATATGGTTCCTTTACCTACTCACCCTAAGACAGGCTTGTGTGTTGTGAGTTTTCACACAGCTCCACAGATTTAAATGACAGAAGAAGCCCATCTGCTCAGACACTTAGACCTTTTGCATAATATAGGTCATGAGATTTTACCCAGTAAATCAAACTGTGGAAGAAATCATCCCTTCTTTTAATCTGAGTGTTATGAAGCCCATGAGCTTCTGAGTAAACCTATGTATATCTAATGGAAAGACATTTGGTCTAAATGTAAGGCCTCCAGGAGATGATTAATCAGATGCATCCTTTAATTATGTTGCAATGGTTAATTACTCTTGCTGTTAAAAGTTGTCTTGCTTCCAATCTGAATGTGTCTGTCTCCATGGAGACATTCTTCTGTGGGAAGAATAGGGTGCCATGACCTCTCTCTTCATAGAGTTTTCAATTTGTTGCCTTTTTTTGTAGATTGTTTGTCTTAATCTTAGGCTACAATCATCCCAACTGATGAATGTGTCCTGATAGTTTGGTGTAAATACAGATCTCCTTTAATCAACAGAAAAAATGTGCTTTAGATTTACATGAGTATGAGGCATACCAAAGTCTGCCTCACAGTTCACATGCTGCTCTTAATAGCAAGAAGAAATCATTATCTGTAAAATGTGCCTCAATTTGGCTTCTCCTGAACAAACTTAATCAAAGTTTCCAGTTTTGATTTCCATTCAAGTTGGCTCTCAGCCTCGGGGAGGTGAGCTGTTTTTGCCAATATCACAGATTTCACCTTCATAAAGACATATTGGAAAAGAAATTAATCTCTCTCAGGAAGGGGCTTGCCTTTTACTGATACCAGCCTGATTTTATCATGCTGTGGTGTCACAGATCAACTAGTCGTTGGTCAGTTCTCATAACTTGAGGTACCAGATGAAAATAGCAATTGACCCTTTTATTTTAATAACTATTTTCTGATTTCTTTGTGTAAATTACTTCAGGTTTTGGAATCTGGGTTTCTGAGACAGAGACTACTCAAGGTAGTCCTTGATATATTTCTGCCTTCTCTTCTGTTGTAGTTTGCTCCTAAACACACACTCCTAAACACACATTCTGTTCAGGCTCCAACCAGTTATCTTATGTAATCCAGCATTTGGGAGCTTTGACATATGTCTGTTTCTGACTAAGCTTGACTGAAACAATCATATTGGCTACACATATTTTTCTTCTTGATAAAACCTGTTTCAAATACCAGAATAAATATAGTCAGTGATTTAAAAATGTTATTTTTATTGACATGGCATACAGAAGATAGAATTGACTAGTGACAGAGATGCTCAGAACCACTGTACTTTGCATTTACTCTTACTCAAATATCATCCACTGTCCACATGAGAGGGCCCTAAAACCAGGAGCATACTGGTTACTGGATCCAGTGCTGGAAAGGGTGTGAAGTTTTTTTCATTTATTATGTTTATCAGATTCCATGCTTTCTCTCCATGGAGATGAGGGCTTTAAAACTACCTCATGCAGGCAACTTCCAGGGAATTTGTGAATTGGAAAGGATGGAGAGTCTAGGCTGATTTCCACTGACTGTGCTTACATAGCACAGAAATTCACTAATGATTTAAGAAATTCACTAATGATTTCAAAAGCATTGACTAAGACATTACACCTTGGTAATAACCCAGTCTGCAAACTGGCCAGCTTTAGCATAGCAGTTAAAAAAACTGGTTCTAATAAGATGGCTAGAGAAACAGAAATTTCCTCACAGCTTGTCCATAACATTCTATTTGCCCCAGATTGTCATGTGTGACAGTGTCTCACAGCTCATGTTTCAAAGGGATCCTGCCCCTGGATTATTTGTACCTTTATTGGTCTTCCTGTGGCTTCTAAGGGATAGAAATAACCTGATGCCAAGGTGCACCCAGCCACAGCCTGCATGCAAAGACAGGGGTGGAGAGGTACAGAAAGTGGTGCTGAAGCATGCCCTGAAAGAACTGGGATGATCCCAAAGTCCTTTCTGGCTTTTGGTTCAACAGATAAATCTATATTTTATTTAATACCTTCAGATTTCTGTCATTGTGACTATTAGTTCTTGTACAGACATTCAATCTTTACCTTAAACTTGAAAAATTCTTGATGCCAGTGTCCAAAATAATAAATTTTGTAGGGTTTTTCAAGTTTTCCCTGCCCCTGTGAAAGGCTTGAGGAACTATGAACTTTCCCTCAACTTTCCCTCCATCTTTCTAGCTCTGGTTTGGTACCCAAATTAGTGTCCTCTGGTTCCTCTGTACAGGCAAGAGGTTGCATGTAGAGTGTACCAGCAGGTGCTGCTGAACACAGCAGAAAAAGGCTGAGATCTGACTCCTTTTCACTCAGGATAGTGACACCAATTTTTGTTTTGTGAAATTTATTGCAACGTAGCCTCTTTTTGAATCCCATTTTATATTTTGCCTGAGGTGACTGAAATTATCCAAGAAGTAATTAGAATGGGATTTACAAACATGTTTTGTTCTGAAGAAATCAAGCTATAAATATTAGGAAGTCTTTGTGGGAACACAATAAAAAGTGTTAATTCCTTCCAAAAATCCCCAAAAAATTGAATTTCAAATATATGTTCTTAAGATGGAAAAAATTAAATTCTTTCACTATTTCAGTTCATTTAATTATAGTGTGCCCTTTAAGTCTTAATTGTATTTGATTTTTTGGTCACTTCATATCAGCCTTGGGTACCCGCAGGACAAACCTTTATGTTCACAGTCTCTGCATTGAGTCATATAATTTGTTATCAGATAAAGCAAAATTGGTAACAGAAGTAAGATACTAAACATTTATGTGGCTTTTTATATCTCAAAAAATTTCTGTGTCTCAAAAATAAAGAGAAGTAATGCCAAAAGATTACTCTGTTTCTTAAGCAGATCTAAAAAAAGACATGATTGGGTAAATAATCAATGCATAATTGTAATTCATTTAATCACTTCAGAAATTAAGAAACATAAAATAAAAAATTCCTCTTTAAAAAACCCAGAATTTAAAAAGGTTACTGATGGCTTTTTATTACAAATAAAAAGGATCAGGCTAAGTCTTGCAGTGAGGGACATTCTACCACCTCTCTAGGCTTACCTATTCCAATCTTTAATTCATCTCATAGTGAAGTTTTTTGGGGTTTTTTTTGTTTGGTTTTTTTTTTTTTTTCTTTTTTATGTGTATAGAGAAGCAATTTCCCCTGAAGGAGAAAGTTCCTGTTATCCCTTGTCCCATGGATCACTTGCCAAGTGCACTGTCTTTTATTCCATAAAAATGTTTTAGGTGCTGGAAGACAGTGATTTGATCCCTCTCAGCTTTCTCTTCTCTAGGCTGAATAAACCCAGTTCTTTCAACCTTTCTTCACATATCAAGTTCTTCAATTTCCAATGGCCTTGGCTCTCCAATTGGTGTGTTCTGATTTCTCACTTTTTTTGAGCTGCAGGAAACCAACACTGTGTAAGGCCAATAAGTTATCTCCAATCTCTGATGTCATCCATCAAAGCATGGGCTTTTTTGGACATGAAAATGTCACTTGTGTTTGAACCTAGGGAGGGACAAGATTGATCCACTTTTCTTTCCTTTTCTCACTTTCCACAACTCCTATCATCCTCTACTTAAATATTTTGCAGTCTATTTTCATTTTTATTTTATAACATACTCTATGAGGACTAGAAAATACTTACAAATCTGAAATTTTACCTTATATCTACTACTTTACCTTTAGAATCACTTTCATTTTACTTAATAAAAACAGAGACATTTTCCATGCAACTCATTTCAAGGCTTATTGAACTGGTATTTATCACTTTTTTATTATTATTACAGTTAATAATTATATATCTGAGGTATTTTTAAATTTGTTCAGTGATCAAATATATTATTTGCACAGGAAGTGGTATCATAATGGTCTGATCTTTTTTGGATTAAATTTAGTGGGAGCTGAAATATTTTTCAGACTTCTGGGGTAGAATATATAATAATTTTTTGAACAAAATCTTGCCCATCATAGACTTGTAAAAATTATTTTCCTGACTTGTCTGTCTTTTCCATGATCTTATTTATAAATATTATTCTTGAAAATAACAGAAGGTAATAGAAATTAAGTAATGTACAAAAGCACCCTACCTGCCATATTACATTTCAGTTGTGGCTTACAATATCTCTTCTATTTTAAAATCAAAAAACCTTATTGAATTATTTCACTGTTTGGTGATAGAAGAACCTGTTTTCCCCACAGTTATTCCTATCATTTCCCAGTAGAAAATATTGGCTTCAATGAGTTTTTCCATTCAAGTTCCTTGCTGTAGCTCACTTTTCTGTATTTCAGAGTCAAACTTACATGTCTCTTGATTTTGATTAACAATTGGCATTGTACTTGTCTTTGCAGAAGCAGAATAGATGGATTGCTTGTTGCTTCTTTCCCCACTTTAACACTGAAGTGAGGCAGATGAAAAAAACAGATTAATATTTTTGTTTGATTTAGGTAGTTGTGTGATCTGGCTGTGTGCTGTGGGAAACAGGCATTTCTCTAGCTGCCCTCTGGACTGCACTGGTTTTGATGTGTTCACCCCCTATTTACTGATCTGTGGAGCAATATTTGATGACATTTGGATGATAGCAGAGAGAGAATCCCAAAGATAATGTTTTTAAAAGACTTTGTGAGCAAGTTGTGCACCCACAGGTTGGTGCTAAGAGGGACTGAGAGCTGCCAACCTCCTGTGAAGGCCCTGGGAATGAAGAATGCAAATCTCTCTTCTGTACAGCAAGTGCTCAGCACTGACCAAGACTTTGACAAGGCAGAGTTTTCCCTTCACTTTTTCCCACACCTACTGGCTCCTGTCATGTAGATAAAGCTGACATGTCCAGAAAAATATAATGTGAAAAAGAAAACCACATTTTTCTGAGAATTCAGAAATTTGGGTTAGGTAGAATTTTGAAAAATTTCAGACACACTTGAAACTGCTATTCTTATTTTTAAATATGGACTATGCACATCCATCCAGTTCTTGAGGACCAAAAGCTGCATTTCTTCATGATTCTGTTTGAAAAGACTCTGTACCTTGAAATCAGCATGGTGATTTGATTCTGACTGCACTGTGATATTTCACACCAGACTTCTTCCTTAAATAAGGTCAAAAACAAAAAGGGTGCCCTCTGCCAGTACTTGATATGTGAATACAAGACTCTTGTCAGCACAGATGCCAGTCCCAGCCGTTTAGCTCAGCTGTTCTTGCTGATAGCTGCCAAGTGGTGTAGTGGAACAACACATAAATCAAGGTTCTGCATATATGAATTAAGTATCGATGAATTAACCATCCCTGTGAAGCCCACACTCCAAGATGACATATCCATTTACATTTGAGCAGTGCTTAGAGTTTAGCTGAGGCTTAGACAGATTTTCAATTTAAAAAACTGTTCATGCTGTCCCAAATTATATGATGTGGACTATTTGGGGTACCCTTGTTAGTGGTCATATCAACTATGTCTTTGCATATCCCAGCCTAGTTTTAGCTCCCACTCCAGGAACTCCTCTGGCTCCCAGCTGGATAGCAGAGGAACTGGCACCTGATTTCCACTGCAAATGGTGAAAAATTGCCCAAGTGTTTGCCTACAGGACAGCATTGCCAGGTATGAATTCACAGTGCTGCAAGCTAAGAGAGTCAAAAGACGTTCCCATTACTTGCTGCTGTGAGTAATTGATGCCAAGTACCATCAGAATGATGTTAACATAATTCTGCTTTGCTCCAGCTTGCTGGCACCTGCCTGTGTAACATCAGCAGTGACTGGTTGCTGTATCAGTCAGCCCTTGTTTCCTTTATCCTCCAGAGTTTTGTTTAACTCTGCTTCTGCTCATGGATACTCACACTTTTTTCACTGGAGTACTGCTCTGACATTCAGCAGTCACTCAAATGTCTGGCATTGAACACTGATGCAGTCCTGGGCACTGCTGCATATTTCCAGATAGAGGAAAACAGCTTTATTTCATTCTGGAGGGAAAATGCTACTGAATTCAGGGAGCTTTGGAGAGCCTTCAACATGTCCCTTACCCTGAGGTTGCTATCCATGCATATTACGCATTCTTTTTAATGGGTACAGTTCCGTTGCATAATTAGAATTTAAAATAGCAAAACAGAGGCTGAAAGACTGGAGAGGGGAAAGAAAAGAGATCTGAAAAGCCTGGAAAACTTCCACTGACACAGGGCCGACTGAGATGAAATCTCCAGCAGCAGGGACAAATGGTGAGAGCAACACTGCCATCTCCTGAATACCCTTGGCAAGATCTGGTTTTCCACTGATTTCTTTTACTCTGTGGAGCACAGCAAACCTGCAGGTCCATTTCAACATCCCCACGTGCTGGATGCTCCAGTCTCTCTCTCAAAAGGTAAGTAATCTAATTGGAGTCCGGATATGCTGAGAGAGAAAAACAAACAGCAAAAAGACAGCCAGGAAACAGGAGGAAGCTAAGGGTGGTCTGGTTGCAGTGTTATGGAAAACAAGGTTCATTTCTACAATCCTTCTTCACAAGTTTGGACTTCTAGAGTGTTTAAGAATAAGAAAATCATTAGATCATCTAGTCTGGATGCCTGCCTATTGAAGTATGTTAAGGTTTTTTTGTTTTACACTGGGCCTCAGAGCTTGTTATTAACTAAGACAGCTTCTAGAAAGGTGTTAGAGGCTGAAGTGAAAAATGAACAGATTGAGAAGCTCTTGGTGGTTTGAGTTACCCTCATTCTTAGAAATGCCTGTGTACACTGCAGTTGGAGTATGTCCAGCTACAATTCACAGCTACTGCCTCTATTGCTAAAGTCTCAAGTTCCTTGTATTTTTGCCTCTCTGAAAGTAAGTAACATTACAGCCATGCTCTCAATCTACCTTTTACAAACTGAACATCCATTTCAGAGAAAAAGAAAAGCAAACAAAGCAAAACCAAACAACAGATACAAATCTACCATATTGTTGCAGCCACCTCGTTGCATTACTTCTGACATAATTTTCACCACACATTTTAAGGTTGATCTTCTTCAAGTGATACTTTCTGTCCTTTGTCATATATTCTGATCACAGTAAAATAATTAATATGATGATACTTAATATACTGGCATATGAATTTAGCAATTCCTGGAAGGAATGTCTCAGTTTGAGACTTCAAAGGTGATTCCTTAGGCCTTGTGAAGATTCAGGAGCACATTCTGAAAATACTGTTTGAGTCTTAAACAGCTGGAAATAATATTTTAAAAATTAAGCAAAGTTTAATAACCCAGGACTATGGTAAATGACTGTAAAACTTCCTGAATGCTTACCCTCAGGTAATCCCTGCCTTTTCCATCAAGGGCAGAGCTCTCAATTTGGGAAATGCTGTGTTAGCTAGTGTTAAACTAATGCCACAGTTTCTTTTTACATACAAATGAACCAAATAAATTATCTGTCAGACTTCTCTAGCCCTCATTTTTCCTCATATAAGTAGACTAAGACTACTTATGCAAAAGGGAAATCTTATAAAAAAGCTGTCAGTTTACTTCATCCCAGTTTATATTGTTTAGGAGGCTTGGGGAATAAAAAAATCAAAATACATTTCTCAGTTAATTGAATTGCCACTCTTTAATTCTCAAATTCATATGATTTTTAGCATCCTAGCAATTCAATTCACACTGGTTTAAAACTGATCTGGTACAGGTTTTTTCCTAAACTTTAATCATGAAATGGCAGGCACATTCTCCATTCTACACTTCACAAAGGTGTACCAAGTGATTGTTTTTGTTTTTTTTTTTCTTTACCATCATCCAGTGAAAGAAAACCAAAGATATTCCAAAAGTTCAGATTCTTCTTGAATTTTCCCTACAAAAAACAACCCACTTGTTGTAAATTTACTTGATAGTAAATTTCTAAAGTAGTTATTCAAAACACATAAACAAAAAACCCTGTAAGTAGCACAAAATGCACAGGTCTATGTTGAAGCAATGTAAATTCCCACAGTGGGCTTTCTAGGGAGTAAGAAGGCTAAATGACCTTGTTCTTTTTACTTTTTTATCTGAATCCACATCTTTCATTCAAATACTTGCATCTCCTCCTTAATACATGGATTTTCTGTTCTGTTCCCTGGCTATAAAAGCAAAGCTACTCAAAATCTCAGGCTCCTGGCTGGTTTTCTCCATGTTTTTCATCCCTCCAGTCACAGTAACATGTCCACAACACTAGTACATGTTACAAAAATGATTCCATGTAACAAACTTGTAAACACTTGTATCATATCCATATATCCACCACACTCATACATGTTACAAAAATGATTCCATGTAACAAACTTGTAAACACTTGTATCATATCCATATATCCACCACACTCATACATGTTACAAAAATGATTCCATGTAGCAAACTTGTAAACACTTGTATAATTGGTCTGAGTTGATGACAAATTTTACTATGACTCACAAGTCTTCAGTAATATCATCACTTGTCGTTTGCATCCATCCATTGTTTGGGTAAAAAGTGAATAGGTTCAGTAACATGTATGGCATTTAATTTTTTTTTTTTTTTTTTTTTTTTTTTTGGAGGAAAAAAAAAAAAAGTTAGGTGGT
>VZRH01005450.1:41260-54220 GCA_013397555.1 Urocynchramus pylzowi | reverse complement strand
GCTCATTTGTGCTGGTGTACCATAGGTGTGCTTTTTGGAGCACATCTTCCAGGTTAGTTTCATCCATTAGGAACCTACATGTCATACTCCCTGAACATATCACTGAGTAAGACAGAACACAATAAAAGGGGAAAATTGTGACAATTACTTCAGAAGCAAAGTCTGAACTAAATGTAGATACATCCATTATTGGCTGAGAAATATCTGCTACAGAAGGAAAAAAACTATCCTTTTGTACCTATTAGAGCTTTTATTCAGGCAGCAGAAGACCNGTACCATAGGTGTGCTTTTTGGAGCACATCTTCCAGGTTAGTTTCATCCATTAGGAACCTACATGTCATACTCCCTGAACATATCACTGAGTAAGACAGAACACAATAAAAGGAGAAAATTGTGACAGTTACTTCAGAAGCAAAGTACTTTTAGTTGCGAAACAAAGTCTGAACTAAATGTAGATGNTGTGTATTCTGACTGCTTTCAGTTTTAATAGATAAGTATTATATTAATAAAACCCTCTTGCAATGAAATCCTTAAATGTTTCCACGGATGAGTATTTACCACCTCTCTGGGCAACCTGGTGCAGTATTTCACCACCTTCATAATCAAAAATTTCCACCTAGTCTAAGTCTACCCTCCTTTAGTTTAAAACTATTACCCCCTTGACCTGCCATTTCAGGCACTATTAAAAAGTCTGTCTCCTGTCAATCTTATAAACCCCTCCAGGTATTGTAAGGCCTCAATAAGATCTCTCCAGAGCCTTCTCTTTTGAATGCTAAGCAATCCCAGCTCACCCTTTCCTCATAGGAGAGGTGTTCCATGCTTCCGATCACTTTTTAAAGTCACTTTTTTAGGATCACAAAATCCTACAGAGACCAGGTCTAATGGTGAGTGCCTGCTTGACTGTTACCACTTTATATTGCATAAAAACTCATGTGCTGGACCAGAAGGGAAGTGAAAGTAGGATACAACCCCCTCAGCTATTCTTTATTACCCTCATACAAACATCCTTTTCCTGTCCTGCCCAAATATACAGCTAATTGATATTAATTTAATATTTCTGTGCAGTTCATCCCCATTAGGCAGAATATTTGCTGGACATTTGACATGTCAAAGTGAATGGAAAAAATGGTTCTAAGTTTTATTTTGGTAGTTTTGCTAGAGGATATTCAATCAATGAAGGGAATACCATCTTTTGGCCACAGGTCTTATCTTTAGTCCTTTCTTTTTTGTTTTTTTTTTAAATTAAGTCCCTGTTTAATCAAGTCCATGTTGTACAAACCCCCATTAATGTAAAGAGAGTTTGTTGAAGCCAGTTGAAACCCATAAAACAAGCACATGAAATCTTACATTCAAGTATGGTGCTTGTAACCTGTTTCTGTCCTCCTTACATGTCAAATATTTAATGTTGCTTCTTCCTAAAGGTTCCATACACTATCTTGCCTTTGCACGCTCTATTTTATGAAGGGAAAAATAAAAGGTTAGATAATAATATGGCAGGGTAAAGAAAGTAATTTCACTGCTGGAAAACTGGTTTTCTCCTGCACTTAATCTGTGATATTGAAGTTTCCAAAGTAACAAAGGAAAGCTATTAGAGAAATAAATAAATGAGTATGAGCACTGCTCTTAATGAACAATTGAACCATTATTTTAATTAGGTTAGGAAATTAATTGAGCCAAGTTTATCACAAGTCATGAGTGATTCTGGGATGGCAGAGAGAGATGAGTAGGACAGGGAACAAGCTGGGAGGAAAGGATGAGAAAAGCAAGAACATTCTTTACCCCAAACCATCAAAAACCTTTTTGTAGATTCCCTGGTACCAAAATTTTGAAAGTATTGACCAGCAGACATAGGAGCTTAAGGTTTTTTTCTTGAAAGCTTCATTAGAGAATACTCACTTTGGAGTCCTATGTCCTGAAACACTCCTCAGACTGAAACTTAAAAAACAGGAGGGATTTACCAGAAAGTTATGTGTTTGTAGCATTACTGTCTTCCTCTGAGTGAGTCTCAACTGGATCTCTACTGCAAAAAGAGAAATATAGTTGCCTTCAGAATGAGATTTATTTTTTCCTAAGGTTGATATGACAATGACATCAATGAATCTTGCATTAGAAGCATCTATTTCCCCCCACTGACCTTAAAGAAACCCACAGGTAAAAATCATGGTTATAGTTATATCCTATTTATAGAATGTCAGGTTGCTGTTTATGTGTATGAAAATAACATGGTTGATTTCTTGAGAGAAAAAGTGAGCAGCAGCAGCAGCAAAGTTGCCTTTTTCTCCTCGTTGAAAAGATTTCTTCAAGTCTGGCATTCATTCTGAGTTACAAGTTAAAAGTTTCCTTGCCTATTAATCTTAATTGCCTCGCTTGGCTCCAAAATGAAGCCTCATGTGTGGCAAGCAGAAGTGAAAAATCACTTGGTTTGATGGGTATGCTTTTCTTCATGATCCCAGGATGACTAGTTTCCATCACTGCAAGACCACACGGTGTTTAAATCTTTCCCCTGGACCCTTAGCTCTTTTCCTGCTGAGCTGTCACCTAGGCAGTCAGTCCTCAGCCCGAACTGAATCTATGATTCCTGATTAACCATCCTGTTAAGCCATTAGCAAACTCCCTGGCCTGGTAAAATGACCATTTTTGCAGAAAGTCCAGGCCACAGTTGAATAGCTGGGATAAGCAGCCAGATTGCAGTGACCCTGCTTTAGAAGGTAAAACAGAGGGACAAAGGCTGCTCCATGACAGTTTGCCCAGTATGAAATAATGATCCAAGGCATAGCTATTCCTATTTCAACCTGAGCCTGGGTTACCTTCCAGCCCTGGGAGTCCATGGCACTGGCCTTGGTTTCCTCCCTTTCCTCTCATCATGTTCTCACCTCCTTATATAGCTGATCCCTGGCATTTACTGACTGACTGACTGCTTTACCTTTGAGCCTCTTTACAGAACAAGCTGAGGTTCTTTACAGGTGCTGACACCAACCTCATTGGTAATAAGGATAAGAAACTAGAGATACCAATTTTAAGAGCAGTGTGTTTCTGTCTCTGAGAAGCACTTAGATCCAGCCAGAACTGTTGTTTTAGAAGTCAGACAGTTAAATTTTCCTGACATATTTGCAAAATAAAACTATGATTTTTTTTTAAAAATGATTTTCAAGGGAATGTAAAGGAATCAGGTGCTTGGGTCCCACTGAACTTCAGAGATACAGATTTCCCTGAATCATCATCCCTTTTATAAACTCCCAATCTCTATCTGTATTTGCATATTTTAATATCTTGAGTGTTTTTCCCTTTCTGCTTTTATTCTTGACCCACAAGGGAAAGATTCCATTTCAATTCAATTCAAAAGAACTTAGTTTCCTCCCTTCAGTTCCACAAGGATTTGCAAGTCTTACGTTTTCTTTATAATATTTTTTCAGCTAGACAAATTCAAGAAAATGTGTGGTATAGGCACTAACATGCAACTTTGATGACAATTTTCAGAATCTCTGACTCTGTGAAACTTACCTAGATAGCAGTCTGTTACCGAAATTTGTCTAAAATTATAAAAATTTCATTTTAATGAATTGTAGCAAAATGAGAATATCAGTGTTAATAGTTTATTTTGTCTGTGTACATTTTTCCAGTTATGCTTTTAATTTCATGAGTTTTACATGAGGAATTTGCATCAAAGACACTAAATTTAGAATTTTGCAAACACATTTCATGCAATTCTGCCTACCTTCCCTGCAGTTTCATTGGAAATTTGCTCATCAGTTCCTATTTTATCATGAGTAACATTTTTCCCCCTAATCTGAAAGACATCCTATTTTCTGGTGTGCAGCAGTTAGACTTGCAACATATGGAATGACGATATTGGGATATATAAGTGCAGTGGAGATCACACTGAAAATTTGCAGGAAATGAGCTTTAAATAATTTCTTGTCTTAGACTTGCCACTCCCAGCCTCGTCCATCAGCTTGGCTCTCTCCTGCAGCAGGAACTGTGCAGCAATTTTGATTCTCTGATTGGGCTTGGATACCTGTCTTTGTAAGGATGTTGTGTCAGTCTGATCTTTTCAATCACAAGAGAAATGTATTTGCAGGAAAGGATATAAATACTCTTTGTTACCAGGATGTTACACATCCTTAACACTGTTTAATCTTTTTCTTTGAAGCTTTGTATCATACACAATCAATTTAATCCGTAATTTTCACCTTTCCTTATGTTCATAGTAACATTTAATCACAATTGTGGCACCAAGTAAAAAACTAGCTATGTAAAATGCAAATACTGTGTTACCTAGGGAAAAAAAATTAGCTGCAAGAAAAAAGAGGCAACTTATTTGTATCCAGTCAAAAAAGGTTTAATCCCAAAAGTCTTTAATGTTAAAATAATATAGTATGGGCAGCTCACTGTAAACCAGATTTCTGTTTGATATAAACAAGTTCAGGGTCTTGAAAGCTCGTGGACATTGGTGTGTTTGCTTTACTGTGATGTTGAAATATCAACTCTGAGCTAAAAGGTCTGGCAGAGTTTTTCCTATAGAGTCAGATATTTATAAAGGAAAATTCATATTCTGTCCAGCCTGTATAGCGTAGCACCTTGACTAGCACTAATTTGCTTTGGGAATTATTTTCTTCCAGAATAAAACAAACTGCTATTATTCTGATTTGTGGCCAATGCAAGAAAAAACATAATGAAAAATTACAAGTTATTATGGATTTAATGTTTCCATTGGATATTTGTTTAAGTTGCTAAGTACCTTCATTATTAAAAGCATACATCTTATTTCCAATTTCAGTTTTGGAAATAACATTGAGAGACACTGGAGGTTTCCAGGCAAAGCATAGCTAAAAGGACATGATTTTTAACATCATAGTTTCACCTTGGTACATAATTTTGATCTTCTGAGGTCACCTCTTCCTGGTAGCTATTGCACCCCAGTAAAAATTTTTCCCTAGCATATCTATAGAGTTTGATGTTTCAATCAGAATTCTTAAAAACGCCTACATTTACAAAACTTTTTTGGTTTCCAGACCTTGTTAGTCCTATCATCAAATGAGATGAAGCTGGGAATTATCTTTATATGCAAGGAAATTTCCATTGATGAGTTAAGGGAATAAAAACAGTGCTAATTGGTTACATAATATTAAAATATCTGGAACGTACAAGGAGACTCAGGCTGTTAATTAAGATAAGTTGTGAAAATAGTCACATAGACTATAATTTCCATGTAGTCTTTTAAAGCAAGAAAATTATCTTGGTAAAGGAGAAAAAATATGATAATATATTCATCTGAGAATCTGATTGTGCTCTAAGAGTTCCAAATCATCTGCTAGTGGCACATGCATTTCGGGTTTTCAGATTTCCTCCTGTCTCCAGTGTCATGTCTCTGTTTTCTACAGAGATAGTGATGCTTGCTTCTAGAGTATAGTTCAGAAAAGTTATCATAAACTCTGATTATGTTAAAATTTGATAATTTGTTAAGAATCTACCATTCTCATGGCCTCTATGAACTCATACTATGGGTATCTGAGCCACTTACATTTTACTCACGAGTGGAAGTACTCACTGTCCTCAGACTGATTGTTAGAAAGCATCAATGCTTTGTTACTTTTAATGTGTTCTGTCTCCCTGTTCTTTTGAGTTTCTCTAAGCCTTCTGATATTTACATTCTTGTAATGGAGTTTCTCACACACTTTCATGTAAATAATGGTTGTTTTGCATTCTTCTCTGCAAGAGGAAAATTTTGATGGACTGTTAGTTAAACCAATGTGGTTGGAGAGGTGGCGATATCATCCTCCAATCCACTGTCACTTTTGGAATTCTATAAATGCTGAGGTCAGAAAAATAAAGCTCTGTCTTCCTGTTTTTGTTCTGATGTAGGAACACCTTTCACGTGAGTCTTGTTGTTTCGTGTTGCAACAGTGTTCAATAAACAAATGCTGAAAAATAGATAGTATATCACACAACAGGATCAGAAAAATCCACATGCTTGAGTCTAGTCCACTACATTTGTCTTGGCTCTGTTGTTGGTTTCTCACCACTGGTTTTTGTCTCACCTGTTCCTCAGTTTCTCTGGGAATAACGCTTCAACTACCCCTTGGAAGTTCATTCCATTGGTAAGCTGTTACAACTAGGATACATTTCAATGCCTATAAAATTGCTAACCCTTCCCTGAGACTTGCACATCACCGACATTTTGTAATGACTACTGACAAGACAAAGTAAGACAAATCCCACTGGGATTAGGGAGCTGCAGTGCTAAATGGTATAAGGGTAAGAAAAAAAAACCATCCCATGCATCCCTATTTAAACCTCAAATACTTCACTGTAGATCTCATACTATTCTTAGCACACTTAAAAATTGCCCCTGGCTTACATGTATCTACTCTTCTAACTGATAGGCATTTATGCAGCTATTTCATCTGACAGTCTCCAAGTGGTTCAGAAATTAGGCCTGACTGCATGCCTGTAGGACAGATAGAAATAATACTGCTTTTAATGTAGAGATGAGAAACAGAAAGTACTGGATAAGTTTTACACTGGTCAGGGAATGATTTCACTAAGCTAAGGGAGATTTCAACTAAGAGTGATGTCATTAGTCTACCAGGTTCCAGAGCTGACTGTCTCACCTGGTCTCCCCTAGGAAGAGAACGAGGGTGTAGATGCAGTGTCCATCTCCTTCTGTTCTAGTAGACAAGTTGAGGAATTCACTGATTATTACAGGGAAAAATGAGTTTCCTGGACCACAGTTTACTTCTGCTGAAAATGGATTATTGTGCATCAGTGAATTTTTTTTACAGGTAAAGCAATGTTTTGTCTTCAGCTAAAAGCTGAGGGAGGACCATCATGATATCTTTGCCATTTTTTAAGTGTGTTCTTTCTAAGCACCATTTTTTGACTCCTGAAGGTGCAAAAAAAAGAGGATGAATGGAGGCATGCTTGGTCTTATCTAGTATATCTTCATGACTATATATATCCAAATGTTCAAAAGTATTTCAGAATGGATATTCAGTGTGCACTCTCCTGAAATTTGAAGGTATACTGCTTAGATATTTAGATCTGTAAATATGCAGAACTGAATTATAAATTAAACAGTTACTGTCTGTCCTTCCACTTGGAAGAAAGGCCAAAATGGGTTGGGAAGCTGAACATTATATTTGTATCACTGTGTTATTTTTCCAAGCAAAATGCAAGGGAAAACAGACTTTATGAACTAAATTGCTAGGCACTGATTGCAAGAAGTGCTTGGCTAAGGAATGAACTGAATTTAGATGAGTGGATTTTGGTCCATAACTGAGAAGCTGTACAGTGAGCTTGTCTCTTATATTGAAAGTGCTTTATGTGACAGCCTGTGGGTGGCCCACGACGTACTGATTAAATTTATGCAGAAATCTTCAAGTGGAACAGGAAGAAGAAGCTGTCATTGTGTTTTTCCATAAAGTAAAAATTAGTGGAAGGAATAGCCCTCTCATATTTTGGCAATATAGACAAATTTTTTAGCCAAAGTCCCAGAGAACTCAGTGGCAACTTTACTAAGTGACAGTTAAGAGGTGCAGTTACATGCTGTCTCTCTGACAATGATGTGCTTACAAAAAAAATAAAGAAAAAAAAAGAAATCAATCACTGTAGCAAATTCTGTTTTATCCCCTGAGGGTTCACTTGAGTGCGCAAGGATAAAACCACCATAGAAATCATGCTCCTCTTGACGCATCTGTGCATTCCCATTTGCCCCACCCCTGATCATATGAGGAGAATGAACTGCACGATTGCTGTGCCAAGAACATTTTTGGGGGACATCACAAATGAACTATTCACAGCCAATAAGTCCTGTGATATGCTTTGAAGTCTTCTTCCTGGTTTTGTTGAAATTATTGGCAAGCCTGCTTTTGATGCTGGTGATGCAATGAAAACCCCAAGCACTGTACATGAGCCATGTCATATGAAAAGCAGGAAACCTGAGGAGCAACAGGGAGCAAAAGAAGGAAGGAGATATTTTGAGTTCAAAATCTAATGTTTCTTTCATTAAGCATTGATTAAACTCATTTGTATTACAGCACCATTACATAGCTGAAAGATTGAAATTATTTTCTTTGATACCTGCTTTTGAATCACTGAAGTTGCTAATCTGAGCCTGCTATGATAACCATTATACTTCACTGCCTACTGCCCAGAATTTCTCCCTACTTGATATTTTCCATATCTAGAAGTACCCACCAGCTAGCTAACTTTCACCTGACTGACTTCCTGCTTGTGAATTCACCTTCTGTCCTTCATTTTTGGCCTGCTCATCATTTCCTTCTTGGTCCACAGTAAAACAGGAAGAGAACTAAGGCACAACATTTTATAGTGAGATTTTGTGTACTCCCTTTCACCAGTGTTAGGGTGATTGCCAGATGTAGCTGGCAGCAGTCCTGTGCAGACAGAGCTTGTGTGACTGGAAGGCACATCCATGGTGATTTTCCTCTATGACTGAAAGGGTGGTTTGGAAGGGAGGATTAAAACTCCCAGATATTGACTATGGGATTCAGCTGCATAAACAGAGTTTTTGTTGCTACTGAGGCACCCCCGTATGTGAAATGCACATCCATGAGACCCAGATGTATTGCAAGACTACAGGGAACCCACATCACTCTAATGCACTTATGACCAAGTTGGATACTGTCTTCAGTTTAACATTGTGTTCTGGGCAAGAAGAGAACATACCTGATAAGCAGAGCCCTAAGTTCAAAATTCGGGCTAAATTATTATCTGATCTCCACTGAGAAGTGAGACATGTGTGTGTGTGGCATATGGGGTGTCCTACTGTGAAGTATCACAGCACCCACTTCTCAGGAGGAGGAGTACAATGGGAATGGCTGATTTCTTCCCTCACTTTTTTCCCAGCTGTATCTGCTTAAAGTTGTTTTATATGTTTTTTAACACAATCTGCTTAACAGCTCTTCTGTTACTGAATTGCAGTTCCATATAACACTTGGTTTTTTGTTCTGTTATTACCAGACCTACAAGCCTGTAATCACTCAAGGACCAGTAATTGTCCACTGTGTTCATATTTTTCATTATAGACAGTTTATTCTACATAGAAAAGGTACCAGTTTCTACTACATAAATTGACACTATCAGCTACACCACACAATTTTACAAATCACAGAATCATTAAATGATTTGAGTTGGAAGATCCTTAGTGATCATCTTGTTCTAACCCCCTCTGTCAGGGACAGTGGCACCTTCCAGTAGACCAAGTTGCTCAGAGCTCCATCCAACCTGGCCTTGAACACTTCAGGGGGTGGGACATCCAAAAAATTTCCCTGAAAATTAAATTGTCTCATCAACCTCATGATGAACAATTTCTTATGGAGATCAAAATCTACATCTTTCTTCTGTAGATCAAAATCTACATTGCACTTGGCCTTGTTGTGCTTCATAAAGTTTGCATGGCTCAAGCTCCCAAGCCTATCAAGTTCCATCTGGATGCCATCCCTTCCCTCCAGCAGCAGTGTCATCAGCAAACTTGCTAAGGGTGCCCTCAATCCCACTGTCCATGTCACTAACAAAGATGTCAAACAGTGTCAGTCCAAATACTGATCCCTGTGGAGTGCTACTTGCCACTTAGACACTGAACTGTTGACCACAACTCTTGGAGTGGGGCAATCCAGACAGTTCCTTGTGCATTGAGTGGTTCAAAGCCGATCTAAAACTGAAACAAATACAGGCAATTTATCAGCTGACTGCTACGCTACTGCCATCTCAGCTAAGGCAAGATAGAATTGGCTCAAGCCAAGGAAGACCCTGCACTGTTAGGGCAAGAAAAAAAATCTGTGCCCTTTGATCAAGAATGGCAAATTTATATGTATGTGGCTGCATTTGCACAGCTATGAATCTCCACTCAGGCACCTGCATCCTTTTCCATCCAGGAAGCTGGCCCAACTACATGGTCAGAGTAAGGATGAGAACGTGCCTTACTTTGTGACAGGCAATTCTGCATCTATTTGCAGGCCAGGCTATAATGAGGAAGGCAATAATACACTAGGGAGAATACAGAAATGTTTGGGTAAGTGTGTTTTCTTTATAAATTTTACATACACCTTAGTCTGTTAGTCCGATATCACCCCGGTTGCATCCATAGAGACAGATAAAAAAACTTGTCAAAATCGAGCAAAATAGTAAAACAACAGCAGGAATATAGAGCACAATTTTAAACAGATAACCTTGGAAATGACTGATCCTAACACTGCTGATAATGGTTGAGAAGAAAAAAGCTTAGAGGGCAACAAATTGATAAAACATAGCTCCCAGTTTTTCCTCTGATTCTTGTATTCCTTTCATCATTATGAATCTGCTTTTGTTCTAAAGAAACAGCTTCTACTGCTCTACATTCTCTTTGTCCACAAGATTCAGAAAGGAAATTTTGTGGATGCAAACCCATGATGGCTGAAAAAAGTAATAAATAGTTTTGCTGAAGTTAGAGGTTAGCCAAAAGGAGTGTCTGAACCCCGTAAGTTTTTGGATGAGGAGAAACAGATGGAAGAAGAGGTCTCTTAGAGGCTGTGTCAGAAAAGAAAGCTCTAGTTAAAGGCTGAAGTAAAAACACAGTGTGTCTCTCACCATCTTCCAGAGATCACCATCTCTGGAAATTCCACCAAGATTGGTGGAAATACCACCAAGATCTTCACATAATCTAATTCCTTTTCAGTTAGGTCAAGAGGACCTAACTGAAAGCCAGCAGGATTCATTTAGATAATAAACAGCTTTTCTAACGTTATTGCACTACGGAGGTATAGCATCCCATTTTCAAACTGCCAGCATTTTCCTTTTTGAGTTGAAAGACTGCTGAGCAAAGCAGAACTATCTTCAGAAACACTGCCATCGACATATTCAAGGACTGGTATAATGCTTCTTTAAATGATCCAGATAAAGAATGAACAGAATGAAAAGTCCACTGTCTATATTGGAAGCAAACAGCATTTCATGGAGGATTTGAAACAATTCATTTCTAAGGCAACAGGCATTGGTATAATGCTTTGATTTAGGATACAAGAACCTTAACAGTTGACTTGTTTAAATATTAATAATAATTTTTACTTTAGGAAAAAATGCATCATTTTAATCTGAAGATCTTAAAATGCTGGTATTCTATTTCCTTAGAAAGGAAAGAAGCAGCAGTGTTCTTAAAACACAAAACAATTTGTGTCTTCTTCAGGACAACACAACACACAGGTAGATGTGTCAGGAGAAGCGAAATGTTGAACCTCCACAATTCCATTACTCCCTACCCTGTTCAGAGCCAATAGATCACAAATGGTTTGAAACTAGTAAGATGAACAAGTATGTATATCTAAAAATCTTATTTTTAATCTTCTGAAGATTTTGCATAATCACCCTGAAAGCAGAAGATAGTTTAGGGTAAAACTTCTTTCCTTAGACTTTTCCATCATTGTTCAAATTAGGTTATTTTGTCATTGGACATCCTTCAGTTCTCGTCTACTCATTGTACTGCTCCATCAGTTTTCAAAAGTTCATGTTCTGACAGCTAAAAAATTGTCACATCTAATTTTCTTGATCTCTGGAAGACATTTTACTGCTTTCCATCAATCATGGATAAGTGCAGAGCCTTTCAGTATCCATGATAGTTAAAACAAATGACTGCCCTTACCAGCCCTAGGTGCAACCCTACTGCACGGCTCGGAATTGTAACAGGGTCAGGGACCTCTCTATATGCTAATAGTTTGTGTGCCCTTTTCCTCCTCCACAGACAATCCAAAACTTTCAGCCAGACAATTCCAAACCTGCAAGGCTCCACCAAATTATTTGATTTAATCAATATTCATTTATTTGTTTGTTGGTTTGTGATTCTCTCAGGCTTTTTTCTTTGGCTGTGATTTCTAATTTTCATCTGCATTGACTTTTATGTTCCAAAAGACATTTATTTCTCCCTATAAATCACATGAATTCAGGAGATGGGACTTAAAAAAAAAAATAGTCATGATTTGCACTAAATTATTAGGTTGCTAGTACTGTGATCAAGGCAGGTTTTTATTTGTACATTGTTATCTCCAGATCCATGACAGTGGTAAGCAGGGGTACATATGCTAATGTGCTGTTGGAATTAGACTGAAAGAAAGCATACTGCTGATATTAGCCTCAAGGCTGTAGAAAGGAATAGGTTTATGCAAGACATTCTGTCAAGACATAGCTTATTAGAAGTGTGATTAGTATCAGCTGGCAACAGGAGAGTGGTAGTGTGAAAAAACATTATTTATGCCATGAAATCTATTTACACCTATTTAGAAGTGTTACTGCAGTAAGTGTTTTACAAACAGGCACAGAATTTATTACTGAGCCGTCAGCTTTCCTGGGAAGTAAATAAAAATATGTTTAAAATGGAAAAACACCTTCCAAACACAAATTAAAGAGGAAAAATTAATGAGTGGCAATCACCTGGTTTTCCCTTGTAAAGAAGCATTTGACCAAAAAATAGAGTCTTCCTCTAAGTATATGAAGACAAAGGTCTCTAAATAAAATTTAGCATCCAAATATTGTTTGTGCATTTTTTGTCTTCTTATGTTTTAGAGTATTAAGAGTGACTATGATTCATTGTTTTTGATTAGGTTAATTTTTATTGTCAAAATTTACAGCATTAATTTATTAAAAATGAGTATGCCTTTTCTTTGTAGGCACCACATACTAATTAGCCCTTTTTTAATCTCTGTGTTTGTAAAAATAAAGTTTATCTGGAAGATTCAAAACCTGAGATAAAAGGATGTAAAGTCATGTTCTGGGTATTCAAGATCTTCTAGAGACAGGAACTCTTAAATTTGGTCACTGCCAGCAGATTCAATTTCTATGGAAATCAGTCACAGTTTTGCAAGAGCTTCTCACATAATTTATTGACTGAATATCACAGTCTTAAGGAGATTTCTGTTGAAGTATAACTGAAATAGTCAGTTATTTTAGGATTTGTTGGGGTTGCTCTTTTTTTTT
>VZRH01005450.1:0-41233 GCA_013397555.1 Urocynchramus pylzowi | reverse complement strand
TTTTTTTTTTTTTAAGCTGTGGACTTCTTGCCTTTTTTGGGCTGGGATCTTAATTATGCTTTTGAGAAGAAAAGTAGGTTCTCAACCTGATTCCAAAAATCTACTCCCTGCTTTGTGAAAGATCAGATCCAGGTACATTCTTAGGTTTTAAACAGCCTTTAAGCTGTTTTGCCATCCCTTGTCTGTGTAACTCATATGTTTGCCCTGTCATTCCATAGATAAGGATGTTGAAACTATCAGCATTTTCTTTGTGATCTTTGTCTTTGAGGAACATGCAAAGTTCCGTGCAATGAACTAAGTTGTTATCTCTAAAAGCCTGGTGTAGTATTCTTTGAATCTCAGACTATGTATACTAATAAAATAAATCCTGTATTATATCTAGAAGTTCTAAGCAGAGGGAGACCCCACCATGTCAGATTTATCACAAGCAGTCCATGTTCATCTTGTAAGACCTTACTATGGTGAGGCATCCTCTGGCCTATGCTATTTGTGAATCATGTCTGCTTGAAATGCTGCTGCCTAACCTAAGCAAAGCCATTGAGAGAATGTGGTTACAGTTAAATGCTGTACTCAGCAGCAGGCCTGTGTCTGAGTCCATGGCTTAACCCTATTTCATATAAGGGTATAGAGGAGCTCAACAGAAAGGTGCTGAGGGAGACAAAACATTGCTTACATGCAGGAGCTTCAGTTCTAGAAATAAAGGCAGAATTTAAAAAATAAAAAGTGTATTTGTTACAGAGGTTTCCAGACATGAAGACACACACAGAACAAAAAACAAAAAAGCAGGAAATAAAAAATTCTGGTTTCACCAGATTTTCACCAAAAACCAGAACAAGCTGCACAGAAATTTTGTGGAATTTTCATCCTTGATGATGTTTCAAGGTTG
Source organism: Urocynchramus pylzowi (assembly GCA_013397555.1). Taxonomy (NCBI): domain Eukaryota; kingdom Metazoa; phylum Chordata; class Aves; order Passeriformes; family Fringillidae; genus Urocynchramus; species Urocynchramus pylzowi. Next base: position 40,347 of record VZRH01005450.1, on the reverse strand, counting down.
ACCAAACAAGGTCAATCCGTGTCTGGGAGGGGCATTCATCCACAAATTTTACCTTCCAGCCTCAATGATTCTCCATTTCTACAAAACAAGGACCATTATTACTGAAGGAACAAAGCTGAGTTTTACCTCCTGCTGCCCTTTTACTGGCTTCAAAGATCTAAAGGCATGGGTTGAGACACTTGTAGATATATATACTTCAACTCCTGCCTCCACAAGACCACAGGTAGAGCACAGAGGGAGAAGACCTTGACAGCCTTGTGTAAAATGAAGCAAAGAGCTTGGCCTTACCTAATAATTCGTAAAACAAGGCAGTTTGTGCAGTGGCAGCAGTAAATCAGTGTGGAAATATGCATGTGCAGAGTTTCTCTTTGAAAAGCTGAGTCACACCATAAAGGTGGCTTTTATGACTCTGCAGGATGTTAATTTTTTCATCTTAATCAAGTGCCTGTGCTTTCTGCATTCTGCTGTTGTATCTGCTCTGATCTACCCTCCAGTGTTTCTGCCTTCTGCTGTACTTACACAGTGTTAAGTCCTTTGGTGACATTTCCTTCACTGAATTTATGGTGTCAGGCTCTGTAGGGTGTGTACAGAGCTGCTTTTGAAATTCTGTGTTTACTTCTTACACCAAATGCCACATCTAATCTGATATGTTAATTTTAGAATCTAATGAAGTTTTAATTAAAATAATTTGAGTTAATAATCACAGTTCATGATCCTCAAAAAGGAAGGAGAGTAATGATAATTTAAAACAGCATGTTTTAGCTAAGTGTATGAGCTTTTCTTAATACAACTACTAGTTATATTCTGGTAAATTAAAAGCAATGAATATTAGAAACTGTTGTAAGGGAGCTAAAAAAAGAACACATGATTTTGTTTCAGAGAGCATGAAAGGACAATTTACCACTCTCCTGGACCTCTTGAAAACTAACCAAGAGTGAAGTCTAGTCTCTCTGTTTACTAAAGGTTTAAATAAGCTTGTGTCATGGTGACATAAAATGGATACTGATGAATGTCTCTGTGACCTTGATTCAGGGAAGTGGACTTCTCAGTTCCATTATAGATGAAGAGAAGCGTGCAGTAATTAAAACTGTTTTGATGAATTGGGATTTAATAATAACATAATTGCTATATGATATAAAATACTGACTCAGCTGATTCAGCCAAGTGTTTAAGTGCAGGCCTGTTTGTTGTTGGGTTTTTTTTTCTAAGTTAACTTTTAAAAAAATAAAAACTTCATTTTTTTTATGTCTTTCCTGCTAAAAAGAAAACAGATGAAAATATGATCAGAGAACACTGTTTCAGCTAGAAAATATCTTTCTTCCAAATGAAGTTATGACTGCTGGATCTAAAGATCTGAGACCTTGATAAATATTTTAGGATTAAAGAAGAAAATTTACCATGCAGACTGTGATCTGTATTATTAGCATCCTGCTGTCTGACCTAAATAGAGAAGCGAGGAGAATGCTGATTGCCGACAGACCTCGAAGCTCCACACCCAGCTTGAGTGTGCTGTGACGTGTGGAATGCATTGTGTGTGACCTGTGTGCATACCTGCAACTCAAATTCCTCTCAGAAGGTATTGTGATAAACAGGCTTACTGCATTTTAGAACTGAAAGCAGGAGCTAAGACTCTGATGCTTTTTTTTTTCATTTTGGATTCTAAGACTCTTCCTTCAAACATTCCTCAGTATGTAGAGCAGAAGGTTATGATGAAAAATACATAATGTATTCCATACTGAAGCTATTGATTCCCCCACAAAATTAATATTAAAGTATAAATATATTATGTCTTTGTCTCAGTCGTCAGTGGAAACGTGGATACTGAACAGTACTGGAACTTAAAGTAACTATTAAAGACACCATGTAAAGAAAAAGGACATATAAAAATAATATGTTCATTCTATTCAATGAACAAGGACTTCTAGACTACATTACCTACTAATAGAAACCTGCTGACAGCAACTTAGAAACTGAGATGTAAGAAGAAGCTGATTTCACCTTTAAGTAATAGCACTGAATTATTTAAACATAATTGCCTATCAGATGATTTGCAGAGTAGGTCTGATTTTTCTCCACAAGGCTGAATATTTTAAGACATTAATCATATCCCACTCAACATCCCTAGCAGCTGACTGTAATTTTCAGATATGTGGGGATTTTTGGGATTTATTGACTTGTGCCCTCTTGAATCATGCATGCTCATTTCTGCTGTGATTCATATAGGATGGCATACTTTGATAAGGATAGCAGATAGCTATGTCTGAAACCTTTAAGCCCTATTTGATGCTGGTTTGATGATTTGGGAATGTAGTATCCCCCCACAAACTGCCTGTTCCCCACCTTTGTAAAAACAGACTTTGTCTCCACTGCATTTACACCATTTGAGATTTCAGCCTGAGTTTCTCTTTTTAGATTGCCAGATTCTATTCTTTACTCTACCAAGATGTTAAATTATGCCCCTTATTATTGGTGGCACATAAGTAGAGTCATTTAACCACTGGGCCTCTTTGTGTGCAGTGGTCTCCACTGCCCTGTGCTGTTGAACTCAGACTGTGCACATAGGTCAGACAGACCCTCAGGGATCTGTGAAGATCATGTTCAGTGGCTTATGTTGTGCTGACAGTGATATCAGAGGACAGTTGTGATTTCTGGCCTCAGAGACCTCAGAGTTCTCCTTGCTCTGTGCCTGAGAGCCTCAAGGGGTGCTGGGGGAGATGCTCACTTCACCTTCTCTTTTGCACAATGTCTGCTGCAAAGGTTGCGTGAGAGATTTAGAGTCACCAGAATATTTCCTTCTCTGTTAACTTAGAACTTGGTAAAAATTCAGTTATTGAACTACCAAAGTTTTTGTGAGCAGGGAGACTGAGTAGTACTGACAAGTTATCAGTGTGCAGCTGTCAGGTTTCTGAAGCCACCTGACAGAGAAGGAAACTGAATTTTAGTGTGTGCACAGAAACCCCAGTGGAAGTGTTATGATTTTGCTTCTTTGCTCAGTAACCCAGAATGGAGCTAAAGGAAATCTTATTTGAGTGAAATTCAGATATTGCAATGTTATAGATGCCCTGTTATAATTCACATAAACCTTTTCTCTGCTTGTTAGAGGATTTTTTATTCAATTAGACTAATGAACATTATTTTGAAATTAAAATCTAGGGAAAAAAAAAAAAAAACTTAGGGACCTGAAATTTGTCAGGAAAACTGTGCAAATGTAGAGAAGAATGAGGGAATCTCTATCATCATAAAACAGTGAATAAAAAACAAATTTGCCTTTAATTTTCACTCTTTTATGAATAAGGTGTGGTAGATTTATTTATACTCCTTCCTACAATCTTGAGTTCTGTAGACACATATGTTGTTGCAGGAAACTTAATAGCAAGAGACACTTTTGAAGCCTGTTCTTGATTCTGCCCATAACAAATGTAGAAAAAATTATTTAATGATCATAAAATTACTGCATTGAAGGAATTCTTTGCATGACTGCTTGTCCTGGTTTCACCAGGGCTTAAGCAATGACACTGGACCACAGCAGATTTTGATTGTTAATACTTCTTCATAATTTACAGGTAAAAACCTGACTGGAGTACTCATTTACTCTCCAGGAACACTTCTTTAATAACAGATGCTTTAATTCCTAGAAGAAAAAAAAAAGATTTAAAATGAGCTACAAGAAACCACATGGAAAGTGTGACAAGTATAGAGAGAGATATTCTGGTAGCTCTTTACTATGATACATTAACTGTTTTGAAAGAATCCCATGTTTCCTCCTGGGCAAAACAACAAAAAAGGGACAGTTCAAGAGCAAAACTTAGTGAATTTGGAGAATTTGAAGAATAATTTTGTTATCTCCCAGTTAGAGAAATCCTCAAAACATTCAAAGCTTTAAATAATTTCTGTAATGTTGTTGATGATGATGATGAAAATAATACTAACAACAACAGCAACAGTAATAACAGTGATTCAAATAGTATTTTTAGTTGCAGTACTAGGGACTATAGTTGCCAGTGGAAGGGAAAACACCACAGGTATATCCTGACCTCAGTAATCAGCTGGACACTCATATTGTCAGAGAAACAGCATGTTTGCTATCATGCTCCAAGCTGTGGTTATAAAGATCTAGGCTGCCTGACTGTGAAAGGCCTTTGCCAAGAGACTCACTGTGTCTTACATTGCTTTTTTCCCCTCCAAACTTCTTCCTATTCTCATCCCCTCTGTAATCAACAGCTCATCCCCATCTACTCTTTCCACACTTGCCCAGATTGTGCTGGCTCAATACCTTTATTTTATCATCATAGCACTGCTGCCTTGGTCATTTCTAGTTTGGTCAGCAATTCTATTAAGCTAGTATCTCATTTCCCACCCATAATATCTCTCATTTCTACCACTTTCCATATTGCTATCTCACGTGCATACATAATATTACTGTTTCCCTATCTGTAACATCATGAAATATCTTATTAGTGTGGCATCTGATCACAGGTGAACCTCTGCATCAATGCCCTAACAATCACAGATGATCAAAACTGCTAATATGAAAAGGAAAATTCTGATTCCAGCTTGTGTCTAGCCTGTTAATTTTTTTGCAACTTCAAGTCCATATAAAGGCAGTGGTGCAATGGTCTGTCTACCATTACACAGTCTGAGTACTCAGGAAATGCAGGAATATTATAATGGAATAAGGGGATTCTAATTTCAGAAAGTTTCTCATGCCTTTGTAGTGTGGAAACAGCTTCCATGGATGCTTCAGCCTAGGCATCCGCAAAGGTAGGCTTAATTTTTCTCTAGCCATTCCCTCTCCTTGAAAAAAGTTTTGTCTTTTTTGTTTCATCTTATTCTTGAATAAATCTGGAGAATGTGTGTGATTTATTGGCTTTCACAGCTCCTTTCTAAGTACATGAATGTGGGAATGGGAAAGGATATAGAGTTATTCATTAAAAATTTGGAGAGGTAGGCAACCAGATGTATACAAGATTTCAGAGATTCCTCACATATGTGGGGAATCATAAATTAGACTTAGAGTTGCACCTTCCTACAAAAGAAAAAACTACCTCTTCTTGGACCTGCATCAGGTTGAAAGGTCCCATCTGGTGAGGTTCTTTAACAATAATATGAATCTTGCTATTGACAGGAACCATATGAATGAATTATATATGAACCATATTATTAACAATAATGTGAACCATATTAAGACAGGAACTATTCCAGAAAAAATGGACCACCACAGAACATGGGAAAAGATTTAGGAAGAGGCTGTTGGGTTCTCTCTGGAGGAGCTAGTGAAGGTACTGAACTGCCCAAAATACTGTCTCAATCAAGCTACTGAGACCAATCCAGCACCCTGAGCAAGGAGAGAGTCACCTTTTAGTGAGCTTTTGGCAGCTACAAGGAATGGGGAGATGCTAGCCTCTACAGGGAAAACCTGACTAACTGCAAAAAAAAAAAAAAAAATAGAATTTGCCAGAAGACAATGAGGAGAAATCTCTAGTGTCAGGCAGAATCAGAGAAGAAAGTGGGAAAAATAGTCCTGTTGCTTCCATAAAACCAATCTGTGTAATAATCTACCTGCAAAGAGATGAATTTGTAAGTGCTGCTAGGCAAGAAAAAATTCTTAATTTGATAGACAAAACTATTTTTATTTCCCAATCCACTTCAAAAGTGTTGAGTACTTCTTTGGTTTGGTTTTGTTGTTTCTTTGTGAGGTTTTTGGGGTTTTTTTCCCTCATGGTGTCTTGGGATTTTTTTTTGTTGTGTTTTCTTTTCTTCCAGTGTCATGGGTATTTTGTGGAGTTTTGTGTTTGCTTTTTTTTCTGATATAAGCTCTTAGTTAATGCCTCTTTTTTTTCTGTGGCATTTTACAATTAAATAAATGCTTCAAAGGATAAGGGCAAAAAAATAAAGAGAAACACATGTTTATCCACTAAATAGAATACAACAAATTGTTCCTTGGCTAATCAGAATACTGATTTTTAACACTATGCACCTTCAACAAGGGAGAAATGGTAAAAGCAAGAGGATTCTCAGGTATCAAGAAATCTAGTTGTAATCTCTCACAAGTTATATAGATAGTGGCATCTTGGAAGGGGAAACTTGTATTTATTAAGTAATCACTGATCAGAGACTGATAAATTATAATTACCATTTGCATAAAAAATAACAAAAGAGAACAATGATTTATTCAGCTGGGCTTAGAAATGCAGATTAAAGACAGAACCTATGAAAACAGGTGCCAATAGAGGATGCAAAGACTTAGGAAGGTGTTCACAAGCCAACTATATTTGTAAAACATTTTGGTTAGTTCAGAGTAGCTGGAAACAACTCCACTAAATCCTTACAAATGTCGGGATGTTGATAGGGAATGCTGTACTCTAGTGCCTAATTGATCTGCTGCAGAATACAGCCCTAACACAGTGGGGGTTAAAGTGCCTGATAATTTATATTTTGTTCTTAGAACAAAAGATTATCAGTCTGGTTTTTTTTTCCCATTTTTTTTCCTTATATTGATTGTCAGGAAACAACTAAAATTCAGTTTTTATTCTTGTGTTATCACATTTTTTTCGCTGATGAACCTGATCCAAACTGTGCCCCAAAGGAGATAACCTGAATTAGTAATGATTTCCAATCAATGTGTGTATGGACATTAAAAGCAAAGCATTAGAATAAAGACTGATGAGATTATCAACTATGATTTGCAGTGTCTGCACAACCTTTACCCTTTCTGGAAGAAAACAATGAAACAGAACAGTAACAATCAGATTAAGTAAAGTCCACTTTTAAACAGATCTTTTTGTCCTGTTTGGTCCTTTTAAACTATTATGGGATAGCAAGCAGTTTACTTCAGGACAGAGAAAAGTTCTTAGTACGCACACATTCTGATAACATTCACAGTTTACTATTCCATGAAGAACAGTAAAAAGGACTGGGAAAATAAAAATCAGAAATTTTCCACCTTTTTATACTAATTCAATACAACCATTAATTGTGAGGATTTGTAGGAGATTTAATGTTGCTTGTCTTTTAGATTTTTTTTAAATGAGCAGTGAGAAATTCAATGTATGGAGTCTCCATCCTTGGCGATGTTCAAAAGACAAAAAGTCCTGGTCCTGGCCAGTTGGCTCTTGGTGGGCCTGCTTGAACAGCACTGTTGGATGAGATGATCTCCAGCAGTGTCTTCCAACCTCAGTATATCTGTGATTCTGTGCCACTGTATTCTTGCCAGTGTGACTGGTACCAGTCTATTTCAGCTGTGAATGAAGTCTGGACAGCCACAGGCCTGTGTTCCCCACATTACCACCTGTGCTTCCTACACTGCCTAATTATTAAGCCATACCTTGACCTCAAAGGTGCACCATGAGATGCAGAAGGAATAATACATTGCCTGCTACACAAGGTGTTTATTCACATCTAAGGAAAAACAAAGAAGTGCAAGTTTATTTAGAGTTTTTGAGCAGCCCTTGAAAGACCAGCGGGGTTTGGCAATCACCATGCCCATGGATTTTTGGATAAATGAATCGCTGCCTGTACATCCCTAAGGAACCTGTTACTCTGCAATCAGACAGAGTGAATAATAAGTAATTTTTTTTTTTTTTTTTGGCTGAAACAATTGGGAAGGAATGCCCTCACTAGAATACTGTGCTAAACAATTCTGTCTCAATTGATCTGCAGTAGGGATGGAGAAAACATACATTTTTCAGACTGAGCAAAGTGGAGAATGTGACACGGTTTTCAAATAGTTGTAGCCTTCCCTCAAATCATTTCCACTGGTGCTTCTCAGACTTGAAGCACATTTAGTAAAATGAAAGGGAAGATGAAAGAGAGAGGAGGAAAAGAAAGAAAAGGAGAAAAAGAAAGCAATGGCAAGAAAATGAAAAGGGAAAAAAGAAAAGGGAAAAAGGAAAGACAAGACAAGGGAGAATTTGTAGCTGTCAGTACAATAATTTATGTAATTCATAATACAATCTCTTTCTTTACATCCATTTACATTTTATTTAGTTTTCTGCTGATTATTATGGGCATGTGTGAAAGATAGCAGTTTGAACAATAGATTTAAAAATAATTGGTCAGTTGCTTAATCTTCATTAGTAGAACTTGCTGATTACTGTAATGGAAATAAACAGGTAGGTGATGGAAATCAGCATGTATTCTCTTCATTATTACAAAAAAAAAATTGAAGAAACACATATTTCATTACATTCTCAGTTCACATAATTCAGTTTCCTTCAATATCTGTCACAGCCTCCTCTAATCTTTAAAGTGGAGGTCATTCATTATTTGTCCAGATGCTTCTGTGTGACTGTTGCAGGGAAATTTGGATAACTGGTCTTAAACACTAAATGTAAATGGAAAGCCTCTGTAAAAATGAGTTGCCAAACATGGTTAAATTACTCCTTTCACAGATAAATTTGTGCACTAATGGAATTATTTTTAATTCTTTTTAAGTGAACTTTTCGGTAAGCTAATAACACCATAACTTTAAAAACTGATGAAAAACATAAAATTGCGTTAGAAGCAGAATATGTTTCTGGGGAGATCTGGAAATGTGTGTTCATGTGACTGTGTTGGATACTGGCATGCTTGTTTCTAACAGTCTCAGATTCAGTGATGAAGTCTCCCATTCTAGGTTGCTAAATTTCTTTGTACAAGGTTCAGAAAACCAGCAGATTTTCCAAATGGGGTTTGCAGCTCCCAGAAAAGGGGATGCTGTCTTGGCTTCAGCTAGAGCAGAGTTAATTTTCTCAGTAGCTGATGCAGTGATGTCTTTTGGATTTGGAATAAGAATGTTGTAAGACCTGTACTTTTACCCATAGGAAGCAGAAATTTACCATTTCTTGCCTTTTCTCCATCCAGTTTAAGGACTATTGTATTACTGGGTGCAAGGTACCATTATTTAATCAGCAGCAAGGTCCCCTGCATCAGTTTCAAGCTGTTGGTAACATTTATCACATTTAGGTTTCCTATCTTCATTATATAGTGAACTTTTTACAAACGAGGGAGATTTGTAAAAGTTATCCAATGGTTTAACTCTTCTGGCAGCAGCTGGAGCACTTCCCTCTCAAGAATCCCCAAAAGATCTCCTCATTGTTAAAGTCTGTCAGAATCCACTTGTATTCCACACATCCTACGCAAGAAAAGAATAGTCATGTGTTGTAGGGTATTCAGATGGCCATAACACTGGAAACAATGAGCTTCCTATCCACAATATTTTTCCACCCATTATTAACCATTTTGGTCTTTTCCAGTGACGTGGAGGTTTGTCCTTTGAGGTCTCAAGGCCTTCATTCAGCCCAGAAGCTGCGAAGGGATCATGAATGGCCCCCGTGAGCTTAGGGACAGGGTGTTCTCTGATGTTATCATTTATGAAACATGAAAGGGAGGCAGTATTTGCAAAAGTGTTCATTCACAAAGTTGCTTTGTTGATATGTAGAACATTTTTGTGTGCACTTTAACACTGTTTGACACTTATTTGTAAAGGGCAAATGTAGATTTCTTCAGGTTTTATAAATAAAATCTTTAGGAATAAATATCATGAGACTCAGTCTAGGAAACTGTGTACCAGGATAAACATGAAGTTAGACGAAAACAGAAGGAAATAATATTTACACTGAGAGGACATATTAATGAGGAATTTGCTTGTTTTTCTAAAAAATCATACAGTTGACTTGTTTACAAAATTATAACAAAATCCCTTGTGCCCACCAATCATTTATTAAAAAAAACCCATTTTGAGTGACCCTAAAAAAGGTTAATGTGCTGTTGTATAATCAACACTAAAAATTATTTACAATAATAAAAATATATTAATTTTCAAATTGCTATCAAAGACCAGGTTTTTGTTGTTAATTGAAATACTGGTGCATCCCCTTTACTCAAACCACCACAGCTTGCAATTCAGTGTTGACTTGAACCTTCAAGCTCTTGGCCTTTCTCAGTTGTTACTAATGCTTTTATAGACAGATGAATTAATACATGCTTCAGGCCATGGACATGATTACCATAAGCAGAAGTCAACTGATTTTTTTTTTTAATCTTGGCATTTCAAATCCCATGCCACTGTGCTCGAGATTTATTTTCACCAAATATTTAAACTGCAAAGGAGATTGTTTGTAGTTGGGCAGTTTTGAATGGTCTGTGTAGTGAATGGACAGCTCTCAGTAGTCTTTGAGGTGTTAGCAATTCACATAGCAATGGGCCAAATGTATTATTACTAAGAACCTACAATCAGCCATGTCATTCTTCCTTCAGATTTTGTCTCAAAACATTCGTCTCAAAAACTTCATCCCTAGGGTAAAGTGGACACTTTGAGCATAAGAGGACAACAAATCAAACCTTTTTATTTTCCAAGTCTATCACTGGATTTTGCAACTGCCCTATCTTGACATTGTTGATTCTTATGGAAGACCATCAAATCCCTTCTCCAGCCAAAGGACAAAAGGATTGGTTTTAGCCATTGAGAAGACAATAAAACCTACTTACTACTATTTCCTTATCCTCTTGCCTTCCGGGACCTGTGAGAGATAGCTTCTCAATTTTAAATATCTAAAAATACTTTTGCCCTTTTTGCCAATACATCACATGAAAATTGTCTTTACATTTGCTACTTTCTTTCCCTTGAGGCCTGCATTACTATTTTTCTCAGATGATATAGACAGTAAAGACATTGATGTTTAATTTTTTTCAAATAATGTCATCACCACACACTTGTATTTATTCCTTATATTGGAAAGCTCACAGATTAATAACTTTAGAACTGTGTTAAGCTGACATTTATCTGAAAGACAGAACAAGAGAAGTGTTAACTAAAACAAAAGTTAACCAGCTTACTTCAACAGCTTTACTCTGAAATATTTGTTTTGTTCGAATGCCTTTAAAGAAACAGATAAGAGAGCTGTCCACCCTCTCACTTTATTATCTCATATTTTTGCTGTCCTATCTGGAAAGATATTCTGACCAAACTTTTTCAGTATCTGTCTTTCTCTCAATTTACATTCTTGGATTTGGCGTTTGTTCAACTAGCTTTAAAAATCACCCTCTATTTTGCAATACCATATATTAGAAAATATAAGGCAAAAGTACTGATGTTTACATGGTTTTCAACTGTATAGCTCTCCTTTGTATTGAACCAACTGCCTTTGCTGCTGCTGGTTTGCACAGCCTGGAACCAGCTGTTGATGATGGATAGTGGTTGTAACCTTGCAGCTGAGAACAACAGATGATTGTGGGGAAATCACGAATTTCACAGCAGGCTCCAAGCCCTATCCTGCTGTCAGCAGCACTGATACTCCAAGAAAACAATGCTGGTGAAATAGGGTATAATGAGTTTTGTGACTGGTAGCACATCTGCCAAATATTTGATGGCTTCATGCTTTTTATCCAAGCATTTTAAACAGATTAGTTGCATATTTAGCTAGCAGATAATGCTAACATTTTTTAGATTTAGTATAGTGTCTTGGGAGCCATATTCTGTGAGAAATGTTTTGATAAGGATAAAACCAGGGCTATTTTTCCTGACACACACGTTCCTGCCAGTGGGTATAAACCCTTCCTGGGAATCAGGCAGCAAGAGAACCTCTGTTGTGTAAAGAGTCAGTCTGAGAGGTTTCACAGAATGTTATCAGGGACATCCCATGGCTCAGGTCTCTGGTTCCATTTTTGCCTCTCTGTGTCCTCTAGGATGAACCAGTTAAATCTGTTTAGGTAATTTTAATGTTCAAAAAATTTTATTTTTTCCATGATATCTTTACTATCAGAAAGGTTTTCAAGAGCAGAGTCTGAGCTCAGGAATACTTACATCCTGCACGTCCAACTGAATGGTGAACTTGGTGCATTTCCAAGAACCCATCTATGCAGTGATTCTTTTCTGCTTCCCCTAGCACTGTTCTGTTTTCTCAGAAGAAGATGATCCCAATGTCCCTGACTGTCCCATCAGATGTTTTGGTTTGAGGTCACATAAATGAAGACTCTTGCAGAAAGCAACATTATGCTCCACCCATACACATTCTGAGTAGAATAATACCTGTTTCAGGTTTATTTTACATCACATCTTTTAAAGTTCCATGCTGATATGTAAAAATACAGCTTCCTTACAGATGTTCCTGATGTTTTAAACATCACCACACTACTGTTTATACCGGAAAATCGTGTGGTCCTCTGAACAAAGTTTAAAAAAAGTGTCAACAGAAACCATCTGTTATTTTTGTATTTGTACTGTATTTAATTACAGAAATGCTCACTTAACTAGCAACTGTCTGACATGAAGTTGTCCAAAATTTATTTGGTTTATTTAAAAGCTGCCTGTTGTGCTTTCTGAGGTCCTGAAACCCAGAATGAGTGACAATGTTAGTGTCACTCATTCTGGGTTTCAGGAATAAATAATAATACTATTATTATTATATAGGTACAGGTAATAATATATATATACTATATATATACACATATATATATATATACACACACACACATATATATACATATAATATAATACAGGTAATAAATAATAATACTATTATTTATTAACCATGTTATAATTTCCCAAGTAAGAATCTTAAAATTGGTAGTTGAAATACAATGAATCAAATTAGTTGGGTTTGGAAAACAAGAATATAATTAGATGTACTCTAAGTGAATGTCCCACAAACTAGATTACCTTTTATAAGCAGAGGCTTCATTTTCATCACTGAGTCTTTTGTAATATGTTTTATGAGATTAATAATTTGCCAGATGTGAAGGAAAATGAAAGCTTTACTGAATTCCTAAATAACTTGGATTTAACTACTCTAGTTCTTTTGTTTATATATAAATAGTACCTTTTTTAAATTTGATTGTTAATTTAATTCAAATATAACCAAGAAACAAACAATGCCTTCATTGAAATTAACTGGTATATTAATTTCTATTGTTAGATTGTTAGAATATTTCCATATAAATTTCTATACAAACTGAGGATAAGACATAGAACTTTAACAATAAAGTATTCCATTCCAAGTGGGTAAACAAAATATTAGTGTCTTTCACAGAGATTATCGTGGTTTATAGTTGGCATATCCCATTCCTATGAGGAAGGTCTCAGCAAGAGCTGTAAATGTCACTGCATAGAACTATTTTTAATGCAAATGTGATTTTAAGAACTTTGATCTGCTTCATCTATTTTAATTATCCAAACTATTTCTGGGGCTGTCAACAACAAAGTAATTGAAAATAAGCATTAGAATCATGGTTTTGTCTTACAGTATTACTGAGCTGGTTCACGCCAGCAGATAGGATCTGAGAGAGCAATGTAAATAAGATAATTCACTTTTCTTATTCTTATTGGACATTGAAGAATGAATTTCTTCAAGGAGTTTTGCTATTCCATTTCACTCAATATTTTTGCCGTGATTCTTCTATTTGTTTCACTGCACATATTGATTACAAACCATTTGCTGTGAATGCTTTCCACTGAAAATCTCTGAGGGATCAGTTAGTTATGGTTTACTGGGGAGGCTGGGCTAAGGCTTTACTGCTCTCCAATCCCTCATCCAGAGCTGTAGAGTCTGCTCCCAAAGCACACTACCACAGGTGCATAGGTCTCACTCCTTCCCTCATTCAGGTTGTCTGTGTGTCCCACAAGAACTGTTGTGAGAGCAGCTGGTATAGTTTGTAATCATGGCAAAGAGACACAGAAATCATTGCATTTCTTCCCAGAAGAGCAGCTTGAAGAATACTAGGAGATCCCCCTTTCTCAATGCAGCAGCAGAACATATTCCTAGAAAGAGCAGTAGTAGAAATAGGCTACTGCTGGATTGATCAGCAAGATTTTGTTGTAGTTAGGTAATTTAATGTAATGTAATGTAATGTAATCACAGGTGCAATTCACTCAAGATAGATAAAAAGGGTTTTACAGAGTTAGGATGACATTTAGATTTTATGGCCTTTCCACTTAATTATTGGTTAGAACATAATTAATTTCCAGACAGAATCAAGTCTTTTTTCCTTTTTTCCTTTTTTCTTTTTCTTTTTTTCTTTTTTGTTTTTGTGTCTTGATTGGTTTTTCTTTAAGCTTGATGGACCTGCATATCCTTCTTCAGAGCACAGGGGCAGTCTGACAGAGTGGAGAAAATGAATGCTATCACACTGAGTTAAATGAAATGTCCCTTGAAAATTGTGGGTCTTTGTTCCTTTCTGTGAAAAAATATTTTGAAAAAAGTAAAATACAATAAACACAAAATACATAATACTTTTTTGTCATGTAGCTGCTTGTATCTGTTTTCCAGAATTTCAATGGTACATCAACAGTAGTAGAGCAAAATGATGTCACACCACTTCAGAATATGATGACTTGTCATATTTTCACAACTACTATTCTTGTCATTTTTCAACATGTTGGGTCTTTGTGTGTAGTGTGAATTCCACCTCAAAATCACATATATGATGGTGCACCATTTTGCTCTACTGCTATGTACACATTGTGAAATAACATGAAAAAATTAGAACATAAATCCATGCCAGAAGAATATCTTAATTTCCATTTCCAAGTGTTATTTTTTAAACTAAATAATTTTGAAAAGTTTACAAAATTTTAATTTTAATGTAAGTTCTGAACTTTCCTTTCCAAATACATCTGAAAACTGTTGAAATGCTAAATTATTGTTTTTATTACTGATTGCCTAAATTTTGGCAACCTCTGTTACAATCCCTGAGTTTCACAAGTAGTTCTTTTATTAAAACAATATTGATTTTCCACATTTCCAGGTATATCCATAATATAATAAAACCATTATAATTACCATTTTAAGCTCTGATCATTTCCCATCGAAATTTTCCAGTTAACCTTAAAAAGCTCAATATGTTAACACCACATAGTAAGGATAGTTTAATAGCAGATAGTTTAAATTATCATTGTTATTCTTACTTATTTGTGTATTGCTGGCAGTGTGTTCACCTGCATATTCTACCAAGTTTTGCCTAAAATTATAGGAAATTATGTGAATACCATAGAAACTAGAAACAGAATTTCTGAAAGCAGCAGAGAGATAAGAAACAGGGGTGCAAAAGTTCTATACTGGTTTGAACTGATTTTTTTCTCTGATGGGTTGGTTAGCTTTGTAATTTTATAAGTATCAAAAGGAACAGGGAAGGAACAGACATACAACCTTTGTTTTGTAACTTTACAGAAAGGCCCTGAAAGCAGGGCCACAAACTGAAGTGTGAAATAACAGTCTCATTTTATCTTCAATGTGAACATTTAAATCTGTTGGTTTATGTCCTATGTAGGAATTGTTCCAGCTGGATAAAAGCTTAATGAACATGTAAGACAACTTTGAAAAAATAATGATGTAACTGTTTTTAATGTCCTGGAATGTCATTGTGTTCTTGAGCTTCCAGCTATAAAATACTTATCTAAATTTGAAAAATCTGCATATTACACCTTTCACCAAAGACAATCTATATAATTACTATTTCAAAAAAGCCTATCAGTAGGGATTATGTGGCTTCTTTAAACTGTTTGCTCTAAATTTTGAGAATTATTATATTGAAATAACAATAATGTGTTTCTAAATCATTTCACCACAACCTTTACTTTCCTGATTCCGCCTTACCAGTCAGTGACTTTTGTTCCAAGTACAAACACCATATAGTTTAGGACAAATAGTCTTCAGAATAGATCATTTAACTTCTTTTTCATACAGTTTACAAATTTCACTGAGTTCTCTCATACAGCCCTTAGATTGTACCTGATTTTGTGGGTTGAAGACATCTGTAGTTTGTAGATACAGTTGTTCTCTTGTTCTGCAGTCAAATCATAAACTCTTACTTCCAGTTCCAAGTTTCCAGAGTAAATACACTTAAAACTTGATGGTTTCCCTCTTTCAACATGGTCCATCTGCCAGCACATAGGCAGATTGAGACAGAAATCCACTCCCTTGTGTTCTACTGCTACACTAACCCACACTACAGATAAAATTTCTTACTTGTATGATCATCTTCCTAACATCACAACATCATACTAACATCAGCAACTCTTATGCATCATAATCAAGTCACCTTGCCCTTATTTCTCACAAACTAAAGGGATTAAGCTTTGTTAGTCTGGAACACAGGGCATTTTCTCAAGATTTTGCAAATTCTTTGTGTTTTTTTACCTACCCATTTGTCAAAAACAAGAGCACCAGCTTATTTCACCATGTAAGGATGAGTAGTTTGTCATTCATAGTGAAGATATTGTGACATTGTTGTGGCTATAACAAGGCAGCTTTATCTTAGTGGAAAATTTTCTTCTTGATGGGGATCACACATTAGGTTCATCTAGCTTTTTCCAGTTTCTCCAATAATATCACTTAGAAGGTTTCACTTTGCATTTAATGTCTAACATCCTGCATCTTGTGATTTTTATTGGCCCAATAAAACACATCTCTTGATGATTATGGTAGCTGTGGATCCTCATTCCTGTGGTTTAAAATGTAAATTATTGTTTTTATTGAAGATTAAGCTAAAGATTCAAGTAGCTGAATGGGCCTGACTGATAACTATCAGAATCACAAGAGTCATATCCCAAAACTTTCAAAATAACCCTGAACACAAGATGACACTGTGCTTTACATCTCTAGCTAATGAGGTTCTCTGTCAAGTCAGCAGCAACTCACCTTTAAACCTACCAAGTCAAGAAATTTCCAAATTAAAACTTAAGCTCCATCTTTAAATCACCTATATAATGTCCTCATAATTATTTTTATGATGATTATCCAGCTAATTTGGAGGATTGATGTATAATGAGATCAGGCAAGGACTGTATGTCAGCCATAAATCCTGATTTCCTTGATTCAGTCTGCATGAGTCAGGCCACAGTATGGACATTTATTTCAGTTAAAATCCCTCATTATCTGCCACAAGTACACAGTGTCAGAGTAGATGAGGGGGGCACAAAAACTACTTTAAACAGAACAAGACCATTTTGAAAAATGTTGTTCATTTGATAGCTATAGAGTCATTCAGCCTCTTCTGAGATTCAGAGATTCCTTTCTCTCTTGAACCAGAGCACATTCGTATCAAAAGTCATGCCTGGCTGAATGTCTCTCTGACACAACCCTAATTTGAAACCTGCTAGTCAGTGTTCTCTATGAACCTTCTTCCATCTGTCTCACACAGGAGAAAATTGGTCCTCAACTAGAACAAGTGGGGTCAGGTAAAGCCTGCTGCTGACTTTCATAAAATGATCTACTGTAAAAATTTATTTTCTCTGCAAGGTAAACATGAAGGTTGGTCAGTTTTATTAAACTAATTGTTTGCACACTGTCTGCCTGTGTAAGTCTAAGTTATATTTTTCTTTTTTAAATATGTTATTATGGAATAGTGATTGACTAAAAATTCTGGACAACAAGAAATGTTAAATAAGAGCAGGATAGATGCAATAAATGAAAGCCAGTATGATTATCTGTGTCAAAATATGTCATCTTTGAGTGTGGGCAACATGACTGAGATGATGGTTATTTGATTTTTCAGTCTTTTCTTGAAGCAATACATATGTATCCAAGTGGCAGGCCACATGTAGTGGGGACATCTCCTGAGAATGACTTATGCTCAACAAAGCTTTCTCTTTTATAAGTCAGCCCAACAGACTTACAAGATAATAATATCTGTGAGTTGCTAAACTGATTCCTGAATGTTCAGGAGAAATAAAAGATTTTGATTTCCCTTAACTTCAACAGGATTAGAATATAAAAACAAAACCAAACAAGTCCAATACAAAGCCTGTACAATAACTTAGAAGATATAAATTCAATTTTATGGTAATTTTATCACCTGAAATTGAGTACCTTCTCTTGACATAGCTTTTACAGTGTCAATAGATCTTTATGTAGGCACGATATTGTCCTAAGAACAGCTGTTTAGAGCTGTTTAATTTGGGGATCACTGTGTTTGGATAATTATTGCTGACAGTCACTCCAGTCAGCACAAGGACAGTGAAAACAAGGAAAAAAAGGTTTTCTCCTGTTTTTTGACCATATTCTAGTCTTACATGTGTCGGCATAGCACCAATAGAGTGCCAACAACTTTACAATGGAAAGAAACATATGCATGCAAGTATTATGTATACTTGTATATGTACAATGTTAAAGTTATGATTTCCTGTAAATCCCTGTGATGATTAACATTGTCATTATTTTGTTGTCTAATAACCAAAAAAAAACCAAAATCCTGAGCAACAGATGTAAAGTGGTAAGATAAAAAACCAAATCTTTAATGGAAGCTTTCAGGTCCACAAAATACAACACTGCACATAGGTGATACAGGCTTTCTGTAACTTTTATAAGGTTAATGAATTAGTATACCTAGTCTGTACATGCAATAGGAAATCAGTTACCTCAGTAACCCACACCTTTTTCAGCCCCCTTGGAGTGGGTCCAGGGGCCTCTTTGCCCTATTTACTTTTTATGTCTCTTAAGTCGTGATAGAAAATAAGATGCCCTTGTCAGGAATTCTCTTCTGAAGAATAATACTAAGCAGAATTTCAAGAATGTTTTAGTAAGGATTTGTTAAACTGTGATAGATAACAGGAAAAATACTAGAAGCTACACAAATATATATTGCAAATCTGTAAGGCTACAAAGATACAAAAATATATATAAAAAGCTAAAAAATCTTTTGGCATCAAATTCATGGTTCAGTTTCCTATAATTGAAACAAATGCACTCTGTGTAAGATGGGTTTAATTCTGTACATAAATTTATGGTTAGCAGGAGAGTTTGCCCCTTTGCCAACATGTCACCTCTGTCAAGCATTAGATAATACAGATGCTCACCTAGCTGGTGCTAGACAGGGACTGCTGTGAAAGTCTTCTAATGCAGGTTTCAGAGATTCCTTGTGTTCAATCATTTTTTAAGCTACAGAGATCCCTTTATGGCAATATTAGATAAAGCTATCTATATGGCAGACATGTTAAGTTACATGAAATAATGTCATTTTGCACATCCATTTGTATCTCTTACTCTCTGTTAAGTAATCAGACAGTGAATGAGTCACACAAGTTGCTCTTCTTTTGGATGAGCTGAACACATTGATCTCTTACACTCTTGATGGTTTTTGTCTGAATGATCAACAAGTTATCATTTTCTCTATTATTTTATACAGAACTAACCTAGCAGCAGCAGCTGTACCAAAGCCAAGCACACAGATAAGGTGACTGTTTACTGAGCTTCAATCTGTCTCATTTTCTGTAGAGCCTCTTGAATGTACCATTGCCCAGAAACTTATGCTCAGATAATGAATTATTGTAAGTCCTTCTCAGGAGCCATTGATTGTCTGAATAGACATTTCCACTCTTCAGATACAGACCTCCTCTTCTGTTTCTAAACTTACAATTTCATATTTGGCTATATTCAAACACTTTTGTAGTTTATGTCCAACTTGCTGAATCACGCAGGATGTTCCAAAACTTTGGTTTATTTTTGTTTATATTTTTCAGTTCATCTGCCTTAATATATTTTGGAATTGATTAACACCTCTAAATTTTTCTCCAGGCCTGTAATAGAAATGTTAGATGTCAGAAGGTCCAGGATTACTCCCTGCAGGATCTGGATTCAGTATATTAATTAATTCCCCTTTTACATTAACAAACTATTGGTCAATTTTTGATGTGATGATTGGACTCTGTTAGACTCCTGCTTTTAAGGTCCATGAATTAAACTATTGAGAATTACTAGGCTGGAATTAATAGTATTGATTAATAATTTTATAAAATTTTTTTCTAATTTAATTTTAAAAATCATGTTGCTTTGATAGCAGCAATTTTTTTGTACCACATTAATGATGCTATTCAACTTCTTTTTAGTTGGTTAAACTTCATATTTATTTTGTTTAGGATTTATATCAAACACTTATGCCTATTCTGCCATCTTAGCTTTGACTCAACCAAATGTTACTGGTTTGAAGTCAGACTGTATGGGAAACTGGAAGCAGAAAAAATAGAAAGCCTGAAGAAATGTTGTTCAGCTGCAACAGGCAGAATGAAAAGTCCCTTCCATTTCTTAAAAAAACAGTACATGTTACTAAACAGAAAATTATTATCAATAAATGATTTTTTCTTGCTATTGTTATAAATCCCAGGAGCAGTTGTAACTGTTTCTATGTAATAACTAGAGTTTGAAAGAGGGATTTAAATGAGAACTTTTAACTGAAGTTTACAAGGTTTTCATATTACTTGATCCATCCATTGTGTACTTGTGCTTATTTTGGGACCAAGACACATTAAATTTATTAAAGTATATTTTATGTGTCATTTGGCAGCCTAGTTTCAAAGCAAGCTGCATCCTTTTGAAGGACATTAAGATCTTGGCTTTTGAAATTCTTTCTCGTTATTTGGTATTAAAAGGGATTATGTCATGCTAACTTAAATCGCCCTACTTTCTACTATTTTGCATGTCATGGATGTAATATTTATCAAAAGGTGGCCTACTTTAAATACATATCCTAATTGTTTATTTTCTCTAAGTGACTGACTCACAGAACAGAGACATCCCATCCAAACTCAGTGAATCACTGTTTACTTGCAGCTCTAAATCTTCTATTTCCATCAGTGGAAATTTCAGCTATCCAAATAATCCTATTCTGGACACCTGGATACCCCATAAAAGATGATCACAATGCCCATTTTGTGTCTAAGTAAGGGATGAATTCCAACATATCATAGTGGTTCTAAACTCAAAGAAATACAAAAGACTCACATTTGAAAGAAAATATATACATGTCAGAAATGAAACCAAATCAGAATCAGAAAAAGATCAAAGTGTTATTTATTAATAGTTGATATTATTTTTATACTTTCTAAATTGATTTTTTTTTCCTAAATTTTTGGCCAGTTTTTTTTGTTCAATGTCTCAGTGCTCAATTCCTGTTTGGGATAAGAGGAAATGATGAGTGAAATAATCCTGGGTATGACAGAAATTCCTTCTTTTGCTTAGCTGTTTCTTTTTGCTCCTAGGGATGCAACTTCATTGTGTTTTTCAGTTTATACATCCTTTCAAGTTATTAATAATTCTCTAAGTAATTAATTTCCCATTTAATGACACTTTTAAAAAGTTTGTTAGAGTGAAATTTGATGGTGGATATTAATTTAAAAAATAAAGTCCTCTAGAGGAGTTTAACTTCATATTAAGGCGTTAAAATGTACCTATGTGCATGTGAACTGTGATCTAAATTCCTATGATATTCAAGAGAGATCTATTCTGTGGAGCTGAGACTATCACATCAGGAAATAGGCACCAAGTTTCCTACATTTTTCCACAGATTGTTATCCAGCTGCCAGTCCCAAAAGATAAATATATCCTGTACGTCCTGAATCACATTTGTATAACTCTGCTTTTAAGTCTCAGCAGCACTGGTGCCTTAGACCCTACCAGGCACCTCCCGAACTGAGGCTCTGTGTGCTGGAACACCAAAGCACCCATGGATGTGACACGATGTAGATGCCTAAACTGGGGTGCCTTGACTGAGTGTCCCTGAGCTGACCCTCTCCCTTGATGTCATTCAGGTTGCATTTCCACTGTCAGGTAACTGTGATCCAGCTGATCCAGGGTCTATCCCTGAAGCCCAGCCCCAAACCATGTGCAGTGCAGTGTGTGACATGCCATGTGTGCTACTCTCCAAGCCAGCTGTGGTGCTGGGGACAGTTTGCTCTGGGGAATGGGATGAATTCCCTCCATCCTATGCAGTCTTCTTCCAGCACTATCCCAATGTTCCATGTGTTGCACAGCACTGAATTCTGCCCTTTTGCTTCATCATGCTACAGAAAAGCATCCTCAGTGTCATGCTGCAATAACACAACTGGGACGTGGGCTTAGGGAAAACACTGCAGTGCACTGTGGATACACAGCCTAATTCTAAATATTCAGTGTTAATTTATGTGTTGATATATACCACCTCACCTTTCTTTCAACTGCAGCTCCAGAAGGAGGTGGGTTTTCTGTAAATCTGTCCTTCATGCCAACTCTGTGCAGATGGTTTGGATACATTAGGGCATATAAATGGCACTGGGAGCCAGTAATCAATTTTGTAGTGGTTGTTTTTAATAATGCAGATATATTTCTTATCATCTAATTCATAATGATAATTATAATATTGGCATGCTTTCTTTTATATATTCCAAGTCCTTCCATTGCACAAATTGAGGAAAAATTCATATTTCACTAGTAAAATGAAAATTCTGCCTCTATGTTTTCAGGGAACAAGTTGGAAATATCAGCCAATTACATCCTAGATTTTGAGCACCATAAGGCAAATGAGTAGAGCCCCGAATTCACTAATGATACATCATATCATTTTTTATCAATTTCATTCTCACTTTAATTTTAGCAGACAGTACACACAGCATTCCTGCTATTTTTGTATACTAATAGTTGATGATATTACATTTATTCAAAGAAAGCTTGGGGGCAGCCTCCTTCCTTAGGGAAAAGAGCCAACAACCAGTGTACTCTGGGAAAAATTCATTAATTAACAAGTTATGGAAAGGTTGCAGAGAGAGGGAGAATATCTTAGGACATGGAAGCTTTGGAACAGCTTTTATTGGCAAGGCACCATCAGTGTTCCTCTATGTGAGACAAAAAGTAATTTGTAAACAAACTTTGAGACATTAATGATGACATTTGAGAGCTGAAATCTGAAAACCTGCCCTGGTGAAACCAAAACAGAATAAATGATTCCCTGTGAGTCAGAAAATAGTTCAGAGCTCTAAAGAAATGAGTCAGAAACTAAATATACTGAGTAGGCTAAAGGCATGAAAAAAAAATTAAGCAGTAGAGAGAAGCTGCAGGAAACTCAACCTAATTCAGTCAGGCTAATGTGATCAAAATCTGTAAACCAGTTCATTTGTATTAAACATGGTATGAGGTATTTTGATCACTTTGAGTAGAATTACATAATCTGTTTGCAAGCAGTAGGAATTAAGTGTTTAATGAGAAGGGTAAGAATTACAAGGCAGGGAAGAAAAGGGAAAACAAGTAAGGAAACAGAGGACCAGAAAAGGAATAATCACCAAGAAGTGATAGAAGTTTCATTGCTCTAGACTGGACAGGGCTTGCCAGTGCAGTCTGGAGTCAATGGGCAGCTGCAGTCTGGAGGGCTCAGAGATCACTGCTGTTGCTTGGACAGAGTGAGCACTTCCAGCTGCCCTGCTTACTGTGGTGTGCATGCATACAATTTGTGCATACAATTACATCTGCTGTCACATGTAAATGTGACCATAGCAATAAAATGTCCTTTCCCAAAACTGAGTACTTGGACTGGAATTTTACAATACCCATAGCCATTTGAAAGTTACACGTAAGAATTGAGGGCATGAGACATCACTGTTTGCCTGTAGTTTAATCATTAACTGTTAGCAAATCTGCACATAAAATGGAAGCTAAAGGCAGAAAGAATTTTAGTAACTCTTTTCTCTATTCTAAATTATATTATCAGGCTGGGAAGACTTAGACCCTCAAAACAGATGAGATCATACTGGACCTCTTACAACAAATTTCCTGATGGCTTCATTCTTTGTCTCTTACTCTGCTAACATGAGGGCCTATGTAGAAGTATTCTTACAAGTGAAAAAATACTTCCTTATGCTGCAAGTGTGGGTGTTGAAGAGGAGGGAAATGTACTTTATTCTATTTTTTAGAACTACAGTAAGCTCTACAAAGAGGGTGTACAAAAAACCACAAAGGTTAAAGGCAAGAAGCAGGTGGTGGTGCCTGGGCTCACTGTGTGTACTTTGATTTGCATAGACAATCTAAGAACAAAAGAACAGTATGGAAATTTAGAGGACATGAGGAGATATGAAAGCATCAGCTGAAGTGAGTAATAAGTAGAATAATAGAAAAGAAGCTATATTTGAGAGATACTCAGATGAACACCTTTGCAACTATTATCCAGGAGCAGATTCCTGTTGCATCCAAACAAGGGGTTCTAAATAATTCAGTGTTATTGTTTCCATTCTTACCACAGACAGTATCAAGGCATGCAGAAGAGGAATAAAAATTAATTAGCCTTCTTACCAGTTTTGTGGTTAAAAATAGCAGTTGAATTTCTCAAATTTACATACAGGATTTTTTTTTTTCCTTTGAAGATAGTATAAGCTGCTTCCTCCACCTTCTTGCACTGCAAAATAATAAAAAAAGGTAAATCAGATCTTTCTCAGTAGAAAAAAAATTCCAAAACAGGTCCAAAAAAAAGTTTAAGTGGCTTGGAATCTTGGAAAACTTATCAAACACTAATGGGATGATGGAGAGATGGTCAGATCATTTACTTTGAGCAATAAATAAATAGACATTATAAAGTCTAATATTGCAGGTACCTAGTCTTGTGGAATTATTCTAAGGTCTTACTAAGACTGAGTAAAGATAGTATGCCTTATAGATAGACAGGTAATGGTAGTTCTTAGGGTTTTTCAGTTATTCAGAGATACTGCACACTTATAAAGAAAATACCTGAGTCTGGCCATATGAAATATTAAGAACAAGGTTGCTGGAATATGCTGTGGAGAAGACATCTGCCTTTTACCACATTCTTTGTGGTAAAAAATTGCCTGACAGAAAATAAAGAGGAAAGGAAGGCAACAGGTTGGTCCAAGGATAGTCACATTGCTGTTTTCTGTGTCTCTTAAAACAGCATCTCTAGAGAAAGGAAAACAAATTTAGAATTTGCTATTTATTTATTTATTTATTTATTTATTTATTTGGTCCTTTGCATGCCCACTGACATGTCTCACCAAGAGGGATGTTTCCAGCATCCCTCCATAGCATGTGATCTGGAAAATTTCTGTTATCCCTCTTCAACAGCAGCAGCTGCAAGTTCAGGTTCTTCTGTTGGAGGAGGCATCAAATCTGTCTCCCACTTCTGACACAAGTGGTTTAGGTGAGGCACAAATGTAGAAAGAGTTGCTGCCACCAACACTGAATAAACTCTTTCTCACTGTCCTTGAACACTTCAATTTGTATGACATGTGGAGACAGAATACTTTTCAAAAGCAATATAAATATAAATACATGGTATATTTTAAACTAGTAAACCAAATTAATTTGCAGTTTATTTTTTTTCAGATTTGCAAGCTAGGCAGAGCCACTAATAATTATTGTCTACACCTCATCTCATATCTCTAGCTCTCCTAATGCATCTCCTTACTTGCTATGTTCTTGAGACACAGAATATATATTTGTACCCAAAGTAAAATTCATTCAAAAACTTCAGAGCCTTTTATGACACATTTTCTCCAACCAGTGCTATATATCTCCTTTAAATAGGATGGATTTTGCCTTTAGAGTGACTTTATCATTCCATATTGAATAGTCCAGATGACAGTCTGAATTTGATCAGCTGAGTTCCATCATGTGTCATGTGGAATTCCCTTTTCAGCACCATATTTCTAAGTCTAAAGGTGACTGACATAGCAAAGAGCATGGCACCAAAACGTAGGCATAGGCAATGAATTTTGAAGGTAGGTGCAAAGTAAGTGTGTGAAGACTGATGAACATTCTGTTTAAGAAACTTCACAGCTCAAAAGTAATTATTTTTTATGAGGTAGTTACATGTGTTAAAATAGTAAGATACCTCCTGGGCTTATCATGCCTTCCTTCACTGATGCTTAGAGTTAACATTAGTGATAATAATAGATAATGGCTGTAACACTTACCGATTAATGGTGACCTCCTTTCTGAAAATCAAATACAAATTAAGCTTCCCAGTCTTCTTGTGAAGTCATATATCTATTTGCATCAATGGCAAATATATAGTATGCTCCTATTGTCATTTACCACATTTTACTTTCCCTACTTTTGAATTCTGATTATTTTTTACATATTCGTTCAAATTACATTGTAAGCCTTTGAGAGCATAATTACCTCTTCCTTTAGATTTTTCATTGGCAAGAACTGCATTGCAGGTCACTATTATAATGTTAATAATCCCAGGGACTTAAAAATTTATCACAAGACTGTCAACAGTAGAGTATGAGTGGGGACCAAGTAAGATTTCAGGCAACCTACACAGATTTTAAAGGACATTTCAATGATGAAACACACAAGCTGCATGTAGATCATCCTGAATGCATTCAGCATGCAAGGTGCTTCACTATTAGAGAGCATTCTATGTTTTCTATTTTATTGTTCTTCTGATGTGACATCAGCATATTGTAATGGATTAATGTAGAGATACATTATGCACCAAAATACCTTACTGAAATGACCTTATGATAAATACCTTACAATACTGTAGGGATCCTGATTGTTATGTAGTTTGAAACCCAGAGCTGAATGTATATGAAGCAGATTTTGTTTTATTAAAATAATTTATAATTTTAAATATTGAGTTTATCCCAAGCCATTTTCTTTCATGTAGACAGACAGTATTCCTCTTCTTCCTCTCAACTGACTTGAATGTACTTCCAAGGGTCAAGACTTCTGGCAAGAGTAACAGAAAAGAAACTTGCTTTTGATATCATAAGAACACTGAGAATCTAAATTTTCCTCATTTAACACAAAAAAGCTATAGAATATTTTTGTCCTAATTGGGAAGTGTGCATCCTGTAAAGAGTTCCATTTCAATAACATATTTCATACTGAAATCTGAACATAAACATTTGACTTGAAATCTTTTATCTTGAGGGATGTCTCACATTCAAGTCCAAGTATAGAGGGCAAAATTTGGTGTTTACTGCTGTAATAGGTCAAACTAAACTTAATTATCAGTGAGTGTTTTGCTTTGCTCTTCTCCAATATGATATTTAAATGTAGGTGTTGTCTTCTGGGCTGTCACATCTGCTGTGACATAAAAAAAGCTGTACATAGTGATGGAACTGTAACTGCTAAATATGTAGCGGTGACCTTTCTGCACTGTTCTTCCTGAAAGCTCATCAAAGAGGTTGAAAACTTCAGGCTCACAACACAAAGGTCACCCATCACTTATTTATGTTTGGGGGGACTTTGGTCAGGAATTGATTCATTAACAGGTCTGTGCTTTGAGAAGCTGCTTGTCCACTAAGGTAGCAGTCCAAAAGGTGCAATACTTATAAATAAAATGAGATCTGGGTAGATGATTTTATCACAAGCAACTCAACATTAATAAAACTGAGTACTTAGTGAACAGCCTAATATAGCTGTAATGCAATCAGCAGATAGTTGATGCTTCCTCTTCTCTTCTCCTGGGCTCATTAGCAGTTGTCTTGCACCACTTTTTCAGACTTGGCAATACAATCCTTACTGGTGTTGTCATGCCAAATGCAGGAACAGTGAGGGTTAGGAGTGGTGTATTTATGTGGAAAACTTTAGAAACTGAACTTTCTTATAAACTGTTCCACACCTTTATTCTGTACACCTTTTTCATCTTTGTTTTGAGTAAGCTTTTGTGAAGATTATGAGTTAATTTAATCTATTTTCCTAACAATTATAATCAAAAATATATTTGTTGCCTGTGTTATGTTACCTCTGACATACTCTTTGAAAGTAGCTATATTACAAGAAAATGAGTTCCAATTTACAAACTACATGACAGTGTTCTCTTTACTCTTGGATATAAATCACAATCAGTATGTTGAATCAATAATATACTGCTCAATGTTTTCATTTGGGAAAGTTAATGTCTCTAATTATTCCCAATAGTTCAGTTTCATCAAATGAACTTTACTTGTAAATTGTGTATTTTGGATGACAGCAACTGATATTTTCATATCTTGGGAAAGACTAACTACAAATACATTAAATGAGTAGCTGAATAATGATATGATTCAACCGATACTCTGGAGATTGGTATTTGTGACGCGGCACAACCTCAATTATTTGTTTCTTGTAACCAAGCTTACCTGCTGATTACAATTTACTGGCTAGAACACAGTGCTACTCACCTCTGGCTCTATGCACAGATCTGGGTTTGCTGTGCTCTGTTACCACATGAAGAAATGTACTCTGAGCTAATTCAGAACAAACATCTATCAAAGAGTGGTGGGCAAAAAGGAATGTGGGACCGTAACATTATGTAGATAGAAGACTATTTCAGAGGTCACAAAGAATTTTTTGTAAATAAATAATCAATAGTTGGCTGATTAACTGGTTTTGTAGAATTTACTGGTTTTGGAGATATTGAAACAAAAGAACTCCAGCTGGGAAGTTCAGTCACGTTGATGAAAACTTTAATTCCATGAAGAACTAAACTTGAATTTTCATTGTAAAGGAATTTTTTTTCAATTTTGACATTTATTTTCAGTCCAAGAGAATGAAGTTTTGGCTTTATTTTTGTTTTAAAAGATGCAATCTTAAAAATAATTTATTTTGAGTCAGTCAAAATTGTTCATATTGGTGACATTCTATGTATTTTTTTACAGCTTTAGATTTCAAACTAGACTTGAAATTCTGCTTTAAAAATGTCAGAAATTTTTAAAATGCAAATTTAAAAAATTATATTTTTATAATGTGATATATTCTGCCACGTCTAATAATAACAACAATGTGTCAGGCATTGTGAATGTTGGAGGGTTTTGGAAATTTGATTCCAGGCAAGGAATTCATAGCCATTCTCTTCACCATCAGGATTTGGATCAGCCAATAGGCACATGTTTAACTTGTCTAAAAAGCCCTGATGGAGCCAGCAGAATGACTCACATAGATCTTGATTCTGTAGCTTCTTTCTCATGTGATTAACATTGCTGCTATGGGTAGTAGTGGGTTAAATAAAACCAGATGGGCTTGCACAGTTCTGGCCATAAATAGCAGCAATACCTTAATCAGAGTATAAAAGTAACTGTAATAGACCAGAAAAATACCTGGTTTGACTGGTATTGTCACTCTGAGTGTGGTCAGCTCTTTACAGAAAAATATGAGATACCTTTCCGTGACTACGAGCACTCTTTTTTACATACATTCATCTTACATAAATACATTTTTTACATACATTCATTTCACATACATTCATCTTTTATCAAAGTTCAGCTTAGGACCTCCTGGTCCTGCAGTTACACCTACACCTTTGTCATTGTTGAGTCCTTTTCTGCCATTAGAACGTGTGATTTGTTTTTCCACAATTCAATGACACCACAGGGCAGGTCAGCCTTCATTAGCCACCAGTTGCCTACCAAGGGAACACAGACTGCTCCAGGATGGGTCCTCTGTGAGGCCACAAATCCTGTCAGCAAATCTGCTCCAGTGTGGGCTCCTCTCTCTGTGGAGCCACAGGTCCTGCAAGAAGCCTGCTCCAGCACAAGCTTCTCACAGGCTAACAATCTCCTTCAGCATCCTCCTGCTCTGGAATGAGGTGCTCTGGGGGCTGCAGGTGGATCTCTGCTTCCATGTGGGTCATTATGCAGAGGGACATCCTTCCTCACCTTGGTCTTCACTACAAGCTTCAGGAGAATCTCACCTTCTGCCCTGCCTTCTGCACTGATCTTGGGGTCTAAAGGCATGTTCTTCTCACTTATTCTCACTTCTCTCTGGCTGTAATTGTGTGGGGTTCTTTTTCCTTCTTAAATATATTATCACAGAAGCTCTACCAATGCCACTGATGGGCTTATCTTTGGTCAGTGGAGAGTCTACCTTGGAGCCAGCTGGGAGTGATTCAGTCCAACCACTTGGGAAAATGCTTCTCACAGAAACCACTGCTGTGGCTTTTCTGTTACCATAGCCTTGGTACATAAACCAAATATACTTTTGGACTCTACAACAGTCTTTGCTGAAGTTCTGCTGTCTATCACATTTCTGCTCACAATAGAAGCCAGATGTACTTTATTAGTATAAGTGATATTCAGATACTTCCACATTTCTCTTTCCCCATTTTTTTACAATATGAAGATGTTTACTGTATTTTCATACTTTAAAGAACTTCTTCCTTTCTTATCTTTGCAACTGATTTTCTTAGGAAATGTAATGGTAAAATGCATGTACAATAAACCCTGTCACACCCAGAACTGATGTTTACTGAACCCAGAGAAGAACAGCTATTACTAAATTGTAGAATAATTTTATTTCCATTTAGAGAAGGATATTAAATATTTTGGAGTGAGAAGATTCTGAGATTAAATCAATCTGTCATACAAATAAAGTTATTATTTATTCATTCCACTTTTCTATCATGATGTGTTTGATTGATCTACTTTGCATTCCTTAATGGGGAAATTTGAACAATAAGTAATGTCTTCAAAGTATTTTTCTGCCAAAATCCCTCATTGACTTTATTACGCATAATTGAACAAGAGAAAAACAAGATAGAAAATCTCTTAGAAAAAAGTATTATAACAGTTTTGCAGCAGATGTATGAAGTCAACTTCATATGTGTGATTTTATATATTATTACATTAATTCAGTTTCAATAACAGCAAAACAATGAGAGTAGCTCATAAATATAGTAGTTCATAGATATTGAATATTGCAATCCCTGTCCAAGCCTGTTGAATCTCAGTTCATGCCATGACTTCTTGACAAAAATGAAGTTTTCTATGGAGGACATAAAATGTATTATGTGAAGGTTGGTTGCAAAGCATTTTTAGTCAGTAAAGCTAATATAACTTTTAAAAATAGAGTGCTTTCTGGGATGTCATCAAGCTGCCTTTGGCAGTTGATGGGAGGATCCAATTAACACCTGGTCACAATTTTTATGGGGCAGAGAGAGGGGAAGAAATGCAAGGTTCCTGTGTCAGCTCTGCAGATGGTGATGGATGCAGTGGGGATTTCAGATCTACAGCATGAGAGAGGGAATGTCACTAGAGTGCAGCATCAGTGGAGTAGGAGGGATGCTCCAACGTTTTGATTTAAAGGAGTATCTGCCCTCAGACTTCTCCATTTTGCTAAGCTCTGGAGTTATGCCTGTGGCAGATAACTAAATTTTGGGAACTAAATTATGGGCCATTTAGTGCATTGAGTGAAGTAGAAAGCAAAGGGTCAAAGGGTTGCTGTGACATCCTTTGGTCTGATTTGTTTTAAGGTTTCACCTGAATGATGCTGTCTCCTCAGTGCAATTGGAAATTGTGCAGATTTTTTTTTCTAAAGCTGAATAATATTATTTTAACAACAACTTTTTTTCTCTGAAGGTTATGGTTTAAAGGAAAACAAAACTATTGGAGAACTCAAATTGAAGTTGACAAATAAAAGGGAAAATAAAAGTGAAAACAGGCTGGTTCATTTTTGTGAGAAAAATAAAAACTTTTTGTTTAGGAACAAGCCCAATATGAACCTTTCTGTCCCTGCATCTAAATAAATCCATGGTGTTCCGTGGATCTCTCTACTTTCTGTCTGTGTTTCCAGCTGTCTGACATCTGCATTGTTTCCTTTAAGGGTATTTTTTGGCAGACAATTACAGAAGAGGTCCTCTCCAAGTCCTTAGAAAATTCAGGATTATAGAAAAAACGATAGGATACTGACTGAAGTGCTTGGCCAGAAGTAAAGAAATTTAAGTTACACTCACACACTCACACATTTGCACACACATATAAATCTCATTGGTGTGATAATTGGATAATCTTCATGTTCAGCTTGTACTGCTAAAGAATTTGCTCTATTCTCCTTTTTTCCCTCCTGTGTTGTCCTATTTCTGCCTTGCACTGGCTTAATAAAGAGCTTGGGAAAGGAAAAAAAAATTAGATTTTTCTTGTTGTAATGCCATGAGCACTGTAGTGCTGGGAAAAGACAGTGAGAAGGTGTGGCCAGGAGAGGTGAGACAGAGTTTGATGCTGTTGGAAGCAGCATTTCTGTAGATTGACACTGCTTCTCAAACTCTATAATAATATTTTAATATTTTTAATATTTTTACACAAAGGAGCAAAGTCAGCCACCATAAGTAACCCATGGTGGAGGTAAAGGAAACTGACATTTTTTTTTCCTTCTGGTGGCTGTCACTGCAGCATTCTTTGATCCATAAGTTTTGCATAAAATAAAAGATACCTATAGAGAAAGCAGGATACTAACTGTCCTGTAACTTTGGAACAGAGCTTGCTACAGCTAAATTACACCTGAGTAAGCTAGGAAATTTTTAGAACCTAGCCATTCTTTCAAATATATAACAAATATTAACAAGTTAGCAATATTTCCTAGGACTTGCTTTTTATTGTGTTGGAAAGCTAAAAATTACCCATTTCAAACATAATTTCAACAAACTACTTATTCAGCTCATTTACTTTCTTTACATGTTTATCAGTTACGCCACATTTTCTTTGCTCAGAAACTATTGAAGACTAGAGACTATTTTCAATCTAAAGCAGTTAGAAGACCTGATTTTCTTTCCCATAATGAAATTTGGAGTTCATATGGAACAAAGTGCTAAGCAAAAAATCCTGCAAAAAAAATCCCTAGGAGAAAAACAGGAAAAAAAAAAACATAGGAAAAATGTCTCAGGATATCTTTTTCACAAAAAAATATATATTTTTAAATTATTAACAAATATAAATTTTGTCTTTACATTCACTATCATAGCAAAATCACATCCAACCCATTTACTTTGGTGCAGACTGCTAAACAATGATTTTCATATGAGAAAAAATGAATTTTTTTATTAGTGAAATGTTTCTTGCAGAGCGTCTCTCTGAAAGAAAATTATACTTTGAAATGCATGCTTTGTGCCTTATCAAGACTGGATCTATTTTACAGCCTGAGAGATAAGAAAGTCTTTTGACTTAGGTAGTTTATAGATTCTCCACAAAGAAAAGAAAATTAAGATCAGAGAAAGAAAAATCAGCTTTTTTGGTTTTTTAATTGCTTTAAAATTGATTGTCTAATCGTATGAAGTGTCACAAATTAAATCAGATGACCTCTTGCTTTGTTCAGTCTGTGACACAGGTATAAGAATAATTGAGATGTGATGAGTTCTCCCCAGTGTTTGACTTCAGTGACTGTACAAACCTTCCTACACAAATCTTGGTAGATATGATTTGATTCTTTACCTTCAGAATAAAATGAAAATGAATGAACTTGGAAGAGGTTTAAAATCAGAGCAAGCAAAAACAATCATCCATTTTAGGGAAGAAAGTGATCATATTGAGGTCAGCTGATATTACATATGTGAGGCCATCATATATTACAATATGTCACCAACTTGTTTTGGCAGCTACAGGGACAAGATCATACTTTTGGGAAGACCATGGAGGCAATTTTTTACTGGAAGCATTCCCCAGCTTTTTTCCAGCACACAGGGGAGAGGAGAAATGCTCCATAGTCCTGCCATGTAGATGCAGTGCCAGCCTGCCTTCAAAGTCCTAAATGCAGGGGCAGGAAAAAATTTGTTGCTCTCAAGAGAGAGGTTGTTGGTAGTCCTGACATTAAGCTGTTCCTTCAATTTAATGTTATCTTTGTTATTTAATTTCATCTTTTTGATGTTGGCAAATACTTACCTATGCTCCTCTACTTAGGTTTTGCTTAATTCCTTTAGGTTCCAGTCTTCTGAAAATCTCTTGAGTCCCCTTAGATATCAGCCAGCCCATCTCACAAACACTTGCTTGGCTCAATAAATTTTATCCTGTTATAAGGGCTCCTATTTCTAGTCAATCTCAGGTCCATCTGTATCTGTTTCTGGCCATTGCCACCTGGTTTAGCTTTTGACCAACTGCCTTTGTCACTCTGATGAGGCTATAAATCACACAGAAACCAAGGCACGTGGCCTTATTTGTGCTTATGAATAGGAAAACACCCAAATGGGACCTCAAAATTTCTCTTGTATGGCAAATAATTTCCTTACATGGAGATTTGAACTCTGAGCTTCTCAATAAACTGGTTTTGAAGCAAATATTGGAATATATCAACGAAAATTTATAAATTTGGAAAGATATGCAAAATATTTCAGGCTTTTCTGTGATTGAAAACACATCTGAGTGTTCACTTTGAGAACAGTCAGGGGATTTAATCAGCTTGATAGGTGTATCATTTGAAAAATTTACTATGACTCCTAATAGAATGAAACTATATTTAGTTGTGCTCTTTTCCAAGCATGGTAGAAATCCATCTTAGATTCTGAACTCTGAATAACCTACTTGTCTGTTTGAAAAATGGTTATGTTGCTGTAGAGAATATTAAAAGCTATTCCTACAGAACTTATAGGAATATGCTTTTAAAATATTTTTGTAAATTGTTGATCAATTCAGGTCAGTTATTTGTGGGATCATATCACTCTTTGCTTAAATGTATTTTGATATCTGTCAATTAATGCAAATTTTCACAAAACCTGAGAGGTTTTACCAATGATATCAAAAATTTATATTTATCCCTCCCTAAAAATGTTTAAGAATAATATTTTTGTACTATTCCAATTGTGTGGTTCAGTGAGGACATACACTGACGGGATTTGTGTTGATATCATAAGCAGAAAAATGGTTAAGCATCTTGAAAGTTGATATTACTTTCACTAATTCTTTAGAAAATTTTGAACTCTTGTTTTCTAAATTCAGTTTATGTTCACAAGAAACATAAAACTAGAAATTGTACCACTTTTTCAAGCAAATTTGGTGGTTCCTATAATGTTCAGTCACTTTGTATTTTTATGGTCTGATCCTTTTTCCAGTAAAACAGTAAAAGTTTAACTGAATTATTCACAATCAGACTTACACTCTGGCTAAAGAATATATTTCTTAGTTGTATAGTGAAAGGTAAAGATGATATTTTGTTTGCTTACTGTATTTATGTCTCATTTACATTACATCCTTCAGCACACCAGGCTGCTAAAAGAATTGTTTGCTCTAAAGACTGTAAAATGTGATTGTAAAGTCTGGCCTGCATCACTTATGCAATGGCACAATATCCCTAAATTTTTTTTTTTTTGGCTTGATATGCTCCTAATTGAAAGAAAGAACAATCCAGTCAGCACACTATGCTTCTATGCACACAATGAAAAAGGCAGGATCCAGTGAAGTATGGAAGTAAGCTATCTATTCCGTATGTTTCACTGATCCTGTTTTTTGCTATTGACTGAGTAGGGAAAGTGGATGTCTCTGGAGGCAATGCTGGAGTTCCCTGTTCTACCAAAAGCACAAGTCAACATAGCCCATTGTGTACACCCTCATACATTTGGGGTTTTTTTGCTTAGCGCCCTACTGGCAATTCCAGGATCTATTTAAATTTCACCAAACACGTTCTTGACACTCAGCTAGTCAACAGTTTCATAAGGACATTTACCCTATTTTTTGGTGTCAGGTAGAAGAGAGTCAAAAGATATCATGAAGAGCAGAGTGGACTTCTTTAAAAGGCAGGGAACTTTCCAGGTGAGGGGAAGTGAAGTTTTCTTCCTGAATAAATTATATTTATATTCCATTGAAGTATATAATGTGCACACTCAAGGAAACTATAACTTGACAACATGACAGGCAATACTGTA
This sequence comes from Urocynchramus pylzowi, assembly GCA_013397555.1. Classification (NCBI taxonomy): domain Eukaryota; kingdom Metazoa; phylum Chordata; class Aves; order Passeriformes; family Fringillidae; genus Urocynchramus; species Urocynchramus pylzowi. Next base: position 5,070 of record VZRH01005450.1, on the reverse strand, counting down.
TTCATTATGAAATAATTATTGAGCTTTGGGTGCTTCATGGAATTGAAGAGGTTTACAGAGTGCAACAGTGTGAGCTTGAAGATTTCTATGAAGCATTTCCCCCAGGTGTGACAGAGCTCAAAAAAGTACCTATTTCAAAATGCAACAAGCAGGTGGAAGAGGCTGACATCACAGCCTGTTCAAAGATCAAATTAATATTTCAGGACAGTGAGTGATGATAGAGTGAGGGAGTAGAAACTGCCTTGGGAGGGAAAACAACTAGAAGTGAAAATAAGTAATTTGGCAGAGAGACAATAGAAAGATGTAAAAAACCCTAAGCAACCCAGATCTTAACAGTTCCTTTTAAATTTGTTAGAATTACTGATAATCCGTTAGTGTTGGGAACATAAATTTATATATTCTGCTGCAGAATGTATTCTTTTGCACTTCTAAAAGGCAAGCTGTCCTTCCAGAATCCCTCTGCATGTGATAAGCAGGAAAACACTCCCACTGGAACATGTCAGCTTTTCTAAATCTTTATGATGCAAGAGAGAAAGAGATGCATTTAGCTACGATAGATAGATGTCTGCATTAATAAGCAGCATCTTTGCTGAGGAGACTCCCTTGAGGATGCTATGTCAATGAAATGCCATCAGACTGAGATGTATTATCTTGGCAGCTGTTCTGAAGTGAAACTCACAAAAAATCTGAGATGGTGATGCCTGCCGATACATATTAACAAATAACAGAATGAAAGGACATGCAACCGCAAAATCTGAGCTGATATAGCCCAGAGATTTGAGAGACCCAGTAATGCAAGACAGCTCATTCATTTTGAAGGCTGAAAACCTGTCCTGAGTTTACTAGGTGGTCTATTATTCTAGAGCATTCGCTGGTAAGATGGTCAACAATAATTGAAATCCATAGGGACCACATAATCTAGATATTCATATTCCAGAAGTGATTGTCTCTTTCATGAAGTGGTTTAGTAGGACCTTGAACAAATTTCAAAATAGGATGTTTGAAACAATTTTAAACCTTATCTCCTTTTCAGTGTTTTAAAGGAGTAGATAATAGTTAAAAAATTTTCACAGTTTTAAATGCAAGAATCATATCTGTTCTTATACACACATACAATAAATTTCAGGAATTAATTACCTATTTTTAGACTGAATTAACTTGTAGATGTAACATATTTTGTGATTCTTTAGCTCTTTTTGCTTTTATGAAGAACAGCCATGAAACAATGGAGATCGACATGACATCATGACATGCTTGGGAAAGGACATACTCTTCCTGTATTATGGTACAGAAGAGGCCTGACAACATAATCCATGAGCTAGTCAATAATAATACTGTGGTCTAATAAATTCCTAGCAGTCCCCATATAATAGTGTTTTTTTGAAACTCCAGTTTCAAAAGATTTCTGATATGAGATAAATGTAAAAGAACATGATAAATCCAGGAGTATCATTGTTGTCTACTTTTCTATGCATTTGGGTATTTATGTCTTTAAAATTCTAGAGTAATCTTTACCTAAAGCAGTGTTCAGACATCCTAAATTTTACCTTGTATTTTCACATTAAACCCAATGTTGATGCTTGAAAGTGAAGCGTCATTTTCCTTTGGTTATGCACAAAATCTGGACTCAGTATCCTGCTCTAAAGAGAAATGTGGTACAACTTTTGTCATAGCATGCAAGGCGTAAAATTTGAAAAAACAAAAAAAGAGAGACTTTGTGGAAAGAAAAGCCCTCATATGCTGAGTTTTGTCCAATCCAAAATATCTAATGGATTTCTCCTCAATGATAAAATCATTTGAAGGGTCCAAGAACCCTCTTCAGCCCCATGAACTGAAACATTAAATTTTGTGATTTAAGAGATCTAGAAAGGTTTTCATGCTTCAGTTTGCTTGTCAAAAACCAGGAAAATATTCCATAACCATGTTTACTTGGTTTATGGTTAACAGTTATCTCTGGTATTTGTGGTTTTATTAATCATTTAAGGGTGCTCTGACACGTTCTGATTAAATCATGAGATTATATTAGAAGTACAATAAGCTTGAATTTTGCCAAGTATAATGTTATGCTGGAAGATTGCAATGAGTTTTGTAGCTGGCCTATATACTAGTTCAAACTGAATATTCAACATCTTCACTGAAAGTACATGGGTTTTTAGATCTTATAGTGAAAAAAACCACATATTTTGAGACAATTGGCATATTCACAGAACATCTATAACTTTCGTCAGCTTGTCAAGTTGGTTTTTTTCTGTCACCTCTGGAATTTGTCATGCTATATCCAGTAATTTCTCATGGCCTACTCAAATAGCTAAACCTCAGGATAGTCACTGACCTGCACCTCGGAAGGGATCAAAAATGTAGAATTTTAAAGGAAGCACTCCTAATCACTGTTCCATATGCACTGAAGCTCTGGTGAATTATGTGAAGAATAGCAAACTGAAGGTAGCAGATAAGGCAAAAGATTTTGCCAGCTAAAATTTTAAGGCCATCGTTATTTGCATTACTACAAATGAGTAAATTCCAGCTATGTGATGAATTAGTGAATAAGTGATATATTACCTGATCATAACTGACCATTGGTTTTTTTTCAACAAAATTTATGTTTTTTAATGGAATAAGTAAACAACTGGGTCAGTAAGAAATAAAAGAGTTGCATCTGTATTTCTCTTTAGGTTTAAGTGGTTCTACTTCTGTTATGTATCCAGAGGCTGATTAGATCAATTGATAGAATCATAATATAGTTTGAATTGGAAGGGAACTTCTAAGATCAACTAGTTTTAAGCCCTCTAGCATAGACACTGAACCCTTCCACTAGACTAGGCTGCTCAACATCCCATCCAAACTGGCCTTGAACAAATTGCGGGGCATCCGGAACTCCTCTGGGCATCCTGTGCCAGTATCCCATCATTTTCCCAAAAATTAATTTCTTCTTTATGTCCAATCAAAACCTTTTCTTTCAGTTTAAAACCACTGTCCTTCTTTCTGTCACTATAGGCCCCAGTAGAAATTTTCTCTCTGCCTTTTTTGTAAGTCCCTATAATAAGCTGAAAAGCTGCAATAAAGCCTCCCTGGAGCCTTGTCTTCTTGAGGCCTGACAACCTCCACCCTCTCAGCCTTTCAAGAATTATTGCTAAATACTGCAAAATGTTTATTACCCAGTTTTGAAAGGTTTTACCATTTCAATCAAATTAACTTCGTTTCCAGGTATATTAATTTGGGTTTAAAGCTAGGAATTGCTCTAGACGATATTATTAAAGAGTCTAAGGAGAGTAGCCCTATTTCTGCACACCTGTGACTCAATCTCCCAAACATTTTAAGCAAGAGTTTCACAACATGGTACAACAGAAGCTCAACTGTTTCAAAACCACTTTTTACTTTCTTCCCTATTTAAATCAGGAAGGAGGGTATTTCACTAGGACTGGCTTTGTGTGTAAATGAGACCAAATCTCAGGGTAAAAAATGTTCCGTGTCAAGAGCTCTGCCTAGCGGGCTATTTTGAAATACCCTCTCTGCTCAGACAATGGTTGACTAGTAAGGCAAGTAGAGAACTAGAGGATGCATACTGGAGTATGTGTTTTCAGAAATTTTGTTAGATTAGTCCTTAGGCTCCTCAGGCATTTCTTTTTCTCCTCTGTTTTACAGCTAAACAGTTTAGCTTCATGCACAATATATGGTTGATGAATTGATTAATTATTTAAGGCTTGTTGTAATTGATATTTTGGAATGGCCCTTGTGGGCCAGCTGTGTCTCACCTGAATTGTGAGCAGAAATTAAGCAGTGATTATGTTCATTTTCTTGAAACCCTACTGCTGCCCTTGGCTTTACATGGTGCCATGTAGAATAATCACATGGCTCACCCTTTTTGCCTGATTCCAGCTTCTCAGATGAATATGAGTGGACATTCAATTCATACAAAGACATAGGGTATGACAGTCAGATAGGAAAAGGTGTCCTGCTCAAATCAGATAAAAATATGAAATACAGTGCTGCATTGGCCTTGATGTAACATGCATGTGTCTTGTGAGCATGATCATTCTCAAAGATTTCTCTACTTTTCAGTAAAGCACTGACAGACAGCTGATTTATAATCTGGGAAGAAATGCACTGTGTCAGTTTTTTGTAGGCTGTCAGTTGCATAAAGAAGGAGTTTGGAGCATTTACTTATCATATTGTGTCTCAGGTACCAAAGCAGAGAGCATGAGGAAATACCAACATTCGTTTCTAACTAGCACTTAGAGATCTGTTGATGACTTATCCAATAAAAGGGAAAGTCATTACTACTAATTATTATTAATTTGGGGAAGTAGATTTAGTATTGTTTTCTCCATGGTTTAATTCAGCTTCCATTTTCCTTGGTGTATTTTTTTCTATTTTGTATAGCGTGTCTCTAGATGGTGTATCTATTTTGTCTCTAGATGGGTAAGTTTGTTTCATTTCAAGAATATTATAATTTTCTTCTGATATTTTTATTCAGCTTTGCTACATTTTCTTTTAGAGTCTTGTTGATGATTACAAGAGTATCAGTTAGGGCCAAAGGTTCCTGAGGAACATTAAATAAATGAAGTTGGACCAAAACCCCATTAGCTTTTCAACCTAAATAAACATTCATGTCCTCATGGGATTGATGTGTTTTTAGTCTGCTCAAAATTAAAATTAACTTTTTTTTATGGCCCACAGAATTGATAATTTGGAGTGTCTCATCTCTATTCCTCTGTGTAGACTAGACTCTGGAAACTGCATTATTTGGATGTAAAATTGCTGACCAATAAAAAGTTAAAAAAAAAAAAAAAAGGTGAAAATACTGGCACACCATGGCTTTATCTGTTTTCAGGGAGGATTTGTCTGGTATGAAATTCTGACTTCTATGCCAAAAGTATTTTTTTTTCTCATCTCACACTCCTTTTCATGCTTTTAAACCATTCTATCTTTTTCTTCTATGGCACTTTGAACATTTTGAGACTGAAAATACCTTTGATTTTATTCACAGCGATTAGTACAATGAATCGAGCTCCTTTGATCCTGGCTTCTGTTCATTAGAGTGAAGCAGAATAATAAATAAAAATAATAAAT
>VZRH01005449.1:953522-964896 GCA_013397555.1 Urocynchramus pylzowi | reverse complement strand
AAAAAACCACGGAGGGGTAAAAATGGGGGGGGGGGGTGGGCATGAGGAAGGGACACAAAATACACTCCCTCTCTGACAATCCACATGAGTTTGAAGTCAAAACATTCTGTGCATGTCTGTTTTTTCATTCCCTCACCACCTGGTAGCTATTATCAGATGACAATTTATTCCAGGCATCCTCTTGGGAAGTGATTTCACAAGCATCAAGATTTTAAATCCAGAAAGGGCCATGCTTGGCATGGTGTGTGCCTAAATCAGAGTGTTTGGCTCCCCTTCCCATCCTGGGCTGTGTCCCTCGCTGGGGTTTTGTGTGTGTTCCAAAACATTAGGATTTGGCTCTGAAGTCCAGGAGCTTCCACTGGCCCTTGAACCACTTCTTCAGGAAGAATCTCCAGCCACAGCTGGGAGAGGGAAGGACTCTTGCAGTTTGGCTGGGAGAGGGTGGGAGAGTTGTGCCTGGGCTCTGGGACATGCTAAAGAGGGAATTTTCTTTTGTGTAACCTCAGGAGGTTTGCAAGGCAGATGGAGGTGGCTGCAGAGGAGCAGGTAGATCGAAGGAGCACCTGTGTTCCTTTGGAAGGAGAGGATTCCCTCAGCAAACCTCAGCATGCCTCATCCTGGTTGTCTCTGATTCAGGAGTTTATCACCAGGATAAACTGGTGCATCAGGCAGAGCCTTTTGTCTTTGCTTTTCCTTTGCCTTGGAGTCTTATTAGTCAAATTGGTAACTATTAGAATATTACTTTACTGCTAATGACTTAGTAATAGGTTGCACTGGGATGTTGCAACTCCAGAATCTCCTGTATTTTATGGGAGAAGATGGCATTTCCCTGTGCATTATGGCTTCCCGAGCTTTCTGCCATTAGAGAATTCTTCCCCTGGTGTAAAATCCCATCCCAGCTCCTCCTGCAGTCCCCCTCTGGACACCCTGCTTCCCATATTCCCTAAAAGTGCCTTCCTGGTGGCGCAGCCAGGCGTGACACACGGGGCTGTGAGCACCTCGGTGCCTTGCCAACGGTGAAAATAGACTTGTCATGTTTCGTTTGGTTTGGTTTCCAGCAGATGTATTCACAAATAACTTCATTTGATGGCAATGATGGGGAAAGAAAAGAAAATCATCCCCATGATTTTCTGAATGTTATCCAATGATCTATAAAGCTAGGCAGAAATTTAAAAAATAAAAAGGGAAAGAGAAAGGAGGAATTGTGAAGAGTTTGACAAGTGTGTCAGTGTTTCTTGAACACATTACAGCACATAATTCAGTTGGCTTGGGTTCCTAAAGCACTTCAGTGCTGGCTCCTGAGTGCTGAGCTGGGCTGTGCTGCCTGTGTTCCCAACACATGAGGGACACAGCATGCAACAAAATGCAGGAAAAATCAGGAAGCCTTTAATGCTCCTAGGGCTGGAGTGACGATGTGTGAGGAGGGAGGGGTGATCAGATCTCTTGGGTTGTCCTTTCTGCTGCCAGAGCCACAAACCCCAGGGTTTACAGGGCTCAGCGTGGTGGGATCTGCAAAATCCAGGGAGTCTCTGTCTGGATTTGCTTCTGGCTGCTCCCACTGTGAACCCAAATTTCCCAAGTGTGCTGAACACAGCAGGAGGAGCTGGTGCAGAGGGAGTGCCAGCGAGCACCCCAGAGCCTGGGGTGTGCCAGAACTCCTCTCCTGCACTGCAGCTGCATTAGAAACCTGCTCAGGTGCTGCTGGCTGCAGGCAGCCCCAGGTGTGCAGATCCAGGCTCTGGGAGGAGCTGGGCCAAGCCATCCCTGCCTGCAGAGTCCCACTGGAGTGGGGCTGCTGGTGGTTTGTAACTTGTAAAATCAGAGGTGCTTGGTCAGTTCAGCCAAGCAGCTGCTGTTCAGCACCCCCATCACTCTGGATTTTGGGTTGCTCTTGTTTAAAAGGTGGATTTGTTTTGTTGGCAGGTGGTGGGTGAGGGAGCAGTGCCCAAGCAGAGGGGCTGTGTCACTGCAATTCCGGATAAGGCAGCGTGAAGCAAGGAGGAGGAAAATACAAGCAAATAATAATAATACAAGCAGAATGAAAAATAATGTCATGGGAAGATTTAATGCAAATTCCCTTACTGTCCTGACTGTGTCTGGTGACCAGTTCTGTGATACTGGGTTTGGTCACCAGGACTGGGGTTCTGAGATGGGACAAGGGACATGAGCTGGGTTGCTGGAGCACTCCAAGGAGCCTGGTGCCCCATCTGAGGGCTTGTCTCTAGGTGCCTGGAAGCACAGTGCAAGGCTTTGTCTCTTGTTTAGAGAGCCTTGGCTTTTATAAGTTCAAAAATGAGATGGCAAATTGAATTTATTCATGAGCATGGAGGCTCTCTGGGGTTTCCTCTTTAATTCAGTAGACTTGCTTTAAGGGACTCTGTTTTAGCAGAGAAAGGATGGAGTTGGTGCTTTCATCTTTCAAGCTCCCTTTACTGTGTTCCTTCCTCGCTCCCGAGTCCTGCAGAGCCTGTCCCAAACCAGAGATGTCCCTTTTTGTGTCTCCCATCCCTTTGTGTGTGGGATGCTGTGCCAGGTTTTTGGGACAAGGCTCTGCTCCCTGTGCAGGGGTTTGGGAGGGTCCCTGGGAGGGGGTGCAGCAAAGCCCACCCTGGGCCCACCAAGGTCCTTTTTCCTTCCTCCCCATCCCCTTTGGAGCAGGAGCTGTCTGGGTGGGGTGATGCCTCCACATCTGGCTGGCAGCTGGCTGGTGCCACGCTGTCACTGCCATCCCACGATCAGGCTAACAGGTGCCATATGGAATGAGCCTGGCTCTGCCTCCCACCCCCCCTCCGTGCTCCCAGGGAGCCCCCAGGGGTTTCCAAGCAGTGACAGGAACAGTCACAGGCACAGGGACCTGTTAGTTGCTCTTTCATGGTTCAGCAGGCTCCGTTCCCACCTGCTGCTCTCCGGGGAGTCCCCGTGAGCTGCACACGGTGCTGTGGGAGGTGAACAGGGTGTTTTATGGGATGTGGGGCATCTTTGCACAGGATGAGGGTGTGCATTGGATTTGGGGGTTAAATATCCCTTCCCCAAGTTTTGGGAGATGCCAATTTCCCTCCCTTTTTTCCTTGGCATTGCTGCCAAAAAGTGAAGGTGGGTTCAGGGAAGGAGGGGAGCCAGAGGCTCCTCCAGCCTGTGAGCACAGCTTGGGCTGGCGGTGCTTTTGTCTCTTGTTTAACCCAACAAAGCCCCGTGGGCTGATAACCTCAGAGAGCTGTGCAGCAGCTCTTGTATAAACCATGGAAATCAGCAGAATTCTGCTGTGGTTTAAGTTTGTTACGAGCTGAATGTCAGCCTGGGTTTGTCGTTCCTCTGGGAGCGTCGGGAGCCGGCAGGCGGGAAGGTGCAGCGCTAAAATTCATCGCCTGCTGAGCTGGCTGCTGCCGTGTGCGCACACCTCACGCTCCCAGCGAGTCTCTGGGGCTGTAAAACCCCGAGGAAGGAGGTGATAAACCCCCCGAGACTCCGGCAGAGCTGCAGCTCCCCAGCTGCTCCCGCGGTAATGGGACCTCCTGATGCACGGCGAGATCTGTACTGGGAAGGTGCCATTGAGGGACAGCGTCTGGTGATGTTTGGATGTTAATGTTTTACAGCTCCCCTGCCTTCGAACAATGCCTAAAAATACTAGTGTATGCAAATTATAAACTAATTTAGATGATGGAGCATGGGAATATTGCTCATACTCCCCAAGCATGGCATTTCCAATCATATCTTCGTTTCATTTTTAAGCAAAGAAATCATAATCTTGACATGTTTATCATTCAGTGCCTGCACCAATTATCTCTTTGGGTTCATTCTATAGTTCATAGAACTGATAGATTATGATCATGTTGTTAGGAGAATTGTGCAATCATTATTCCTCCAGCTGGAGGAGAAGTTGCAAAACAATTATAAAGAATGATTCTCCTTTGGATTGCTTTTGGAGTTCATGGAATAGGCAAGTTCCCATTTCCAGGGACCAGGAGCTGCAAGGTTCCTGCCACCGGTGGGTTTGAACTCTTGTGATCCAAACCCCGTGTCTTGAGATGCTCATTTCCTTCAGCAAGCTCCAGTTGTAGTTATTATTTTTTTATGGGTTGATATCAGAGAGATGAATGCCATTGGCTGCACAAGGGCTGTGACTTGGAATGATAATTTCCAGTTTAATTACAGTGCAGGGCGCTGGGGATGCACCAGTGGATACCTTTTGGGTTAGAAATTGAGGCTCGAGGCTTTGCATCCAAATAACCCAGCGTGGAATTTTGACTTTAAATCGGGTGAAGTGTGGTTCCCCCAAATTAAGCGTTGTTTTCTTTCAAGGTCCTTAATGAGACTCATGGGATTGTGACCCTCCCAAAGAAAATATTTGCAGGAGATGCTGCTAAAGGAGTCCTCTGGGAATCTGGGAGTTGAAGGCAGCATGCTCCTGGGGGAGAGCTTTTCTTTGATCCCCAGAAGGAGCTCTCTAATCTCTTCCATAAACACACTTGGGCAGCTCCAGGGTGATTTGGCAGCCCTGCCTGTGTGATGGATTGTCCCCAGAGGACCACGCTGCCTCCCCGCTCCTCCCCTGCCCCAGTTCTCCACTCACACTATCGAATTTTCAAGTTACTTGACCAGAAGGCAGCAGAACCAGAAAAACAAATGTCTCGTCAAGACATCGTTCCCACGCAAGGATTTTGCCTCCTTGTCTCTCCAGGGCTTTTCTTTCCCTCCTCATGTCCCAGCTGGTGTCAGGACAGGAACAGAGGGCCATCCCCAGTGCCTGGGCTCTATCCACTTTGGGGCTGGATGAAACTCCCTGTCCCCCAGGCCTTTTTGTTTTGCCTTCTCCAGGTGGTCAATATCGACTGCTCGAGCAGAGCTATTTATTTAAGAATGCACCTTGTCAATATTTATGTAGCCTGCAGCTGGCTGAGTGTTCCAGAGCTTTGTGGGGAGTGATGGACGAGCAGGGGGAGCTCTCCAGCTGGGAAGGGCTCTGTGCTGGGGAAGGAGGGAGCAGCCTTTGAGGGGCTCTGGTGATTTTGCTGTGCCTTGGAATAGCGGTTTCCTCCCTGTGCTGCTCACACTTCACTTCTCCTTCTCTGAAATTCTTCATTTCCTTCTTCATCCCCACTCTGGTGGGCTCAGATTTTCCTTTGGGGAAGGGAGAGGACAATCACATGCTTGCCATGAGACCCTCACTTCCTTTTGGGAGCAGAACTTGCTTCTGCTGTTAATTACCTCTTTAAATTACATGGCAAATAACATAGAACTCTCAATTAGGTTATTCAGGTGTTGCCCACCCAGGGAAAAAGGGTGAATGTCCTAGACCCAAGCTCATGTTTTAATGTGAAACCTGTTTTTATATGCTGGGTAGAGGTGCCAAGAGTCCTTCAACTTTAGAGGAAACATGGAGAAACTGGCATTATTATTTATTCTTTTCCAACACCTCCCACCCTGAGCTCCTGGAGTTAACAGGCTCCCTGTAGCTCTCCACTGGCTGGGATTTGGTAGATGGATAAACACATTTTATTTATTTAGAAAGGGGAAAAGTTGTTTACAAATTTTAAACCAGAATGGAAATGTTGTTTTTTGTCAGGGCCATTTCATGAACAATAACAAAATAATGTTTAAAAAGCCTTTGAAGTGTCCCTTTCAAAAGCAAAACTGAAGTGCTGGGGGGAATATTAAATGCCACAAACACAAGGTATTAGTGCTTATTAATGAGCTAAGAGAAGAATAAAATGCAACTGAAAGAGAAATTCATGCCTGACACCAAAACCTTTGTGAAGTCTCTGCCACATCTCCACAGGAGAGGATCATATCTTTATTTAAAAACAAATAAAGCCACAAAATGTGTCTTTGGGGGAAAAACAGCTGTGGGGCTTCCAGATTTACATTGATGTTATATTAATGGTGGTAAGGGGAAGACCCTTCTGGGTAGGAAACACTCAAGGAGTAGTCTCTGAGGTTCTTGCATCTTCCTTAAGCAATGTGACATGATGTGTTTAAGTGCTGCTAATTCTGCTTGACAGTGCTTTTCTCAAAGTGTGTTTGAATTTTTAAATATTAGACAGTGGCAAGAGTATTATTTTTGGTCAATTCTCATTTTCCTTTTAATTATTGTAGTAAGGATACAAAAAGCATTTAAAAACATGTCCTCTAAAAGTCAGAGCAAGATTTGTTTGTCCTGAAGAGCAGCTCCAAGGAGAATACAGGACATATTTCCAATTACTCAGTGGCCAAACCCATTACAAAATAAAAATATTTCCAAGTGCCAGAGGAGGGAGCCAGCAAAACACAGGAAATCGGAACATTTCTGCCTTTTTAATATCTCTTTTTCTAATGAAATCAGAAGAAATTGAGTGGAGCAGCACCAAACTTTGCTGTCAGTTGAGAAAGAATTGATAAAGTGGTGTCAGTGTGTGATGGATGAGTTGGGAGCACTCACTTCAAAAATCAGAAGCTTGTGGCTCTGGGAAGATGGGGCTTTTTCCTTTCTGCTCTGCCCACCTGCTCCAGTCTGTTTTCTGCAATAACCTCAGGGGTTATTTCTGGCCTTTTCCCTGCTCTTGCAGCACAGAGCTATCCATGGGGACAGCTTGGGGATTTATGCTTGCCCAGGCTTGTCACTGCTCTCCCCACAGAGCAGAGCTGGATTTTGCTGATGGGCTCTCGGATGGGCCAAGGCACACGATAATTCATGGCATCACATGAGGAATGGTTTGGGTTGGGAGGGACCTTAAATCTCATCTCATTCCAACCCCCTGCCTGGGCAGGGACACCTTCCACCAGCCCATGTTGCTCTAAATCCCACCCAAGCTGGCCTTGGGCACTTCCATAGGCCAGCATACACATTCTCCCTGGAAAAAGGAATGATGGCAGGGATAGTCCCAGCATGGAGCTGCAGCATCCCTTCCTGGGAGGACGTTGGGTTTGCAGGGGAGACATGCTGGAGTGCAGCTCCTCGCTTCCATGGGGAATGTGGGGACCACGGTGCTGCCTGGAAAAGCTGGGGGAGGCAGGGAAAAGGACATCTGTGAGATGCCGGAGGCGTCTCTCCGCCCCGCCGCGCTGCTGTGGGAGGCAGGGAGGGATGGAGAGAGCTGTGCTCTGCCCTGGGCGATGCAGGTGAGCTGGGTGACCCCAAACACCCCTGTGCAGCCCCAAAGCTCCTCTCCAGTGCCTGGGATGGGCGGGAGCTGCCAGTGCCACTCAGTTTTGGGCCTTGCCTTTCGGTTTGCGTGCGCTCTGTCGCTCCACAAATTCCCACTCCCCGTCGCCTTGCAAAATGCCTGCGCCGCATATGAAATGGAGGAGATAAAATTACAGGATCTGAGAATTGGCCGGGCTCTGTGCAATATATAACATACCAGATGGTCCTACAGGATGCCTCTGAAATATCTGTGCAATAGCATTTTAAGAAACTGATATAACTGATCAGGCAGCATATGGAAAAGGCTTTCTGTGCTGTGTGAGGGTGCGGTGCCCCCTCTCCCAGCACCTGCTCTGCCTCCCCAAATTAGGGGTGCCACTCAACAATGAGCATCTCCCATCCTTAATGGGAGATGTTCCCATCACACACCTGGGGCAGGGCCCTGCAGCTGGGAGAGCACCCTTCCAGCATGACTTTGTAAAAGGAAAAAAAGAAATAAAGTTGTTGTCATTAAAGGGCAGAGTGAGAACACGGTGGTTTGGTGGCTTCTTCACAACAACAATCTCCAGGATGGCCTTTTCCTGGGAGCATCCCAAGGATGGGGCTGTTTGCATGGAGTTTCTGCTGCTCTGCTGTAAATGGGGTTTTGGTCACATATTTCCCACCTCCCGGTGCCATAAGCAGAGGGAGGCAGACAGACCCCCAGAATGCTCCTTCTGGAAGGGAAGGAGCATCTTCCCCATCCCTGGGTAGCAGCACAAGCCCTGGGTCTCCAGCTGGAGTTTTGCCCCTGCTCTCCACCCTTTGAGCCCCCCCAGTCCATCCAGTTTTGGATGCACCTGGTGTGCTCATCTTGCCTGTGGTGTCCCTGGGCTCATCCAAAGCCTCTCCTGCCTGTTTGCTATTCCCTGCTCCTCTGCCTGGCCTCACATGTGGGCTGACCCCTCTGTCAAACAGAATGGACAATATTTCCTCTCCACAAGGCTCGGCTTATATTCTTTGAGGTACTTGGGGTCACGGGATGAAAGGCTCCTTGCTGCTTCTGCAATGAGTCCAAGTCGAGCTAAGAATAGATCTATAAACAAGCCAGCAGGGAAGGCTTCCCTGGGGAACCTCTCGGGACTCTCAGAGAATGTCATTGCTGGATCATTGTCACAGGAGATGTGGACCCTGCTGAGCCCTTGCTCTGGGGGGTGACTGCCTTTCCGATGGGGGGGGGGTGGCTCTGAGCAAATCCTCTCCCAAACTGCAGATTGCTCTTGGTCCCAAGGAGCAGTGCTGGGGCTGGACACCCCAAAGCTGAGGCAGGAGAGGGAATATTGCATCCCGTGGCTGCAGGAGCTGTGGTTGGTGATGATACAGGATGCAGCTGGTGGGCTCTCGTTGGGATCTGGAGTGATGGAACCAATTTTCCTCTCAAACCTGTCTCCCTGGGTGCCCTGGGAGAGGGGTGAGGGCTGGGATGAGCTGCAGGGCTGGGTTTTTCACTGGCACGTGAAATGCTCTGGCAGGAGGCTCCACGCTTGGTTGCTACCCACGCTCGTGCAGAGAGGTATTTCGAGCTGTCAGTCTGGCGTGCTGTCTGTCTGTCCACCCACCCAGGCATCTATAAAAATCCAGGCTGGATTAGCTGTCTGTCAGAGCCCTGCTGCTGGGGCCAGGGCTCCTGATGCTGATCATTGTCCTGGAACGCCCAGGTGGAGAGGGCCAGGATTGTAGTCTGAAATGTGCAGCTTGATCAGTTTGATCCCTGTTTCTGGAGTAATCTACATAAAAGCTGAGAGTGGGAATCTTGCAGAACGCAGGCTTCCCTCCTTTGTCTTTCCTGACTCTGTCCTCTCTGTTATCTTGACGGCTTCTGCTTGGCTGCCGTGTTGCTCTTTAATCTGGAGCCCTCTGTTCTTACCTGAGCTACAGAGGCTTGACGAGGAAAGCCACTGAACTCGGAGAAAAATGAAAAGGAGCAAAGCTTAAAAAAATGTTTTCTTTCTCTCTCATTCTTAAAAAAAAAGAAAGAAAAAGAAGAAGAGAAAACCCAACCCCCAGAAGCGCACAGCCAGTGAGCGATGCCTGGATTCATCCTTGAACCGTCTCCTGCTTATGGATCAGGGATGCATCATTGCTGCTCTGTTTTCTTTCTTTTCCCCCTGCTCTTTCCCTGACGTTCAATCATTTTGATCAAAGCCAGGCAAACAAAAAACTCTTTGACTGGGAGAAGGGAGTCCTGCCCCGGTCCTGAGGAGAGCATCTTCAGAGAGGGTGGGATGGGGAGCCTGGAGCAGTGAGGCGTGAGGGGATGGGGGGTGGCACAGAAGGAGCTTGATGCCTGCGTGGAGATAATGTTTTGTACATGACAACAATGGATAATTACTGTGATCACAGATCTGTGTGAGGGTATCTTGTGTTTCATCGCTCCTGGCGCTGGCCCATCCTCCTGACGGCTGAGGAGGGGAGCAAACTCCCTCGCTGTCTTTTCCCACCATCTTCCTTCCCATGGATTTCCTCTGGAAATACACACAAATCCTTCCCATGAGGATTCCTCCCAGGAGATGGGGTGCTCTGGAGGGTGGTGGTGTTTTGGGGGGTGGCTGGGAGCACCTGGGGGTGCACAGGGGACGGGCTCTTCTCAGGAGTGCCCAGAGAGGGCAACGAGCACAATCAAAGTGCGAGAAATTCTCTTTAAATGTGAGAAAAGCTGTTTCAGGGAAGTGGTGCTCCAGCCCTGGAACGGGTTGTCCAGGGGCATTGTGGGGTCCCGACCTCCTGGTGCTGCCACGTTTTCCAGTGCTCACAGCACATCTTTGGAGGTGCCTCATGCAGCATGAGGCAGGTAATGATTCTTGACAGGAATTAGGACCCTGTCCATCTGGCCCCGTTCTGCCATCTAACAAGAGCAGATAAGTGCACTTAACAACACACCAGCTCTTGTTCAGGCCCCTTCTTCCCAAGCCAGAATCAATAGCAGGTCTCTACAGCTTTTAGAGACTTAGATCCCATCTTTTCATCTCTCTCTCACTCATTTTTCCCTAGCAGCATGCTCACGATTTCTCTTTTTTTTCTTCACTCTGCGGAAATTTTCCCGCTCCACCTTTCATCCGCACCCGCGTGGCGCCGGCCCAGCCGGGCTGCAGCTTGCACACCAGATAAGAAACCACACCATTGCTGGGTTCCCTGATGCCCATCTCCCCCTCTCTCCTGGTCAGGAGCTCTCCCACAGTCTCATTTGTCTTCAAAGTGCTTTACAAACGCTAATTAATCCCCCCAGCAGCCCGCTGGGGGAGGTGATGCATCGCTGTTTGCCCTCAGCCACTGATGCCAGCACCCTCATGTCTCGCCCTCGGTTTCTTCCCTGCTTGCTGTGCTTGCCCTGGTTTGGAGCACTGGGACATGGAAGGGTAGCAGGACAGTTGGTGTCTGTGTCACAATGGTTGGGGACCTGCGTGGAAGGAGCCTGACTGATGGCACTGCAAGCCAGGACCTTCAAAAGGTGAGCAGTGCTGCTTGCTCCCCTCCCGAGCCCCAGCCTGCTTCTCCCTCGCCTTTTCCTGCTCATTTAGTTGCCTTAGGTCCAGCTTAATTGTTTTGTTTGCCTTCCCCCCGGGGCTGGGTGGATGCTGCTGGCCCAGCCTGGGGCAGCTCGCAGTGTTTGCCCTTGGCGAGGGCGGCAGG
The DNA here is from genome assembly GCA_013397555.1 of Urocynchramus pylzowi. Taxonomy (NCBI): domain Eukaryota; kingdom Metazoa; phylum Chordata; class Aves; order Passeriformes; family Fringillidae; genus Urocynchramus; species Urocynchramus pylzowi. The sequence continues at coordinate 954,107 of VZRH01005449.1, read as the reverse complement.
GATGAAGAGGCACTGGGGAGGATGGTCGGGTGGGTGCTTGTGCTCTCCCTGCAGAGCTTGGGGTGGTTGGTGCTCAATTCATAGAATCACCGGATGGTTTGGGTTGGTATCATCTCGTTCCAACCCCTTACTATGGGCAGGGACACTTCCCACTAGATCAGGTTGCCCCAAGCCCCATCCAGGTTGTTTATTCCTGCAGGAGCTCTGAGTTCAGAGAGTCTTTCTTTAAAAAAAACAGAAAAAGAAAAAAGCTAGGGTTTTTTTTTTCTCTCTCCTTGCACGAAATGCAAATCAATAGCTGTTGTATTCACATTCTAACAAGATGTCAAGGAGAAAAGGGTAGCCTTTCATTCAGCAGAGCACACACACACACCCCGAGGGAGGGGACAGGAAGGAGGGAGCCGGGCGGGAGGAGGTTGCGGGGGCTGCCTGGGGCGGGCGCTGCGGGGAGGGCACGGGGGTGAAAGCCGCAGGCACGGTTGGTTTGGGAGGCTTTCTGTTTCCCTGGAGCCCTCTGCGCCCCTTCCTGCCCATCCCAGGGCTCCTGCTCCCCTTCCTGCCTATCCCAGAGCTCCTGCTCCCCAT
>VZRH01005449.1:813152-948727 GCA_013397555.1 Urocynchramus pylzowi | reverse complement strand
GCTGCTCCCTCCATCCCAGAGCTGCTCCCTCCATCCCAGAGCTGCTCCCTCTACCCTGGGGCTGCTCCCTGAATCCCAGAGCTGCTCCCTCCATCCCAGAGCTGCTCCCTCCATCCCAGAGCTGCTCCCTCCACCTTGGGGCTGCTCCCTGAATCCCAGAGCTGCTCCCTCCATCCTAGACCTGCTCCCTGCATCCCGGGCACCAGCTGGTGCCGGGAGGGATGCTCGCGGGGTCGATGCCTGCATTTAACTCCCTGGCTGCGGAGTGAAACCCGCAGGAGAGCGAGTGTGCCTGTGTCAGTCAGCATCCTGAACCAATGGGTGCCCGGTAGGAGGTCTGCGCTCCCGGTGCACGCACGGAGCCTGGTGCTCCTTCTGCCAGTTGTGTGCGAGTGTGCGTGCGTGTGCAAGGGGAGATCAGACACACTGACTGCCTGCTCCCGTCTCTCCCCCTCTCTCCAGCTCGCTAACTCCGTCTCCCTCCCTCTGCAAACATTGGATTTAAACCTGCTCAGAATTCAGCGCAGACGGAAAGCAGCGGCGGCAGCAGCAAGCAGCAAGCAAAGCAGCCGCTCGCCTACCGCAGCTCCAAGATGTACCATCCTGCCTGCTGGATCGTCTTCACGGCCACCACTGCCCTGCTCTTCATCCCAGGTAGCGCAGGAAGCTTTTCCTCCGGCGGATGGGAGGGCAGGGGCCGGCAGGGTGGGAGAGCCGAGGGACCCCGGGCTCCGCGCACATTGCGCACGAAGGCGCGCATGCAGGCAGGCAGCGAGTTGCTCTGCAGCGAGGGACTGCCCAGTGCTCCCAGTCAGGGGGCTCCGGAGCCGTGCTGGACCCCCAGGCGGCACCGAGCCGCCGGTACCTGAGCGGTGCCGGCACCGAGCAGCAGCCCCCGAGCTGGGCAGGGTCTGTCCCCTCGGGCAACCCCTGCCTGGAAATGATGGGCTCATGCAGTTTTTCCCCTTCAGAGTTGGGCACCTGCTGTGCCATCCCTCTTCTGAGAGCTGTCGTGCTATTCCCCGTGCTCCCCTCATCCGTGCTTCCCTGATTCCTGCCAGGCAAACTCGGTGCCTTCCCCTCGCTCCTTCTACAAAGTGAAAATGAGCCCCCCGCCTCAATCCAGGCACTCGGGGAGGCCGTGCCGGTGCCGCAGCCTCGGTGAACTGAGCGGGTGGCTCCCGAAATGTGGGGTGGCCCCCGAAATGTGGGGTGGCCCCCGAAATCCATGTGGGTGGCCGCGTCCCCTCGGCTCAGGGGGAGATGCTGGGTTTGGAGGCAGCGCTGGCTCCGTGCTGATGCTCGCGGGGCAGCGAGCGCTGCATCCAGCGAGGGCGATGGGGGCGGGCAGCAGAGCTGAGCGCCGGGGGGAGGAAGTCACCGGCGTATTTTTGATGATGATGTGCACTTTTAGCAGCTGGGAAGATTATCGTCCCTGTGCAAGCAGATGGGGACTGGGTGTCGAGGCTTGGATCGGATCTTAACCCAGCCTGTGTTTTTCAAGACTGCCAGGGAGAATTCTGTGGGACCCGGGAGGGCAGAGGGAGGCAGGGCTGTGATTTCAGCAGCTGAACCACTGGCTGTGTGGGGTTGGTGCGTGTGGCAAGAGGGTGAGGCTGGCAGGGGAGAGGTTACTCGTGTCACAGCTGGCAAACAGCTCTGCCCACAGCAGTGCTGAACAGGAGGGTTCCTGGGTTAAAACTTGCCTGTGGAGGCTTGTGCCATGGGACCAGCCACATCCTGGGGTCCTGTGGAGCTGTCACAGGGCAAACTGAGCAGATCAGTGGGTACAAAACCCCCTGGATGGGCTGGGTACCCCTCTGTGGGATGGCAGGGGGATGGGATGTGCATCAGCACTGGGGCCAGCCCTGTGCCCTGGGCTGAGCTTTGGCTTTTGGGGAGCAGTGGTGGAGAACCCTTCACATCAGAGCCTCGAGCTCCTCAGCAGCACCAGAAACCAAAATGGTGCATCTGTAGTTTAGCACGTGAGCACGAGGGAGCCATGGCTGTGTGAGCTGCCTGACTTGGTGCATGTAAAGGGTTTTTTTTGAGAACAGATCTTCAGCAGGACAGGATGGGTGTGCCTGGGATGGGGGCAGGCGTGCCTCAGCAAGGCTGCTCTGAGTAGAGCATTGGCTCTTTCACCCTCCTGCTGGATGAGGTCTGTGGGTTGGAATTGCCGAGAAATGGATGGAAGCAGCTGTGTGGGCCAAATGGGAGGACGTGTGGCACTTGATGGGCTGTCATCGAGATGTCCTTAAGCTGCAGGAGCTGGCAGGAGCCTGACAGGGTGCATTTGCTGTTTGCCAGTGCCCTGCTGCAGTTTCCTCAGGATGTGGCAGTTTGGGCCAAGGCCAAGCCAAGGCCTGGGCTGGCTCTGGCCTCTGTGTGTGCCAGGGAAGGAAAAGGCCCCTGCATTTAAGCCCCTGGAAACTTGGGAGAGGCTTCTTGATCTGCACTTATGTGGTTGTAGCTTTCCCTTCTTATTTCTATTAAGCAGCAATATCTGCTTTGGCTTTGGATGTCCCCTGAGCTAAACCAGCCCAGGACTTTGCCTGGCTGGGCTCAGCCCTTAATCCATCAAGCCAAACCCTTCTGCCTGCATTAGAGGAAGGGAAATACTCCGGGCTGCTTGGTGCTTTGCCTTCCTGCCCTGGATTTGAACATCTCCAATCCTTTTTATTTGTGCCTGGCTTGCAGAGATTGGATGTTTTCCCTCCCTGCCCAACCTGTCCCAGCAGTGATTTCAGTCATGGTTTCACTGCTGTGGGCTGGAACACGAGTCATGTTGGCAAAGTCACGGATGGCAGAGGGAAGGTGAATGGTCCCTGCTGTCCTTTGGAGCCCTCACCTTCCCAAAGTCTTTTTCTTGGGCTGTTTATTATTCGCAGGCATAATCCCAAGGGGTTTATGCAGGTGACTCTCCCCTGGGATATGCAGAGGCTGTTTCTGAAGTGCAAACTCTTTCCCTTTCCGTTTTTATCCCAATCCTGCGGGAGTTTCACACGGGGTGGTTAAAGTGAGAAGGGAACCTGCTTTTAGAAGGTGTAATTAGAGTGAAGGGAAACATCACAACTTGAAGGCTCCTGCAGAAAATAGCATCGCAAAGTTATTATTAGCTGTAATAGCTTATTTGCCAGTTTTTCCTCTTTCTCCTGCTCCCACCTCTGTCCTTCCCCCCTTCTCTTATTTTTGTTAGGAAAGATGCATTTTCCCCATTGGGTCTCGTGTCATCTCGTTACCAATTTACTCTCGTGGAATCTAAAGACACGAAAGGTTAATGCAATAATGAAACCCTGACCCCTCTGGTCATGGAGACTGTCTTACTCTGCAGCTTTTTACTTCTTTGTAAGGCAAGTTTCTAGCTAAAATAATTTTGAAGGCTTAATGCTGTTGTCATCTGGAGCCTTGGGGGAGGTGGGTTCCTGGACAGGGGTTGCTCTCTGAGGTGGGAAGGATGCTGAGGGTTTTTAATGAGTCCAGCACTGCAGGATGGGGAGGTGAGTGGGTAATTTAATTGCCAAGCTGTTGGCAAATGCTTTGAACTGCTGGGCATTGTGGGTGCTGCTGTTTTGAGATGAAGGTGGGCTGTGATGGAGAATGAATTTGGGGCAGGGGGCAATCTTTGTCTGAGCTGCAGTTACAGAGTGACATCATGGCTCTACAGGTGGCAAAAATCAATGTTCATCAGCCTCTTCAGACATTTATATCGCTGCCTTTGCAGGCTGGGGGAAATTAAGGGCAGAGGGAGTGGTCAGAAACACATGCCACTTGTCATGGCAGTGCAGGGGGAGATGGACAATCGTGTTTTTCACTGCTCCAGGGCACCGGGATCAAGGTGAAGCTTGTAGAGCTTGGAGTGTCCCCCAGTGTGCCACTGTCACCCTTGCACCCAGGAGCTGCTTTCTGCATCCTCCCAGAGACTCTGTGCGACTTCATCCTTGCTGGGGCAGCCTGGCTTTGGTGGTGGTTGTAAAACCCGTCTAAATTTACAAAATAGACATTGCAGGCATTAAAAACACCTTCCCATCCCCTCCTAAAGGGGTCCCTGCTGCAGGAGGATGCTTTTCCTACTGCCTGTGACATGACTGTCACCTCTCTCTGGTGGGGGATGCTGGGCTGGTGGAGGGCTGCTGATCCCTGCGACTAAGCCTGAGAATAAGTACCTGGAGCACATTAGTTCTGCTTTAGTGTCATTTCAATATGAGCAAGAGGGGCTTAAAGGGATTTTCTGTGCTCTCCCAAAGGCTGGGGATAGGTGTGGATCAGGCACTGCAACCATCAGTCTTCCAGGAGTCAGGGAAGCTGGGGAAGGTGCCCCAGCAGGATGGGGTGTGAGCCCCAAAACACTGTCTGGTCTTCCTCTGACCTTCCATGACTGTGCAGGGCTGCTCCTGCATCCCGGGGCTGCTCCTGCATCCTGGAGCTGCTCCTGCATCCCAGAGCTGCTCCTGTATCCTGAGCTGCTCCTGCATCCTGGAGCTGCTCCTGCATCCTGGGGCTGCTCCTGCATCCTGGAGCTGCTCCTGTATCCTGAGCTGCTCCTGCATCCCGGGGCTGCTCCTGCATCCCGGGGCTGCTCCTGTATCCTGGGGCTGCTCCTGCATCCTGGGGCTGCTCCTGCATCCCGGGGCTGCTCCTGCATCCTGGGATTGCTCTCTCCATCCCAGAGTTGCTCCCTCCATCCCAGAGCTGCTCTCTCCATCCCAGAGCTGTTCCCTCCATCCCAGAGCTGCTCTCTCCATCCCAGAGCTGCTCCCTGCATCCCAGAGCTGCTCCCTCCATCCCAGAGCTGCTCCCTCCATCCCAGAGCTGCTCCCTCCATCCTGGGGCTGCTCCCTCCATCCCAGACCTCCCTCTGCCTCTCCCTGAGGCTTGGCCTGTAGTTTCCCTGTCAGAGGGTGATTTCTCCATCTCCTGGCTCCCAGTACAGGGAGAAGGTTGGTGCTGGCCTCTTAGAGGATGTTTTAATTCTGCTGGGGAGGAGCAGCACTCGCTGTCATTTCCAAACGACGTGGGGAGGGAGCGTGAAGGGAGAGGAGGCACACACAGCTCTTGCTCCGTGCAAATCCCCCCGCTGCAAGTTCCCAGAACAATTTGCCCCGAGGGGAGTGGCTCTGGCAGCTGCCTTTCAGGATGCCCCAAAGTGCTGAACCTTGCTTTGCATTTTCCAGCAGCTTCTCTTTGACAGCCTCTCCTTTGTGCATTCCGTGGTTGCAGACGGCCGGGTGGAGGAGCTTTTGCTGGTGCGAATCCCTGTGAAAAACTGAAAAGGGAGAGATGTTTCAAAGGCACCGATGGGAGCTCTGTGCCTTAACTGGCGCCTTTGAAAATCTTCTCCAAAGGCTTGAATATTTGGTTATGGCGAATTTTGAGCTGCATAAACAGCTGTGTTCATATTTTACACTTGAATATGAAATTTGGAGTTTGTACTTTGCTTGGTGAGAAACCAAAGTCACTGAGAGGGGCTGTCGGGGTGCTGCGATGAACCCCGACAGGTTTGTGGGGGAACAGGGTCCCGAGGAGGATCCTTCTGCTGCAGTCAGGTGGGAACAGAGGAAAACTTGTTGGATTTTATCTGTAATCTCCTTCATGACCCTGGGGTCACCCTCAGCTTTGCAGCCCTGCCTTTCCCCTCCCCAGTTAGGCAAAGCTGAGCACTGATCCTGAACCCTTCTTACCTTCTGAGCATCCCCTGAGATGCTCTCAGCTGCTGGCATGTGCAGGATGGGGAGTGATTTCAGCTGTCACACTCCTCCTTTTTGTTTAAACTTAAAAATAATAACAGCTTTGCTGCAAATCCTGCCTCCCAGTCATCTTTCCCTAATGAAGGCACGGTACTTATAATTACCAATGCTGCAACAGCACATAACAGAGGTGGCTTTGACACTTGCTGCTCCGTGGGTGGGTTTTTCCAGGGAGCTCCTCTTCGTTTCATGCTTAGAGGGAAGAAACACTTTCCTGCCTGCTTCTCCCAAGCCCTGGGGTTGTGTTTTCACCCTCTACAGGTGCCCAGGCAAGGTGGCTTGTCCGGTGGGAGTGGCAGGGGATGTGTCACCCTTGGGAATGGATGGACATGTGAGCCCAGGTGTTGTGGGGGCTGTGTGGGAGCTGGGGGATTCTCCCTCTAGTCCCAACTTCAGACAGTGTGGGATGGCTGAGGGCAGTGGTTTGGGATGCTCAGCTACTGCAGGGACCCATCAGTGTCGAGAGGCACCCCAAAGGGAGGAGCTGCCTTTGGGAAGTTGAACCTGTTGCCTGTGCAGCAGAGTCATGTGCGCCAGGGACACGTGTGAGATGAGGCAAGGAAGGGGGAAAAAGAGGAGATATTTTTAGGTTTACTTTTCTGTGAATTCAGCGCTAGTGAAAAGTGCTGGATTGACTGCTCTGGAGACTGAAGCAAAGTGCAGGGAAGGGCAAGCCCAGGAAAGCTTCCCTGTGAGCTCTGCACTTTAGGATGGGATGGAGGGATGGACCTCATCAGCTCAGACTGCCTGGACAGCAAAGCCACGAGGGATGTCTATATGTTGAGCAGAGCTGGTGCCCTCGTGGGGTTTTCCAAAGGATATGGGATTCCCAGAAGGGCAGCTGGGGTTACCTGTGCTCCACATGGCTTTGTCCCACATGATTCACCCCATGGGTTGCTCCTCCTGGCTCCTCAGCCACATGAGGACCAGCTGACCCTGCAGCAGGAGGGTTTGGGCGTCCTTCTGGTTCTGCCTTTTCCAGGAACCAACCTTCCCAGGCATGTGTATTCCCATCTTTTTGCAGAGGATGGAAGAAGAGGTCTTCACATGGGGCTTTGGCCCTCAGAGCAGCTCCAAACTGGTGAGACTGAGCTGAGCCAGGCTGTGCCCCACCTGTTTTCTGAGCAGTGTCCCCTTGCTGTCCCCCTGCCAGCCCTTTGCCTCCTCTCTCCCAACTGTTTACTTCTGGCTTTTGTTTCCTGGACTTGTTGCTATGCATGCAGCATGTGGAAGGAGCTCCTGTGAATATAGGCCACACTTTGATTGTTCAGCAAGCTGGAAAATGATGATTATAATTTTTGACAGAAAGGAAGGAGGGGGAAGGAGATCTCTGGGCTTTCAAATCTGCTCTGTCATAAGCAGGATCTTGCAAGGGCCTTCTGATGACTTCTCCCGCCCCAAAGGAAATGGCGTTTGCATAGCAAGAGGGGTTAGAGGAAAAATTCCTCTCTCTACAAGGACAAAGTGGCACTTCTTTCACCAAGCCTTCCACCTCATGTGGCGGTCCTGTCACAGAGCATCAGCCAAATGCGCTTGGTGTTGGCCAGTAAGTGACTGGGAAGCATCCAAGAGAAACCTTGATGCTGCTAAAAAACTCCTCCTTCCTGTTAGAGCAGCACACGGGTGCTTCCCTCAGATTGCAGAGGCGCTGGCAGAGCAGTGCCCGCAGCGCCAGCTCTGGGGGACATGGGCTTTGAGGGGGAAGCCAACCTGGAACTGTCTGGAAGCTCCAAAGACTTCTCCCAGAGGGGCAGCTCCATTTGGGGCCACACCAGCAGTGGACTTGTCTCATCACAGGGCAGGGTGGCAGCAGAGCCCATGGAGATGCTGGCTGCTCCCACCGTGCCCCTTCCCAACTCACTGCTCCGTTGGCATCAGCTGCACAGTCCTCAAAGGCTCTCCCCATTTATTTGTTTTATTTAATGGCATTGGCTAATTTCCACTTCAATTTTTTTTTCTTTTTTTTTTTTTTTTGTGGTTGTTTATTTTAATGCCATCACTTCTAATGAGGCTAATGACATTTAGTCTCTGTGGCGGTGCATTTTAATTTGGTCACCGAAATGTCAGCGCACGGCAGCCTCCTCCTATCTCCCCGTGACAAAAGGCACCTCAGACAAAGGGGCCCTGTCCCTGCCTGTCCCTCACCCTCCTTATCTCCATCCTCCCAGGGATGGGCCAGGACTTTTGGCAAAGCCACCTCCTGCCATCCCCTCCTCTGCTGGCACCAGGGGAGCGGGTTTGGCCACCAAGGGCTGTGAGGAGGAAAAGTGAGGGCTGAGGGAAACTCGGGATTTTCAGGCGAGCCAGCGCCACGTAATTAATCAGATGTCAAAAGCTCTCAGCAAAGTTAGCTTTGATCGGCAGGGAAATCTGTCAAATAGGTCGTTCTGCTGCCCCCGGTGCTTTCCTGTCTCACTTTGCCCATAAGTCTACCTGGCACTTCTCCTTTCCATGGCAGAGGTGGGAACTTCCTACAGCAAGGTAAGACCTTCCTGCTTGGAAAGCTGGACCAGCTTCTCCTTGCCTGCACCAGGGCTGGTGCCATGGGCATTTCAGGGCTGGAAATGGGAAAAGGGGAGAGGGCTGGGGTGGAAGTCATAGATAGTTGGAGAGATTGAGGTGCTCAGATGTTGTGTGTGAATTTGAAGAGGGCTCTGGTGCAAGCTGGGGGGTTAGAAGCAGCTTAAACGCTGGGGGAGGGTCTGCACTGGGGTCACAGGTGGCTGCACTGGAGAAATGGAAACTTCTCTGCCTTGTGCTGGACTCAAATCTCTCAAGGTGCTGAACCTCAGAAGCCTGAGCCATTTTGCTTAAGAATGAGTCCTTTTTTCTGCAATCTGGGTCCAAATGCAGCTGAATTTGATCTGTTCTCCTTTGATCTGTTCCTCCCTCGCTATTCTATGTACCAGGAATGGATGAAGATTAAAGTTTGCAGTTTCTGAGCAAACTAGGTTACTCATCACTGCACGATACCCAATTACCTGCTGATACCTCAGGAGTGAGAAGGTATTGATCTTGCTTGGATTTGAACTTGTTGAACCAAAGACTCTGGATATTTCAAATCCGTTGCTGAGGACGTGCCATTTCCTTCAGGAATCAAAGAGGGATACAGGCTGTGTTTCTGCACCACATGGACTGTGGGAGGTGGGTCTCTCCTCTCTGCCACAAGGGAGATGACCAATAGGTGATAAATAATATTGTCTGTACTCTCCACAGCACAGGAGGGATGTAGATGTAATGACTTTTGTGATGTGACTGGGAATATCTTAATTTTGCTGGGAAGAAGTCCTCAGAAGCTGATTTTTGCCTCACATGGGTGGGTTTTCTGTGCCCTCTCTGCTCACCACTTCTTTGTGAGCACTGCAGGCTGCAGAAGTGCCTTTGATGGCATCCCCTGTGTCTGCCTTCCTCCTGTCTGTCGTGTTCCCAACCAGAAATAGCCCATCAATTCAAAAGAAACCTGAAAATTCTTCCAAAATTACCTGGTGAGACGAGGCTGGGGGGCCTGGATCAAAACCTTTATTACTGAAACTCGGTGATATCAGGTCTCACTCTTACACAGTGTTTGTTTCCAGTAGATCTTAAAATAATTCACGGAGAAGAGAAATTTCATTGTACCTGTTTTTGTAGACAGGGGAGCCGAGGAATAAAGAGGGAAAATGACTTGCCCAAGGCATGTGCAGAGACAAGTGTTAAGAGACGTGTCCTTGCTGTAGTTCCAAATCTGAAGTGCGTTTTTCCTTGTGAAACAGTGGAGTTCCTGCTTTGAGAAACACAGGAGAAACAGTTCAGGATCAGTCCATTGGGTGCTAAAATCCCTGTACTGGGCTGGCAGGGAGCTGGAGCACCACCAGGCTCTCGGACCTGCACTTAGATGCCCCGGTTTGTGTCCTGGCAGGAGAGTCTGTACCACAGTTCAGGCAGTGCTGTCTGGAAGAAGGAAAATGTGAATTCATGATCACTGACTTTGTGAGTAGAGGGGCACCCTCTGCTCCTCTCCAGGCTGGCAGGAGGGCAGCACATGATTGATCCCCCTGCCCTTTCACGTTGCATCTTTGCCTGCCTTTCCCCTGAGGCTTGAGAGTGATGATCCCAGAGCTGAAAGGAGGAGATGAACAGAGGAGAAATTCTCAAGCACGCTCTTCACTCAGCCCTTGGCCTCCAGATGGAAACACTCTTTGGAATTTCAGGGAGGGCACGCATTTGTCCTGTCACTGCCTGCCCTGCCTCGACTGCGTGCGCTGCAGCATCCGCCGGCCGCTCCGAGGCCGAGAGCCGCTGCCTTGCCAGCCTCTCCGTATCCTCGGGACACTTTATCTTTATAAAGTCGCAATAAGTGGACAGTATAATATATTTCACTTTTAATAAGGTGTTGCCAGTTGCACACACTCTGCAGAGCAATTAGTGTCAGAGGCGGCTAAGCAATGGCGGGGCGCCGTAATTCCGCTGTTTACCGGGCTGCAGGATTTATGGGCAGTGCTGGAGGAGCCGCGGCCACAGCTTGGCTGGAGGCACAGGAGGTGCCGTGCACTGGCTTGGAAGCCACACTCTGAGCTGCTCCGAGCTGTGGAACTCTTGGGAGAGAAGCAGGAATGAGCCACTGCTTTGTTTTGGTGGCCCGCCCCAGTTCTGGGACTCCGAAAGGAGATGCTGAGCCTGCTTGGATGTGCCAGCCAGAAATTTTTTCCGAATTCAGACTGAGAGGACCCCTTTGCTCTCTGGGTGTTGGCCTGGGAGGTGGAGCTTTGCCATGTGAGGTTTTCCTCTTCAAGGAAGGGAATCATAGAATCACAGAATGGATTGGGTTGGAAGGGACCTTAAAGATCACCTCATCCCACATCCTTGCCTTGGGCAGGGATATCTTTCACTAGGCCAGGTTGCCTGGCTTTGAACATCTCCAGGGATGGGGAAAAGTCTGGAGAAGTCTCCAGTGTCTGGATTAAAGGGAGCCCCTGGGCTTGGCTGGCACATGGGCATTGTGCTGATGGTCTGACCAGTAGGGTGAAGACAGGACAGGAGAGGGGAATTTTCAGGTCTGGAGGAGGCTTTTTTGCATCCTTACATCCCGTGAGGTACCTGGAAGTACCAGAGATGGTGGGGGACCCTACTCAGTGGTTCTGCTTCCCATAAGAGTAACCCCATTTTCTCTCCTGAGCATCTAGTACTTCTTACTTCAGCTTTTTAAATTTTTTTTTTAGCATCAGGGCATGTTGGGAAAAGAGCTTCAGTGAGCTCAGCTCAGGGAAGTGCTTATCCCTGCCTCCTTCCCATGAACTGAACATTCCTGCTTTTGTCTGGGGACTCTCTGATCATCACAGGCTGTACTGTGCAGTTTTTATAAAGCCAGTCCATGTGCTGATCTCGCTGCTGAGGCTGTCAGGCCGCTCCACCATCCTGCCAGAGCCCTCCTACCCAGATCTGACCAGGCTCATGCTGCCACTCGTGCTTCCAGAGGCTTGACCTACAGTCCTTGGCTTCGTGGGAGGACAGAAAGTGGTGTCACACCAAGGGCGGTGTGCAGGGAGGTGCTGCTGTTCCTAATGGCTGGATTGGGCTGCAGATGCTGCAGGGTCAATCCAGCCAGGATCTGCTGCTGGGAAGCAAACTCAGTTTGTGTCAGATGTGTGGGATGTGATTCCAAGGGTCTGGAACCAGCCCGGTGGGGACTGCGCGCGCGTGCAGCCGCTAACGAGCGCGGCGGCCTGCCAGGGATGCAGAGCTGGATTTCACTTCCCTCATCTCCAGGTGCCATCAGCTCTGCACACCTGAACCTGCACCTCTCATGGCATTTCCCACCCCAGCCCCTGGGGATGCCTTCATGCCTGGAGGGATCAGCCCCAGAATTTGGTTTTTAGAGCGAGCACAGTTGATATTGCTGAGCCCATGCCCCTGCCCGCTCCCCCATCCCCACCCCCTGATTCTCAGTTCAATAAAGTCCCAGTTTCTTGGGTTTGTTCTCCGAATTGAAAGCCTTCCATTTTCACACCTCTGTAATTGGTGCTATCTGTTGAGAGAAACTCTGCAACTCCAGCCAGCCAGGGTCAGGAGGAGCTGAATTGAATTAAAAGGAGCAGAAATTGGTTCGAGGTGGGCAGAGGGCCGCAGGGAGAACTATGCAATTTCTCTCCTCGGGCCTCCTGATGAGCAGAGCAAGCGGCAGCTTCCCATCTCTGCCCATGGGGGGCTGACACTGGCCCACCCACACCTCAATCTGCACACCGAGGTGGGCATCTGGCAATTGAAAACAAGGAAATGAAACCCAGCATCTCCTCCTTTTATCTGGCCAGCAGGCCAGGGCTCTGCTCCTCTGGCTCCTTGGCCAGGATGCTGACAACTGTCACTGAAATGACCTTGCCGTGATTAAATACAGCAAGAAGTGATGTTTTTAATAAAAAACTAAAGCAGTGATACAAGCTGATGACTGGGAGATTTGAGGTGCTGTGTGTTAATCCTACCTGTATCTCAACCCCAGACTGGAAACTCCTTGCGCTGTTGGACTGAGTTAAGGGCAAGCATCCTGGCCTTTGGATCATGGTTCCCCAGCTCAGTCTCTGCTGAGTGTGAAACCACAGCAACTTCAGCCAAAGCCAGTGGATTTATAGCCCCGTGGTAAAGCTATGGATGGAGAGTGTGCTGGGAAGTGCCAGGTCTGGAGTTGTCTTAGGGGAATGGATGTGATGCTTACAGCTCTTAAGGAGCTGGTTGGAAATTTTCCCACTTTTTTTTCCCTATGAAAAATCTTTTTTTTGTTGTTATCTTCACTCACAGAGTGTAGGAACGCTCTTTGCTTGGCTCTGGGAAGCTTGCTGATCTTGAGGATGCTGCTTCTAGGAGCAGGAGGAGACCCATCTGAAGAAGGGAGTGCTGTGACCTCTGATCCCTGTGCTGCCCTTATCCCTCAGTCCACACTGAGTTCTTCTTCCCCAGGCCAGGCTGGGCTGGTTTTCTCTTTTGTAGCTCTTCTAGTGGGTGTATAATTAGTTTTTATAAGGGATTTGGCCCCAGGTCTTCCCCAGCTCAGCAAAATGCCCTTGGCTTTTCAGAACCAGAGCCGCTCTTGCTTTGGTGCTGGCTTGGTGAGCACTCAGAGTAGAGTGGCTCCAACAGGACCGTGCAGAAAGGGGGAGATATTTCAAATGGTGAAATTTCAGGCAACAAGGGAGCAATTTTCCACCCACTTCTGAGCTGGAGCGAAGCCCTCCCAGTCTCCCTTTCTGTTGCTCCCCAGCTGGGCTGGCACCAGGGATGTGCCATTTATTAGAGGCAGTAAGAAGGCACGTGGCCAAGGTAGCCTTGGAGGATGCCAAGCGCGGTGCCCTGCCTGCCCAGCTGTTTGGAGGATATCCCCAGCCCCATTTTTCCCCCCGGGGGACTCGGTGCTCATGGCTTCACTGTCCCCTGCTCCTGTCCCCGGGCAGCAGAGGGGACAGTGGCACAGCTGGAGCTGGCGGAGCGCCCTGGGCCCCTGCTCTGCCTCTCTCGTAATTTATACAAGCGCAAGCCGATGTTCCCTTTTAAATTGACAAAGGCAGAGCCTGGAGCCCGGGAAGCCCTCTGACCCCGGAGCCCTGGTCCATGAAAATTACAGGCGCTGTACAGCGCGTTTCCTCTTGATGTACTTGCAGTGGGGAGATGCTGGTTAATTTGCCAGGACTCAGAGGTGACCCGGGTTTAATAAAGAGGATTAATGGATTTGAGCTAAAGGTCTCGGCTGTTTGGAGCTGATAGCCTTCTCCTTCGAAGACGCTCTGGCAAGGCACGGCTCAGCCTCCTGCGGGGAGAGGTGGGGGCGGCTCTGCTGGAGGAGCATTGCCGTGTGGGCAGGGCATTGCCTCGGGGTTAATTAGCAAACCCAGCTACCCCGGCCGATCTCCCCGGGCTGGGCAGTGCTGCTGTGGGGCTGCCAGCCTGCCCTGTGTCCTGCCTGTCATTCCTGCAGTGGAGCAAGGAGGTTGGTGCTGCCCTGGGATGTCCCCTTCCCACCTCTGGGACATGTGTGACACCCCTTAGGGGGGACATGATCAGGTGAAGGGCATGACAGCTGGGACACAGAGCTTGTGCAATGCTTCTGCTCCAGTTTTGGGACTGGATGCTGAATTTGGGCTCAGACCCCTCATTTCAGCAGCTTTCCCTGTGGGTGGTTTAGGATGGTGTTCTGGTTCAGGGTAAATTCAGGAGATAAAAGCATCATGTAGTCAACCCAGGACAGATGGCAGTGCCCTCCAACCAGTGGATGCCAACAGCAGCTCTGATCTTACTGATCAAACTGGAGTTTGTGCTTTGTACCAAGTCCAGGGACTTACACTCTTCCCTGGGGAGGACAGGCAGGGTTTTGGGGATGGACATGGCCACACCAGCAGACCCTACAGTGCTGGGCAGCTGGGGAGCAGCAGAGGCGGTGGTTTGGCTCAGGGCTGGGTCCCTGAGAGGTGTCACAGCTGGGTGCAGGGATTGAGGGAGGATGGAGAGGGAGTTTCTCACCTGGAGGAAGCCCATGTGAGGTGTGAGTGGTGGCAGGGCTGAGGGGGACAGGAGCAGCCCGAGGACAGATTGTCTCAGCACATCCACGCTGCTCTGCCTGCTGGAGTCCTCCTGCTCTCACAAGGGTTAAGGACACTCGTGTGGGAAGGATCCCACGGGGCTGGCAAACCCGTGGCAGGAGTGGTTGGCTGCCAGGGGCTGCGATGGGGAGAGGCTGAGCTGAGCTGCTGCCATACCCCCCTGCTCTGCCTTCCCACTTAACGTTCCCAGCACGCAGAGAGCAATGAATTCCCCGTAGCGTCCCGCTCCCTGGCCCTGGAGTCCCTGGCGATATTCCCGTAATAAGTAAGTGGAGTACTTTGGACAGGAGCAGCCAGGGACTGGGCCAGTTTCCCTGCCGGGAAAATGCATGCACGATCAATGCAATCAACTTACCCTTCAGGTCCTTTTTGGGTTGGATGGAAGAGATGCTCTGACTGAAACCCATTTATTGAGTAGAGAAGGTGCAATGGAATTACAAGCTGTAGCTTTTATCAGCTCCTGGCTTCTGCCTTGTCTTTACCTTATCCAACAGAATGCTGAGTGTTATGAAGCATTATTCTCTTAAAACCCCATTACTCCTCATTTCAGAGGGGTGGGTAAGCACTCAGTGATTCATCCTTTGCCAACTACAGGTGGAAGTGTTCAACAGGAGGTCCTGGCGTGGAGCTGAGTCCTATTTAAAGTACTATTTATCCCTCTAGGGCTGGGCACTGACCTCTCTTAGCTCTCTTGCTCACCAGGGAATTCCAAGTGAGCAATTCCCTTGCAGAGCTGAGCATCAAGTCAGAGCCAAAACCATTTGTGTTCCTCCCAGTGCATCCCACAGCTCTCTAGGACAGGAAGGGAAGGTATTCAATGTATCATGGAGAAATTAAGTCCAGGAGCTGGAATGGATGATTCAGCAAGTGCACTTAAGGGTGATGCCCTGTTATAGTGGATACAGTGGAAACCCTGGAGGGAGTTTGTAGGGATGTCCATGGCTGCACAAACTCTGAACATCATTAGGAATGAGGTCAAATTTTGCCCATCTGTGTACGTGTTTTGGTCACTTTGGGCTGATGCTGGCAGTATTTTTTGGTCTGGATAGTGCGTGACTCATGGGAGATTTCTCCCTCTATAAACAAGCCTATTTTCGAGTAGCTGCTGAAATGGAAAAAAGGAAATAAACCCCAGAAATTGTGAGTTTGCTCTCATTTAATCTCTTTAAACCAGCCACCACAGAGGTCAGGGCAAGAGCCTGTCAGGCAAATAATCTTTAATGCTCACAGGCGGCCAGGACTTGGGGTTTATTTCACTCCAGCTTCCTCCAGCAAGAAGCATCACCTGCATGCCATCCTCTTCCTCAGGAGCCGCGCAAGCCGGCTCCCGGCACGCTGTGTCCCGGTGAAGGGTCCCTGATGCGACACGAGCGATCTGGCTAATGGCCCTGTGCTGCTTCTTTCAATCCTGGGGGCTGGGCACCGGATTTAGCCGAGCGGTAGCTGGGCAAAGAGTCTATTTCGGTCAGAGCCGGGCACTGCCGGCGCGCAGAGCGCAGCGCTCCGGTCCCGCAGCCCCTTCCCGAGGCTGCATCCCAGGGACGCCCTGCCCCGGGATGCGGAGAGCCGGGATGCAAAGGCTCCGGATGCAAAGGCTCCGGATGCAAAGAGCCGCTTTGCAGTCAGGTCAGGCTCTTTCCTCTCTGCTCAGCCCTGCTCGGAGCCGTCCTCGCCGAGGACCTGGGGGTGCCGCAGCGGGGACCCCCCTCTGCAGCGGGGCCTCGCAAATGAGCGCGGCCGCACCGGGGCTGCTGCCTTAATGCATTCAGCCGGCATTGTCTTCCCTGCGCTCCGCCTGGAATTCACCCTGGGATCGCCATGTATTATTTAGCTCGGCGCTGGAGATGCGAGATGCTGTTTTCAGGAAGGAGCCGGGCAGAGCATCCCCAGCTCCGGGTGTTGCCTGGCAAGCGAGCAGAGCATCTCCTGCTCTGGTCCGACCCTCCAGCCCTGTGCTGCTGCCGTGTTTTTTCCCGAGAGAGCTCTCATCCCGGGCAGCAGACCTAGCGCGAAATTGCTGTTCACCCCTGCAGCAGGAGATTTAATTATCATTAGCTGAGCTTGCACAGCTCCACGTGCTGCTGTGCAGCTGCAAGTTTAGCTGGGCCTTTTAAAAATCCAGCTGCAATGTATTTACTTTTTTCCCCCTGTGTTTTTTATTCTTTGCCTCACACAAAAGCTTTGCTTTTATGTTTTGGGTCAATTTGGCAGCCTCTGAGCACAGTGCATGCTCAGAAAGGGCAGAAAATGAGTATTTCAAGGATTGTAGCCAGGCAGAGCAACCTGTGGGCATGTTTAAAATATGCAAGTCCCATTCCTAGGGATTGGGAAGTTTTTGCAGGATTCAGTGTTTATTTTATACCTTATCAATTTACACTGCGGGGGGGGAAAGAAGTGCTAAAAAGTCCCCTTTTTCTTGAGAACGGGAGTCAGGGTCATGGTGGGTGTGGGAAGAAGGAAAGAGATCCCCAGGGAATTTCCCTGTGGGCTGAAAAAGCTCCCTGAATTGCCCAAGGTTTCAATTTTTTAAAAAAACTCCTACCTGTGGCTACCTGTGCAATGAGCTGACAAAACCCAGTCCAATCTTCCACAAAACTGCTGCTTTTTAGGAGAACTTTGTTTCCATCAGCATTTCCTGCAAAATTCATTTTTTAATGCCAAATTGGGTGGTTTTTTTTCATGAAAATTTTCTCTTTTCTGGGAAGTCCTGGGCAAATCCCCGTTCTGTGGGCCAAATTCCTGGCATGGTGACCTTTCCCCATGACTTTTCCCATCCCTGCCCTACCCAGCCCTGGAAGCCACTTTCCCCCCCATTGCCAATAAAGGCAAACAAAAATTAAATCTATAATTATCATTACTAATTCCACTTAATTAGTCACAAGCCAGCAGCCAAATTGGCTTTCTCATAATTATCAGATAAGCAGTAAGCACATCTCATAGATTATAATTAACACTGCTTAATTAAAATCTAATATACATACACCCTTTCCTCAACATATGCCTAATTGGGTTCACAAACAGAGGGGGTGTGAAGCCCCCATCCCTGTTACTCCCCCAAAGATTTGTTGGATGCCACTTTTGTGTTAAGTTGGTGGCACGTGGGATGTTCTTCCTGTGCTTTCCAACACAGTGGCTCCAAAAAAAGTGAGTCCCTGCTGCACGGTGAACTCACACAAGATGCTGTCCCCACTTCACTATTTTTTCTTATTATTGTTATTGCTCCAGCTGTGACCTCTCCATAATCCCCTGTCGAGGCTGGGCTCTGCAATAATAAAGCAGCTTGAATAAATTACGCTTTCAAAGGCGAAGGCCGGATTTTGGTGCAGAGCTCTGGAAATTGATGTCTCTCTTACTCCTTCTTTTCCTGAGCGGGGCTGGGAGATGCTCTGAGGCTGCAGTGAGGCTTTTTGTGTGGAGGGAAACTCTCAAACTTCTTTGCACCTTTGCTGCTCATTGATACCTCACTGAAATCTTGTTGATACCTCACTGAAATCTTGTTGATACCTCACTGAAATTTCATTGATATCTCACTGAAAACTTGTTGATACCTCACTGAAATTTCATTGATATCTCATTGAAATCTCATTGATACCCCACTGAAATTTCATTGATATCTCATTGAAATCTCATTGATACCCCACTGAAATCTCATTGATACCTCACTGAAATGCTCTGGGTGTCACAGCAGGGATGGCAGGGAGGCCCTTGGTCCCCTCCAGGGCTTGGTTGAAGGGTTGATGCTCACAGGTGAGAGCCCACACTATGGTTTATGTGCTGGGGGGGGGGGGCTTTTAGCTCCTCTTTCCGTGGATTTGGTGGAGGGGCCACTCCTGTGGATGAGGAACCTGGGTCTGAACCAGCACAGGCATCATAAGGGGCCACCAAAGCTTTGCTATTCCCTTTGCAGGTGGCCTGACTTGTGAGCAGGGCACTGCTTGCCAGCACAGCTGCCACTGTCTGACCTTGGGGCAACAATTACATTGTGTTCCAGGTAGTTCTGCTCCCATTCCCAGATAAATTCTCGCCTGTTTGGCTGCCTGAGAGAAGCAGAAACTCCTGATAGTGCTGATTATTAATGAGATCATTTGCCTGCCAGTTTTTGCTGAGCTCATATCTGACTGGGGAGTTGATTCACCGTGGGAGATTTACAAAATGTGATTTCTGTCTCAGAGATGCTGAGCCGAGCTCCTTTAGCCAGGATGGAGGGGGCTCCTTCTCTGGGATTTAGTCCTGGCCAGGGCTCCTGGCTGCACTGCCAGGGTTGGAATCCTCCCTTTAGGCAGGGCAGGAATGGGGCATTTTTAAACACCAATCCTTGGGGATCAGAGGCTTCCATGTCTGAAGAAGGGTGGCAGTGGGTGATGCCAGGGCATCCCGGCATTCCATGATGTCAGCTTGTCTCCAAAGGCTTTAATGCAGTGGCCGTGGAAAGGAAAGGAAAGGAAAGGCTTGGCACGTGTTCCAGCATCGGGGGAGGATTTGCGGATTAGAGATGTGTAATTGTATGTAGTGCATGACAAAACAAAATAAGTGGCAAAAAGAACTCAGTCGTATTAGGAATTCAAAGCGAGCGTTAAGCTTTTCTACATTAAGGGAGGGGAAAAAATAGCCAGGAGAATGCACGAGGCAAAATCCCCTTTGCTCGGCGCTCCCGCTCCACGCTGAGGCACAGCCTGGCTGCAGGAGCTGTGGGATGAGGGACGCTCGCCATCCCTGTGAGACAGGGGCCAGCCACTCCTGAAAACTTTTCCCTCCCAGCTGCCAGCCTTGGATGGATTTGCTGGCCGTGGAGAGACGTGCATTTGGAAAATGAAGGCTGGGGCTTCCTGGCTGGTTTTCCTGGTGATGCTGGGATGCCATGCAAGAGCCAGGTGCTGTGGGCTGTGGTGGTGGCTGAGCCCCCTCTCCACACTGTCCCCGTGCCTGCAGCATCTCCGCAGCCTCTGCTCGCCAGGTTCCCGCCCGCCCCTGCGAGGCAGCTGGAAGCTTTTGTCCCTGGGGAGTTCTCACCATCATAAGATCTTCCCAGATTAAGTAAATAATTTCACATTAGCTTAATTAAGTCTAATAGACTCATTAGTTCACTCTTTGCGCGTGTTCCCGAGGGAGGATGGCCGGGAACCGTGAAGAGTTGCTGCGGAGAAATCTTGTGGCATCTTAAAGGCAGGAGCCAGCTGTGGGAGCGCTGCTGCTGGGTCAGGGTTGGCTCTGTGAGGTTCAGGAATTAAAAATTTACATCCTCATGGTGGTTTGAATCATGGGTAAGTCTTTCCTGTCCAAAATGCTGCTGGGTTTTGGGCTGGCTGGTGGCTCAAGTGTGGCTGTGTCGGTGGGTGTGGTGTCGCAAGCTGGAACATGGTTGTCTTGGTTTGGGAAGACAGGTGTCTGCTAAGGAGGGCCAGAACCTCCCCTGGAATACAGAATGTAAACCCCCTCCCTCCGAATTGCTATAAAATTTAAATCAAGGGGCTCTCAGGCAGGAAATATGGGAGCAGGGATAACAGTCCTTTACAGGGAAGCAAAAAATATAAAAATATAAAATAAACAAATGCAGTAGATTAAAACAACACAGACAGAGTCAGAACTCAACCTGACACCCTGTTGGTCAGGGTGTAGTCTCAGTCCAATTGGAATTGTGGCTGCAGTCTTCCTGGACTCAGTCCTCAGGTGTGGTTCTGTTGGAGCAGAAAAAAATCCTGTCGAAGGAAAGGTGAAGATCTTCCTCTGCTGATCCAGCTGAAAAGGGGTAATTCTCTTTCTGAGCGAAACCCAGCAAGAACTGTCTTGTCTCTCCAGATTCCCAGCTATATCTGTGTAGGAATGCTTGGCTCCTCCCTCTGGGCGGAGCATCTCACAATGGGATGTTAAAGTTCTTATCAATCATGCATTGACATTCCATAGCCTGTTATCAGCAGATGTCTGCCTGGAGGGAGGAGTGCTTGTGGAAGAGATAAGGAAAACTGCCCACTTAACAGAAGACAACTGCCATACAGATGGTAAATAGAATAGTATTGATTTCACAATCCATGACAATGGTCCACACCACACCCTGGTGCCACAACTGCCTCCCTGTGCTTGGGAATATGTTGTCTTGCTTGGAACAGGGTGGTTCCATCAGACCAGTCTGGCAGTGCCACAAGGGCACACTTGGGAATGAGTTTTTTTCGTGCTTTTGTAGCATTTTTCTTCCTTCTCCCACTACCAAGAGGTTTCTGAGCCCACCATGCTCAGAAGGGTGGAGAAGAGCAAGGGCTCCTGATTCAGTGGCAGGGTTGGGATGGTCCCTTTGGCTGCTGCATGGGATGGCAGGAGTGGCTCCTGGATGGTGATGTGGGCCATGGAGAGATCGGTGGGGGACAGATGTTGAGCAGAGAAGCAGATGTGTGGGAAAAAAGGCTGAGGCTGCTGGCTGCCCTGGGCAGAAGGTGATGGGGAAGGGAAGGGCTGGTGGAAGCTAAAATCTGTGTGTGTGCAGGTGCTGCCAGGGTGGGAATGTGTCTGTTTGCAGCAGGGGGAGATTTTGGCTTTTCTCTTACCTGCGGGTGTGTGGTACTGAATTATACTGCAGTGTACAGGGCATTTTTATGATGCATTTTAAAGTTACATCAAGGGCATTGAGAGCATATGGGTAGGTGACCTCTTTTTTGCATTTGCATAAATCTAAATAAATAAAATAAAATGGAGAGCGGGAGGCAGGGACCTGCAGATCTCTTCATTCCGGTGGCGTGTTCCCATCTCCCGCACACAATGCTGAGGAGCAGAAAGCACAGAAGCCCGAGGTAGACATCTGGTTTCCCTTTCACAAGTGTTGCCTGTTCTTTATTTATAAAGAAATTATTGTATTTAAAGCCAATACTCATCTCTTGTACCAGCAGAGAGCAGAGATAGATGGATAGATTAGAGGGAAGTGGGTTGTGCATATAAATGGGGGTTAATTTGCTGACTCTTTGGAGAAGTGAAACCTGGCTGAGAGCTCCTGGGTTTGGAGGTTCCTGGGGGTGTTTTTGATTTCAAAAGCAGCGTGAGAGGAGCCAGTCCTGGCCAGGGGGATGCTGAATTACAGCGTGCTGGGTACCATCCTCATCCCTGCAGGGCAGAGGGGCAGGGTGGAGGGAGAAGGGAGAGCCGACAGCATCCCCCGGGCATCGGAGGGGGCAATGTCTGCTCTCCTCGTGGCTTTGGGACTTGTCCCTCCACATCCCACCCGCAGCATTTCTCTTTGCCTCACTCCATCTGGGCAGCAGGATTTGGTGCTGGCCGTGCAACAGCTCCAGCAGGGATGGGAATGGGAAAAGAATAGATTGAAACGCTAAATATACCCAGCAGGAACCAGCTGGAGCCGGTGGAAACCTCAAACGTGCACATAGAGAGGAAGAACACAATGTTTCATTTGTTTTGTTTTATTTCACAAGAAAAATCTTCACAGCCCAAACTGTCACTTTGGAAGTAATTTGTGGCTGAGGATTTCAACACCCACTCCAATGATATTTTATTCTGACCCTAAACAAAATCAATAGCTTTTTTTTTTCCCTCCTCCTTTTTCTTCTTCCTTGAGAAAACAGTATTTTTCAGCTCAGTGGAAGAAGAAAATAGATTCTGCCCAGTGTTGTTAAAAAGATATTATAACCAGTGTCTCTGGAAGTGTAAAAAGTACATGATCTAATATGTCTGAAGCAATTTTGAAAGGCTGCTTTATTTAGGATAATGGAGAAGCAGCGGTAAACCTCATAATCTTCCCGGATAAGGAGTCCAGCAGGAGGGATCTGAGCTGCAGCCTTGGCTGCTTTTTTTCCACCTGTCAGAGCCAGGGTTGAATGCTGGATGAAGCCCAGTGAGGTGCTGGAACCCAGCAGCAGCCAGGGATGGTGGGGGGCTCCTATGTTAAGTCTGTAAAGCTCCTGAATATGAGAGAGAGGCTCTGAGATGCAGGAGCATCCCTGGGAGGGTTTAGGACAGCAGGAGTGCTGGTCAGGGGTGTCTCTGGCACTGCTGCTCTGTCTTTTCATGTTCCCAACCTCTGAAAGCAGAGAAGCCTTCAGCAATATTGTCCCCATCGGTTGCCCTCCTCAGGAATTACAGAAAATCTTGTTTGTCAGAAGGGAAGCAAAAAGGAAAAAAAAAAATAAAGAGGAGTCTGATGAATTTTAAAATAAATTATAAATTATTTTTTTAATAAATTATGAATACATTTTCTCTGTCAGGATTTGAGGCTCTCTGCTCTGATCAAAAAGTTTCCAAGTGTGTTCTCTCCCCACTTAGTCAAATGTAGATGTGTGCATTTCTGCTCCTGATTTTATTTTATTTTATTTTGATGAATTTTTTACTCCAACAACAACAAATACTTTGTTTGTTCTTGACGGGCACTGGGGGAGAAAACTTTTGAAACGCTGCTCAAACACTTCACTTGCAATCAGGGTGAGCTCTGAGGATGCTCTGAGCCTCCACAGCCCCTCCGGCGCTTGGCCAGGGAGAAGGAGAGTAGCAGGAAAAGGGGGTGGAGGGTCAGGGAGGGTGGATGGAGCTGGAGCAAAGTGGGCTTGGTGTGCACCACCAGCCCCAATGACACAGAGGCTGCTTGTGGTGTGAAAACAGTTCTTGAAGGGCTTTCCGAAAGTCTAAATCCTCTGAAGGAATGAGATGCAGCAAGTGATGCACTTCCCTGCGTGGTTTGCATCCTCCTTGTCTTGGTTTGAAAAGCCAGGTGTCTGCTTAAGGAAGGCAGGAGCCTCCCTTGAAATGGAAAATGTAAACCCCCTCCCTCCAAATCATTATAATTTTGAAATTAAGAAGCTCTCAGGCAAAAATATGGGAATAGGAATAACAGTTCTTTATTAATAAAAATAAAAATGCAGCAATACAAACCAACACTGACAGAGTGAGAACAGGCCCTGGCACGCTGTGGCTCAGGGTGGTGGCAGCAGGGCCATCCCAGGGTGGCTCAGCCCTCCTGCAGTGCCAGCTGTGGGTCAGGGTGGTGGCAGCAGGGCCATCCCAGGGTGGCTCAGCCCTCCTGCAGTGCCAGCTGTGGCTCTGCTGGAGCAGGGATCCTGGACAAGGGGGGAGTTTTCCTCTGGAGCTCCAGGGCTGCTGGAGATGGGCCTGGGCTCCCTCTGGGAATGCAGGGGAGCAGAAAGCTGCTCCTCTGGGAATGCAGGGGGCAAAGGCTGCTGGGGTGTTCCCAAGGGCAGATTGGATCCAGGTAGGAATGCTTGGCTCCTCCCCTGGGCAGAGCGTCTCCCATGGGATGATGGAATTTGATCAGCCATGCAGGTCTTCCATGCAGATTCATCCCAAAAAGCATCAGCAATCAGTTCTTGAAATAATCTGTGTGGAAGGAAGGAGCGGAAAAAATAAAATGCAGTGTACAGCCTTTCTCCAGGCCACACACTCAGTGGCCATGGACAGCAGAGATCTCCTGGAGGGAGGGTGGGCTGGGGGAGAGATAAAGAAAAAGCTGCCCAGTGAACAGAAGAGAACTGCCCCAGCTCTGACAGGTGGGATAGAATACCCCTATTTCCAGCCTAAGACACTCCTGTCTCCACATCCAAGCTTCCACATACCCAGGTTTGGTGTCCATGCCAGGTGCTGTCTCTGCTCAGCTGCAGGTAAGGACCTGTCTCCTTACAGACACTTCTGCTGCCACCCAAAACTTCTGCCCAGCATCATGTCCTTGGGCCACTTGTTGGACTGGATAAAGAGGCTGTGATTAGCCTTCCCTTCAGAGGATGACAGGGCAATCACTCTTGTACATTTTAATTAAAATGTTTAATTACACGCAGTTCCAGCAGGCAGAAAAGTTAACACCGATCCTGGCCGGTCCCCAGACTTGGGGTTAGTGGGAGCTGGGAGAGGAGGAGATGGGCATGGAGGAGATGGCTCCATCAGTAACACGATGGACTCTCTTCAGTGTTCAGGAGGGCAGGAGGTGAACCTGGTCACAGGGACAGAGCAACACGTCGCAGGGACAAAGCCACAGGGAACACCTGTGTGCTGCTTATTCATTTCTCCCTGGTCCAGTTAGGGAGGAATGGCAGCTTCCTTGGATCTCCTGCAGCTGGAGGCTGGTTCTTTGCTTTTTTCATAGCAGTGGCTCATCTTCTTCATCCTGCACACAACCCCCGGTCCCTCTCAGCAGCTCTCCTGCTCAGCTCATCCCCTCCCAGCCTGTTCCAGTGTGTGGGATTATCCTGCTCCAGGTGCTCAGCTTGGCACTCTGCTTGATGTCATAGATACTCTTCAATATTTTGAAGAACAAGCTGCTCCTGTAAAAACAAATCCCTGAAGTCTGTTGAGGTGTTTAAAACTCATTTTCCATATGGAGGTCCCCGGGATAACAGTGCCTGAAGAGGCAGAAGAGCCAAGGCAATGGCTGGACGAATTGGTTCGTGTTAATTGTTAGTAACTAGGATGAACAGATCAGGAAGGCAAGACCTATCTGTGCTGGGTTTGGAGCCCTTTTGCCCATTGCTTTGGAAGCACAGGTCTTCCATGCAGATTCATCCCAAAAAGCATCAGCAATCAGTTCTTGAAATAATCTGTGTGGAAGGAAGGAGCGGAAAAAATAAAATGCACTGTACAGCCTTTCTCCAGGGAGCAATTACCAGCCTGAGAAAAAGCTCTTGGTGCTGCTCTCCACGAAACACCTCTCCATCTGTCTGTATCCTCTTTCTGCTGGTCCCACAGCAGCAGGGACAGGAGGAGCCACCAGCCTGGGAAGGGCCACCCAGCTCCTCCAGAACCTTCCCCTGAGAGTGTGTGCTCCTCCCTTAAGCCTCACCCTGTTCTCCTTAGCCTGAAGGGGAAGGAAAGCCAGGAGATCCCAGGAGTGCAGGGAGCTGTTGGATGTCTCCAACCTTGGCCTGCTCTGCTTTTATCCCAGGATTCTGCTGAATCTCTTCTGCTGCTCAGCCCAGGGGGATTCCAGCCCCCTTCAGTCCTTGTAGTGGTTTTCCTCCCACGGCAAAATCCCATTTTGTCTGAGCTGTGTGAGGCAGCAGGAGTCTCTGACTCCTGGCCCCTTTCTGTCCTGCTGCAGCCTGGGACTATCCTTACCCCATTGCCATTTCCTCCACGATGCACCACTCTTGTCTCATGATGCATGTCTAGGAAGCCACACATCTCTTAATTTCACTAATGCCTATTAGGATTCAAGCCATTTTCTTTATTTCTAAGTGTTTTCCCTTAACAGACACTCTGCCTGGACATAACATCTAAGGTGCTGTTTTAAAGCTCAATTTTTCCAAAATTTGGAGAAAGGATGCCCTAGGAGGGCTGGGCTTTAGGTCTCCTAGCAGTGGGGTGAGTCCTTAATTTGAGAGCGATTGTTGTCACTTCAGAGCTGGTGGCCAGGTTTATTGAGAAGCTGAGGAGCTTTTCAGCAACAGTAATGAAGTCCCAACCCATGAGAAGCTGAGGCTGCAGGGGAGTAGCAGGACTGAGAGGACTGGAGTTACCAGCTGGGGAGCGACGTGGGCTTGTTATCCAGTTAACACCTCGTGGAGCTGGGGAACATTTAGCTCTGGTTAGCAGGAGCCCCGGGGTGAGTGGCCAAGGGTTTCACAGCTTGTGGTTGGTGTGAAAAGCCAGGGCTCACCCTGAGCTGAGGAGGCAAACCCCGTCCCCAGTCCCTGGCGAGCCCCGGTGCCGAGGTCGGCCTTCTCCATCTCCAAGGCAGGCTCCTCTGCCTCCCCTCTCCGTGGCGATCGCTGACGTGTTTATTTCTCTGATTAATGAACTCTGCAAATTAACCTCCTCGCTGCTCTATAATTGCCATTAAAGCTTCAAAAATCACTTAAGCGTTTCCGGCGCTGGCGAGCCCATTCCGTTCGGCCGGCCAGCGCCGCGTGCTGATTGCAGGGAGATAGAGCCCGGCTCCTGACCTCCACGTTTACAATTAATTATTGCATTCAGCACCCAAATTACCCCCGCTCTCCACGTGCTCAGCTTTATCTCTCTGCACACACAGGCTTGGCTTTTAATTAAAGGTCCTTCAAATTAAATGAAAACAAATTCAATTATTGCCTCTCATTGGAACAGCTCACCGCAGACTCCTCACTATACTTCTTCTATGGAGAACCTGGAGACTGCTGGTCTCCCATAATCCAGTCTGACTAAATTTGCCTGATCTGCTGTTTTCCTTATCATCACTTGAGCTGTTCTCTCACTGCCAGGTCAGACGTGGGCTTGACTTGCAGAGAAAGCAGAGTTTTAAATGGGCTTGTTCTCTCTTTGTGTTGTTGCCCTTCAAGGAGAAGATGCTCTTGTACGGTGTGGACGGGTGGGACCATCATCATTAGTCTTCATTTTGGCAGCAGTGGAAGGCAGAGGACCCCAAAAATAAGGGTTTAATTTCTGTGGTGCTGGATACCTGAAAGCCAGGTGGTGGGATGGGCTCTCACCCAAGGACACTGCAGTGTTTAGAGCTCTTTGTTCAAGCATGGAGCCCTCCAAGCCCCAGGGCTTCTCAAAAGGGGATGTACCTCTTGGGTAGCTTTTTTCCAGAAGTGTGACTTGCATTATTATGGTTGTGAAAGCATCACAAATCAGTGTTATTTCTGATGGCCTTTGGTTTGGCAAAACCGAAGTGGTTGAGAAGGTTTCACAACAGGTGGATACCTTGGGAGAGCTTGGCTCAAATACGAGCTCTTGGCTGGAGATGAGCTTCATTTCACCCAAATTGTGCCTTCTAATGCCCAGCTGCCCCTTCAAGTGATGTCCTTTCCTGCCTCCAGGCAGGATTTCTTAGCCAGAAAAGCATCTCCCTGTTCCACACACATGAATGGTCTCCTAAAAGGTCCTTGTTCATCTCACATGTGAAGGAGAGAGACGGAATATGGCTCTGGCACTGCTCTTCCAAGTGGTTTGGTCCTGGTAATTATTTTTCCTCCCTTTGTGCAGTTTGTGCCATCATCTGTGCTGGCACGAGCTGGCAGGAGGGACCAGCTCCAGCCTTGCTGATGCAGAGGGGGAAACAGTCCAGCGTGTGGAGGAGGGGGAACCGAAGTCAGCAAGCGTGCTCAAACCCCAGAATGATAATGAATGTCTGGGGTAGGACTCTCTGGCGGTGTAAATTAGCCAAATATCCGCAGCGTTTTGCCAAGCAACATCAGCCGCTGATCGGGCTCATTAGCTTCACCTATGGAAACCCTTCCCTGGCTCTCCGGGGCTGCGTGTGCCCGGAGAGGGCACCGGGCAGCGATGCCAGGCGCGGCTGAGCCGGGGGATGCTCTGCCAGCACGGCTCAAAAAGCACCAGCCTGAGCTTTGCGGAGCAGCCAAACTCCTCATAAGTCCCCCGCTGTGCCGAGCTCTCTGCGTGCCGCTCTGTATGGTAATCACCCCAGATTATATTGCTCTTTAAAAGGCCGCAGCGATCGCTTTTATTTTGCTCGCAGCCAAGCGCGGCTGCCTGGCGGTGATTGAAGGTTAGGCTGCTGTGACCGCCCGCTCCCCCGGCCCCGGGCTCGCCTTTCCCCTTCATCCCGTCCCTACCGGGAGCTTTCCCTGCGTCCTTCGCTTACAGCCGCGCTCTCTGCTGACTTGTGATGTGGTAATTTTGTGACATCTCTTTTGCCAGCGCTGCGCAGGGTGAGGATGGAGGGTGGCAGTGCATTGGGGAGCGGGATGGACGCTTCCCAGAGGCCTCAGCCTGCGGTAGGGAGCATCCTGCAGCACCTCCCGAGAGGCACTGTCCCCTTTGCTTTTCCTGCCCAGCCTCTGAGCACTACAAGGACATCGTGGTGGCACGAGCAGCCTGGCTGCCTTTCCAGGGCGAGGTGGGCTCCGGCTGGCTTTACTCCTTTGGAATTCTGATAGAGCGAGAGAGAGGGAGAAGCGCCTGTAAATGACCACGATGCACACGGGGGCTCTGTCCCTCTGCGCCACTGTGCAAGGGGAGAGAGGAAGGCAGAGCCCCTGGGAAGGGCGAGATGCAAAAGCCGGGAGGAAGAGAGGCGAAGGGATGAGAGGGGAGGCGGTGCGGATGGATGCGCGGGAGGGAACTGGAGAGGAGCGGGCACCGGAGAGCCGGAGCGAGCTCATCTCTGCTGCCCGCGGGGTGCCCGGGCTGAGCGAGCGGCTCTATTGGCATTTAATTTGTTGCTGGACACCGTGTCCCGCGGCTCACTCGCCCCCTCGGGGCGGCAGCAGAGCCGCTGCCTCCGGGTCGAGGAGCAGGGCTGGTTTCAAAGCCAGGCATCGCTTTGTGGGTTGTTTTTTTCTGCCACCACCCGGCGTTTGGGCAATTATTAGTCTAGAGCAGTCGTGGAGGATTTTCTGCTTCAGTTCACGAGTTCCCTCTTGCTGCACAAACACTCTGGTGGGGAACCGATTTTCTCTGTGATGTTCCTGCAGCCGCTGAGATGTCAGCTTGGTGTCTGGGGTATCGCAATGAATGTCTCTTCCCCATCAAAACCATCTGGAGTGCTTTAATAACACGGGGGGAGATCCCAGGGTAGTGCTCCTGTTGCAGCTGAGGATTAAGATAGGATGTCAGAGTTTGTGTCCGAGGGAATCGCATTTTTCCCTTACCTGCAGCATCCTTCTGTCAGTGGATCTCGAGATGTGTTAATCCTGCAAGGCACAGCAGGGTCAGCATCCTCAGGCTGGGGCTGGGGGAAATCAGGCACCAGGGGAGACCTCACAGCAGCCTAAAACTCCCTCAAGATGGGCAGTGGATGGGCAGGCACGGAGCTCTTCTCTCTGGTGACCAGGGACAAGACCCAGGGAATGGCTGGAGCTGTGCCAGGGCAGGTTTAGGTTGGATATCAGGGAAAAGTTCTTCCCTCAGAGGGTGCTGGCACTGCCCAGGCTCCCCAGGGAATGGGCACGGCCCCGAGGCTGCCAGAGCTCCAGGAGTGTTCCGACAACACTCTCAGAGACAGGGTGGGATTGTTGGGGTGTCTGTAGGGCCAGGAGTTGGACTCGGTGATCCTTGTGGGTTCCTTCCCAGTCAGAATATTCCATGGTTCTCTGAAATCACTTCTCTGAAGGTGGGTGGTTGGAGAGGAGTCCTGACTCCCATCACCTCTGTGGCTACCCTTTGCTTTTCCTTAAATAAGTGCAGCATAGGAAAGAAAATTCTCTGTGCTGAGCATCAGAGGGCTGCACTGAGAGCTGGTGCAGCTCAGGAATGCAGCTGAGGGTCTTATCAGGTTTGTTGGGTTTTTTTTCTGGAGGTTTGAAGCATGTGGCAGAAACAGCAAGGTCAGAGTTCAGGTTTGACTGCAGTCAGGTGGAACAAAGAAGTTATGAGGCGTTTAGAAAAGTGTTTGTTTTGGGCTTGCATTTGCCTTGTGAGGCCCATTACTGAGTGCAAGCCGTTCTCTGCAGCATGGTGATGGCAAAGTGTGGTTTATAGGCCTAATGGAGCAGATTTGTCACTGGAGCAAGGAGGTGTGACTCTACTCAAGTCTGCAAATTGCCCCCCTGTTTCTGCAGACTGCTGTTTTTTCCTTCCTTTTCCCCCTTTTCCTCCTCCATCCATCACCGTTCTGTGCTCGCCACAGTGATTTCCCCAAAGTCATCTATCCCCAGGCTGTGCCATTAACGGGCAGGCTTCGGTGTGATGGCTTTGTTTGTTCTTGGAAAACTATAAATATTGCTGGAGTGATGGCTTAGAGGATGAAGCTGGGCCATTTTGGGGTGTCTGAGTTCTGGAGGGCTGAAATGGATTTTAAAAAATGAAAAAAATTGCCGATGCTGTGAAAGGAGTGAAGGAATTGGGTGGGGTTTTGCTTTGGTCTCCATCAGACATTTTGTCCTTCCAGCTCCAATTGTTTCGCACTGCTGCAACATGCAATCCTATCCAGTATCCTCATCCTGCCCCATGTCCTGTCAACAAAGCAGGGAAGGGCTAGAAGTAGCCTAAAGAGAAGAGTTTAGTAGTTGTAATAGGTAAATTGGCTGCTATTTTGAATTTTACCAGAAGAGAGCCTCTTTTTCTGGTGGGTTCTTTGGCTTTGCTGTTTTTTTCTTGTCTGTGTGTATAAGTGTGTCCATAAAAAGTGCTATTTGGGATGAAGGGATAGCTTGTTTTAAGCCAGCTCAGCTTCTGTGACTGCAATGTAGATGCAATTTTAGTCATTAGAGTCGGTGCCTCTGTCTCCTGGCAGAGGGAGGTTTATGTGGAGCAATGTTCCAGCTTGGTGTTTCAGCAGCTTCCTGAGCTTTAGAAGTGATGGGTCAAAATATTCAACAGGGTTTTATATTAAAAATGAGGAATTACTGGTCTGTGGGTGCTGGGGTTCCCACAGAGCAGCTGTGAATGGGAGATGCTGGAGGGTTCCCTGTCATTAGACTGGGTCTGCTTATCCCACAAAGAAGTACCAAAACATCCTCTTTTTGTTTAAGATGTCCTTACAGGAATTAGAAACAAAGATCACTTGACTTATCAACATTCCACTAGAGGCAGAGCAAGGGATTTCCTGTGATTTGGTTGTGTGGGTGGTTTGGCTGGACTCAAAGGTTGGGCTGGATGATCTTGGAGCTCTTTCCTAACCTAAACAACTCTATGACTCTGCCATGAAAGCTGATAAAGGATGTGTAAGAAATAGGAAATGAGGATTTGGTGATGACCTATTTTCAAATGGGAAAGAATCTGACTTCCCTGGATAACTTTCAATTGGTTTGGGATGGTTTTGTTGCTTGGGGCGTGGGTTTCCCCAGCCATTGAGGTCAGGAGAAGATGAGTGTCAGTGTTCTTGTGAAATGCTGCTCTTCTCAGCCTCCCCGACACCTAACAGCTCTTTTTGCTGAGGGCAGAGCAGCTTGTAAGGGGTGAGAAACACAAGAACCCTGGCAAAGGAGAACACAGGTGGAAAAAGCCAGGATTTGGCTCCTCTTTGCTGATGGCCTTTTCCCCAGTGGAGAGCAGAGGTTAATTGCTCTGTGCAGCCATCCCCATCCCTGGCTTCAGTAGCACCACGGAGCAGGTGGACACAAGATGGATGGGCTGTGCTGCACCTTGGCCTCCTTGGGAAGGCATTTCTGCCGTGAGAGATGGGATTGCACACAGGGAGGTTTGCTTTTGCCATCCTCCCAAGAAGCTCCAGAGCCCACAGCTGTGTAGTGAAGCAGGGAACAAAGGGAGATAAGATGGAAAGAGAGTGGTGGCTGGGAATGAGTTAGACCTGTGATGGAGCCTTTTCCTGGAGAGAGGCTGTGACTGAAAATTGTTGGCTGTTACAATGCACAGAGAGGAGGAATGAGGCTGTGGGGATGGAATAGTTTTGCATGGGGAAACATCATGGAGCAAGGCTTTTAAAAGGGGCTTCTCAGCATGGCTTTGTCTGGAAAGCAGGGAGCTGGCTTTTGCCTGATCCTGGCAATTTTCCATGTGTACCTTGAGCCCTGGGAGTGTGAGCCCTCATGGCAGGGATGCACACACAAGGATTTACATCACACTAAATAAAAACAAAGCCAGGAAAATCTTCCCGCTGAGGCCAAACTGCTTTTCTGCCCAACCTGAATTCTGCCCAAGGCATGGCTAAGGTTAAATCTTTCCTTTTCATCCCTGTCTTCTGTGAAGACTGGATGACTTCGCTAAGTGTGATTGGAGCAGTTTGTTTTTAAGCTCCACATAAGCACTATGCTGGATTTATAGCGTTTTCATTCTTTTGGAATCGACCCACTGGGAACCATTAAACTTTTATTGCTCTCTGCAGTTGCCTGGCCGGAGCGGGATAGAGCAGCCCTGCTGCTGGAAACACTCTGTCTTCAGCTGCCAGGGCTGTGTTGGAGAGGAGGGACAGCAGGGAGAGGCCTCCCAGGGCCACCCAAGGATTTGCTCATCAGCTGGAAGATGCTTTGGATGTGATGATGGTTGTCACAATCCCCTGCAAGGCAGAGGAAGATCTACCAATACATCCTCCCCTGGGTCTTGCTGTTTCCCTCCTCTCTTGACTGACAATATCCCTGCTCATCCTTAAAAGCTGAGAGTGCAGGAGGCTTAAGACTTATTTTTGTTGCATCCTGGGACTATCCAGGTTTTCAAGTACCTGCTGTGCACCTTGCCTGTGCAGATGAGGACCTGGAAGTGCATCCTCCAAAGGGTTCATGTGGGAATGTTGGGTAGTGCTGTTCTTCCTGTTTCATCCACAATCCTCACACCTAAATATTAACAAAAGGGTCCTGCCTTTTTATGGATGGGAAAAAATTATCACATGTGATAACCTGAGGGAGACAGAACATGGATGTTGCAGCCTGAGTTGCCTGACTTGGCTCTCTCTTGGCACAGGGAGAGAGAAGAGCTGCCTGCTGAGGGCATTTTTCATGGAATAGAATTTTAGGACAGGTGAGCTGAGTGCCTTGGCCAAGTGCTGGTCCCTGTCCAGCCATGCTAAGGCTAAAGCTGGGGGAGATGTTTTCTACCCAGGAGAGATGGGGGAGATATTTCCTACCCAGGAGAGATGGGGGAGATGTTTTCTACCCAGGAGAGATGGGGGAGGTGTTTCCTACCCAGGAGAGAGGGAGCAAAGTTAGATCACACCCAGAAGATGGTCCCGGACCTGGGTCTTGTGTTGTGGTGGATGAACCTCAAGTGCAGCAGCTGAAAGAATTTCTGGATGGAAATTCTCTTGGCATTGCAACCTGTGGCTCCCATCCCACTCATCCCAGACCTTCCCCACTGTGGGCTTTCCCTTCTTTAAGACAAAACATCCTTTATGAGTTTGTCTTTCTGGCTGAACCTTTTGCAACCCTTTCCTTGCATTTCCTCCCATTCCTTCAGTCAGGGCTCAACCACCCCCGAGGTTCCAATATTCAACCCAAAACATTAGGAAACTGGAATTCTGCAAACAAAAATTGAACATCCCAGCATGGCCACTTTTCCCTCCTGAAGGGAGGTTTGCATTATCTCCTTGTAGCTCCAGAAGGCCAGGCTGGGCTACTTCTGTCGGCATGTTTTCTAATTTAATTACTTATCCTTGTCTCAAATTGTTTATGGTACACTAGGCTATTAAATGTGCCATAAGCAAATGGCTCTTGAAAGAGGAAGAGGATTTATTTGTTTTAGCAACCACTCCAACAAAAGTCTATTTCCTCAGCTAATTAAGATTCCATTCGCTAATTTAAATGTTATGCTAATTAAAGCATAATTCTGAAACTGTAAAAAGGAACTTAAAAAAAGGGGGGGTTGGCAGAAAAAAGAAGCAGAAAGTAAGAAAGAAAACTGGTCGGCCTTTAAAAATTACATTAAATTT
Source organism: Urocynchramus pylzowi (assembly GCA_013397555.1). Lineage (NCBI taxonomy): Eukaryota > Metazoa > Chordata > Aves > Passeriformes > Fringillidae > Urocynchramus > Urocynchramus pylzowi. The sequence continues at coordinate 915,221 of VZRH01005449.1, read as the reverse complement.
ATTGTGTTGTTGTAACAATGGTGAATGGAGTAATTATTTCATTTGCCTCTCATGTGCTATTCATGCTGCTGCTTTTATTCATTTTCCCCCCATTCTCACACTTCATCTCATTAACACCCCTTCTCTCCCCTCTAATGGGCATCATCTTGCGATGTTTTAAGATGAATTGTGAGCGTGATCCCTGTGCTTCCCAGAAAAGGGCCACACTGAGAGTATTTGAGCCTGTTTATCTTCCAGCCCGAGCTGAGACAACGCTCAGCGGCCAAACTCACAGAGTTACATTGTGCTCACTTTAATTAAAATATAAATAACCTACTTTTGGGGAGGAATAAAGAGAAAGAGCAACAGGAGCAAAGTCTGTTTTGGTTTGTGTTTTCTTTTTTAAATGTGGCTGTACGTGCAAGGGACTGGCTCCTTTTCTCAGCTCACCCATCGGATTCTGGCCTCGTAACTTGGGAAATAGAATCATTGAGCACTTCAAAAGGAGATTAATTCACCAGAGACTTTACTTAAAGTCTGGTACTTTCAAAGACAGGTTGAATGGGGCTCTGGTTTTTTGGAAGGTGTCCCTGCCCATGGCAGGGTGTGGAACTAAATGGTCTTTAAGGTCCCTTCCAACCCATGCCATTCTGGGATTCTGTGCTTGTTGAGCTGAAGCAAATACATCAGGAAAAAACTTCACCAGAAGTAGGGAAACTGGACTTGCTGTTGTAGTTTTGGCTGTCAGCTGAAAGCCAGGTCATGGAGGTCCACTGCCCACCTTCCATCTGATTGATCCCACAACATTCATCACCCACGGGAGCTGGCATGACCTTGGGACACCTGGGAGGTGCCAGGCTCATGGGTATCAGAACTCCAGCCTGAGCATCAGCTCCTTGCTTTGATGTTTGCTTTACCCAGGCCAGAGTGAGACTTTGAGCTTTGCTGGAGCCTCTGGAGGCTGGGATGAAAGGGCAGAGCCATCCACAACGTGGAGAAAAACCGAGCTGTTGAGAGCAAGTGCCTGCGCTGGAGAGGAAATAAAAGGAGAGAAGGAGATGAAAGATGATCATAAAGAGACCTGGCTGGCAGGAGCAAGGCATGAACCCCAAAAAAAGGAGGTTGTAGCAGCCCCAATCTTATCCCCCAGGATGTTATCCCAGCAGTTAGGACCCTCTCCTTTCTCCAGGTCCCTCTTTGCCCCAGGGTGCCAGAGCCTTCCCACATTCCTGCCTGCTCCATCTTGGGAGAGAGAATTTGGAGAAAGTTTCTTTGCAGTGTTGTCTTTCTGTGTTCATATTATTAATAACGAGAAACAGGCAGGAGTTTATTATATTGCTTTAATTTATGCATTTGGAGTTTTTTAAGAGAAAACCAATTAAGATTCTCTGATGAGCCCTCCAGCTCCCAGCGGCTTTGGGAAACACTTCCATGAGATGCATTCAATCTGTGGCCAATACCTTTGTGTGTGGTCCTGATAAACACTTTTGGGTGATGCTGAAAGAAATGCAATGTCTCCTCCTGTCTTGTCTCCTGCCTCCCCAGCCCTAATCCTGCTCACTGCCATCACTTTGCCTGGCAGGCTGAGTCCCTGGGTGGAAGAGGTTCAAAGTGGAGTTTGTGGAAAAGCCAGTGTGACATTCAAGACAGGGCTAGCTGACTTGCTGCCCTGCTCACGCTGTGGATTGGGAGTTTTTAGTTGTTTCAGAGCTGGGGAATGCTGTCTGCATCAGCTGCTCTGGATGTCCCAGCTGGATGAAGGAATTTTGGGGTGTTGTGCTATATCTGTGGAGGGATAGGGACTGAGGGATGTTTGTTCCTGGCTCAACCCCCTTCCCAATCCCCAGTCTCTCAATCCATCCCTAGTTTCTCCCTGCAGCTCTGCTCCAGCTGTGGCTCATCCCATCTCCATCCCAGCTCAGCCCCTCGCTCTGGACCCACAAGCAGCACCTGCTTTGCCCATCCTGGTCCGCAGATATATTTAAACTTTGATCTTGATGGGAAGTGACTGGTGCTACATTAAAGCCATATGTTTTAGAGGGAACGGCGAGGACGTGTAAGCTCAGTGATATTCACATCTAGAGAGAGCTGGGAACTTGTAGTGCCACCCACGCTTGGTATTTCTGCCGGCTCTGCGAGGCTTACACAGCTGGGGAAGGCAGAGTGGGAGCGAGATCTTCTGCTTAAGGGATTTTGTAGAGAGAGATGGATTAGATAGATTTGATGGAAACTGATAGTTTATGAAAATGAATTCACCTGCATCTCAATTTGGTTCTTGATGCCAGGAGACAGAGAAGAAAAGGAATAAAAAAAGGCGAGAGGGGGAGAGGGAAAACAATCCCAAGTTAATTAAAGTGCAGTTTTGATGTGCTGGGCTGGGCTGTTTTCTTTTTAACTGTTTGGCAAGTGGGATGGATCCCTTCGTGTCAGCTTCCCAGAGAGGAGTGAGCAGAGGGATGCTGCATCTTGGGGTTTCTCTTTGTCTCCTCTGTCTGTCCGACTGGTGGCTTCAGGGAATGGAGTGGGACTGTGTCAGAAGAACTGAGGAGAGCCATGTTGGCCATGGTACTTGGCAGTGTGAAAAATACTGCTTACAATGGCTGTGTTTATCTCTGAATTTATCAAAGGTATCCTGACAGGAGTGGAATTAGCACTGCTCATTCAGCACCCAGCTGGAGCAGGCTGCCACCCCCGCTGGCTGTCACGCCACTCCCTCGTTTTTGGACACTGGAAGCTTTGGGAGAAGCCAGATGTTGGGTGGGAATAAACAAAAAATTTTACAAATGCCTTTTTTAACTTCCCTGTCACCAGGAAGGTGACAAACCATAACATGGTGTTTCTCCTGGAGGCAGGGGAGTCAGGGAGGATCTTTCCATCCCAAGGCATGGAGTTATGAAAAGCTGGGGAGGAGATAGGACTGTCCTTGTTTTGCAGAGTGCAGGAAGGGTCCCAACCTGCTTTTCACAGTCTTTGGAAATACAGAGGTGCCCCTGTCTTAGTCAGACAGGACACAGTCAAGGATTTGCAGAGAGCCCAGGTGGAGTGGGGGCTGAGATGGATCTTGGACCTTGGTTTGAGAATTTCCAGCTGACAGAGCTGTTGGGACAACAGCTCTGGGTCCAGTGGGGAAATCTGGCTTTTCCTTTGGTCTGGGTGCTTGAAGAGGGCTTTTCCTTTCTTCCCTGTGATGGAAAACTCTCTGAGCAGCCTCCCACCCCGAGGAGCTTGTGTTCCTCTGTGCTGAAATCCTGCTGTCAGGGCAGTGAAGGTCAGAGAGGTTCTTGGAGTACCATCAGAGCAGCAAGATCCAGGATCTGAACCGTGTTCCTCTTGCTGTCTGTTGACACTCTGATTGCTAAATAATTATTGGCATTGGTGAGCACAGGCAGCTCCTCAACTCCCCGTGGCTGTAGGGAAATCTCTTCATCTCCATGTTTTGATTCCTTCATCTAGACAACAGGGATAATAATCCTTATTTTCTCTCAGTTTATGTCACTCTTTCAATGTAAATATGAACTCCTTTGGGCAAGAAATGTCTCTGGGAACACATGAGGAATAACCAGTGTTTGGAGGAGGCATGACATGTACAAGCAGGACCTTTTTAACAGAGCTCTGTGCAGCTCCAAGGGAGCATTTTTCAAAAGAAGACGGGAAAAAAGCCAACACAGAAAGTTGAAAACAAAACATGTGGGTAAATTAAGGCATGTAAGGCTCGCTTTGGAGTGTGAGGGAAGCATCTCTGCCTGGTTAGTTTATCAAAGGGAGGTTAAGAGGTGATTCTGTTGTGGTCTACATATTTCTCTGTGGGGGAGAAGCTGCTGAAAATGGACAGGTTTTTAATCTAGCAGCAAAGAGTGTGTCAGGATCCAGTGCTGGAAGGTGAAGCTGGACTCATTTACAGTAGAAGCAGTGTCCGATTTTTGAAGGGAGGGTAATTAATCATTGCAACAACTTATTCTGAGCCACAGCAGGGCTGCCATAGCCCGTGAGCTCTGCACTTGAGGGAGATGTTTCTGAGGGGCTTTCAGTGGCTTTTTTTGCCACCACCCAGTGGTGGCAGCACCCTGCCATCCATGGGATGGGGACTGTCCCATGCTGGCCTCTCCCCTCCTGAAAGCTGGACAAGGGTGTTTTTATCCCAGTCTGGATGTCTGCACTGTGCTGGGGTGTCCCCAGGTGCAGGGAGAACCACAGATGCATTAAGCACTAATCACTGCCAGGCCTCCAGGGATCAGCAGAGTTGTTGTGCCTTTTTTTTTTTTTTTATTCCTTTCAAAAACATTTTTAAAAATCAATACAAATAAATAAAGAGGCCATAAATCTAGGAAGACACCTGCAGCTCCCTCCGGAGCCCTCTGTTTGGTGGGGATGGGTTGAAGGGTGACAGAGCATTGACCTGCCTGAGACAGATGGGAGGATGCTGGAGCCAATGTACCCCCTAAGGATGCAGGAGAGGGGGCTCCAGGGGGTTGCAGGGGTGAAGGGGTGCAGGGTGTATATTTTAAGGGATAGGACATCCCCAGCTGGACACTCACCGAGGGAAAAGCCTGGGTTTAGGAGTGTTTTGTTGACTTTGAGGCAGAGGCCAGGGATTGCTTGAAAAACAAGACCAACCCGAGGCAGAGCCAGCAGCAGCCTTGTCTTGGCTCCCCTGACCTCATCTGGTCAGACTTGATTTCCCTGTGCCTGTGTTTCAGCTCTGGGGGCAGGGGTCACTCTCAGCCTGAGTTCTTTGTGCTGAGCAGCATCCCCTGCCTCTGGCACAGACAGGGGGGAGTGAGGGGCTCATTTCTGCACCCATCCAAGCTCCCTCTCTTTTCATCTCAGCAGGAGGGGTGTTTCTCTGGGAATGGTTTGGGAAACATTCTATGTGACCCTGGGAACTTGGGGTGGATAGTGAAGCTCCTTGTCCTGCTGCTGAAAGCTGACTAGGAAATCACAGATGAATTGTGCAGTGGGTCATTTCCAGTGCTTATACATGCTTGGAGGTACAAGCTGGTTAAAGCCCTTCCCAAGGGACAAAATGTTCTTATAAAACACAGGATGCTGCGTGTACCCCCAGCCATCCAGGCCAAACAAATTTTGTTGTGGGCAAATAGAGCACAAAAAGGTGACAAAAGCATTTTCCTTTACCTGAACACTGTCCTCATCCCTGTGGTGTGCAGCAGAGAAACAGCTCTGCCTTGGCAAGGATCCTGCTGAGGGGGAAAATTTATGCATGTCACCTCCAAATCTGTATTCGTGGGTGCAAGGTGGGAGCAGCAGCATCTCAGGGGATCCTTGCTGGGTCCCTGGGAGAAAAAATCATCTCTGTGAGCCTGGTGTGATCTCAGCAGGTTCTGTGGCTCTCTTGTCCCCCTTCCCCCCATTCCCCCTCGAGGGGGGCTGGTTGCTTCTGGCATAGAGGGTCTTCCTCAGGCAGGTTTGCAGGAATTGCTGCGCTCCTTGGTAATCATGGACTGTCAGCAGCCTAAGGAGGGGAGTTCAGCTCAACACCGACACTGCAAGGAGAGATAATGGTAAATAACCAGGAGCTATTGGGGAAGGTTGAAGTAAAATAAATGGATCCAATTTTCAGTCTTTCTCCTGGGTTTTTAATTTTTTTTTTCTTGCTCTATCCTTTCTTCCTCTTGTTTGCCTCTAGAGCAGCTCAGGGTGGTGCAGCCCCAGCAAGGCTGGAGAGCCCTGCACCTAAAACTGAGGGGCCCTGATCTTTTGGTCTGCACCCTGGTCTCAAGTTTTTAGGTGTTGAGGGAAGCAAAAAATCAGTTTGACCTTTTGTCAAGGGGTGAGCTGGAGAGGAAAACTCCTGGTCACTGCTAAGTGGATGGAGGAGGGGAAAAGGGGCTCAAAACCCCTCCCAACGCCTTAAATAAATGTTTTCCCTAGTCTAGCTGCCCACACATAAACAAAATGCATTTTCAACCTGTTCTTTCTCTATCCTTGACAGCACAGTGGCAGTTTTTGCCAGAAGTCCTCGTGGGCTGTTGGTGGAAGTGTGGTGGTGGGAGGCGAAGGGTGCCCGTGCCCCGCGGGGGCTGCGGGAATCGCTCCAATCGTTGCTCGCTGACCTCTGCTTGAGGCTTTGAAATCCATGTGAGAAAACCATAATAGCTCCCCACCTTGCACGTCCTCCTCGTCAAAACAGAAACATTTCTTGCAGGACCTCACCCAGGACTTAAATACCTCCAGAAATTCCTCTGCAGCAACTCACTTTTCTGTCTTGCATCCAGGAGCTCTGCTGTCATGCCGTTTTTCTTCCTTCCCAGCATCGCTTTCTCAACACTGCCTGCTGGCTTTGGGGACTGGGGGGATGCAATCCTAATTATCCTCGTGGTGTTTTCTGTTATTTCTTGGGATTACATCTTCCCATCAGGGAAGAGCAGGTACAGTAACTGGCCCTGCTGTTAGCAAAGAACAAGGGAACGCTGGGCTTTCCTTTGCAAAGTATTTTTGGGGCCACATTGAGGTGCTGAAAACAATTTGGGTGCTTGGGCTGGGTGCACCTTCTGGAGCTCTGAGTGCACCTTCTGGAGCTCTGAGTGCACCTTCTGGAGCTCTGGGTGCCTGCAGGTCATGCCAGCCCCTTCCAGCTCTGCTGAGTTTTCTGGGATTCAGGAATGACAAACATGCAGAGCGCGGTGTAATTAAACACGCCGTGCGCTGGCTCATTAATTGGCTGCTGGGAGTAAAGTGAAAGCCTCGCTGACAGCCTGGCCTGGCAGGAGCAGGGGCCATGGAGATGACTCAAGGCCAAGCACAGCTTGATGGTGAGCGTGTTTCCAACCCTGTGCCACGAGATGCCGAGCTGGGATCCAGAGCATCCTCAGCCTCTCCCCTGCCACATCCTGCTCAGCTGTCCAGGGCTGCAGATGAGAAATAAAATAAACAGCAATTTTCCAGCCGTGCAGGCTCTTTGAGCCCTGACTGCAAGCAGTGTGCTGCCTGCTTTTTCAAGTTCTCCTGCAAAAAGCATGTCAGGTTTCCTTGGAAACTTCTGAAACTTCCTGTCCTTGGCGTGAATCCTCGGTGGTGGTGAGGACATCGCGTGCTGCAGAGTGGGTTGAGCTGTTGAGCCGTGGTGTTGCCCTCCCTGCACCTGGGCATTGCTCAGGAGGAACTTTCAGGGCTTTTTGGGATGCTGTGTGTGTGGCACCCCAGGGAGAGCTGCCTGTGGGGACACCATTCCCATTGCAAGAGCTTTACCTGGATTTACCTGCCAAGGCTGCAGGGTGGTGCCTACTTTTGAACCCTCCAGAATGACAAGGGGACTCAGTAAATCAAATATCATTGGGGAATCTTTCCAAACAGCAAGGTCACCTCTGAAAATAGGGAAGATGGAGAGGCTCTTGGGCATCTTTTTACAGCTAAATTGTTCCTCAGCTCAGAGCAGGCAGCCTTGCCGACCTTCCCACCCTCCATTCCGAGGGAAAAGCCCAGGTGGTTCTCACGGCTGTTGTGAGTGATGCCCCAACCCTTTTCTTCTCCCCCTTTTGAAATCTGAATTTTCCATAAAGCTAAGCCCAGACCTCCAGTGAAAGGTGTCTTCTGCTGCACAGTTGTGGGGAGATGAGTGAAAAAAGGGTCCTTTCTCTCTTCTTTAAGGCTCTTCTCTCGCCTTTTCATTTTCCTCAAGCCTTGGAGTGAAATTCCGTAAGGGCTCTGTGAAAGAGCGCTGACACAAGACTCTAATTTCAGGTGTGAATATGGAGACGTTTTTCATTAGGAAGCATATGGTGTTAAGGTTAAAAAAAAAAACAAGAGATGAAGTTTGACAGCCAGGAACAAAGCAATGAAATAATAACTACAGGTGGGCAAAGCCTCCAGCAGCGTTTGCAAACAACAAAACCAAGCCAGGGGTGGTTCAGATCTAAGTGTTATTGTTACTTACTAGAGTTAGTGGAAAATTTTTCAGGGGAATCAGGGTTGTTTTGTGACAGAAACTTGGGTTTTCATCAAAAGTGAAATTTCCATGGGAAGTGTTCACCTTCTGAGGGAAATTTGGGCGTGTGGCAGGAGACAAAGAAAGAAAGAAAATAATGAAGAAAGATGTTAGAAAGCAGCTGAGGAGTTTTTATGCTGAGTGATGGATGAAGTGTCCCGCTTCCCCAGTGCCAGTGCCAGGCAAATACAGACTGGGAAGGGGCCTGCTGGGTGACTGAGTGTTGGTCACCTTCGGCTCAGGGGGTGCAGGCACCTGGCTCCATCCCTGCTATCAAACACTGGACTCATCTCCCTATTAAGCAACCTCATAAATACACAGCAGCTTCCCCACCCATAAGAAAATGTTTCCTTGATTCTTTCCTTTGGGACTTCATGGAAGTTTTCTGCCTCCTCATCTCCCGATTGATCCTTATCTCTTGAAAGTGTTGCGTAATGGCAGGAGATCCAGATTGGGATGTGTGAGAGGCAGCTGTTCTCTAAAACATCTTTTATTTTTCTTTCTGCCTAGCAAAACAGGGTTAAAGGTATTAATACTCCTGGTGAAATACTGGGGGAGATGCTGATTAAAAACCCGGGATGGGAGGTGGATCTTTGCTGTGGAGTGTTGCGTCTGGCCTCTCATCTCCCCTCAGGGCTTTGGGAGAAAGTTGAGCTCGGGAGCCAAATGTCATTGCTGAAGCTCCACTTTCTTCTCTGCTCTTTGAATGCCGGGTCCCGAGTGGCCTGGCAATCTATGGTGAATATTTTATACCTCTAAATGATGTTTTGTGGGATTCCGCTCATCTCGCCTGCTGTGCCTCCGCCCGTCGTGGAGGATGGAGCCTTTGTTGTACGTGTTAAGCTTGACGAGGCGCCGTTTTTCCAAATGGATAATTCTGTTCCTCTGCTGTCGAGGAAGTTGTTTCCTTCCTGGAAAGGCTGATCTGTGGCTTAAATGAGGCTTTGGCTGCCAGGAAGACGCCTGGGTAAAAGATATGATGCGGCTGCAGGTGACCTTGAGATAAGGCATGTAGGGGATGTTGCTTATATTTTTTCCTGGTCCCATTTTGGTGCTTGTTTGTACTGGGAAAAGCTTCAATGTAAGGGAAAGTGGGGGTTACTGAACCCCCTCCTCACTGACTACTTCCCATTATCAGGCAGGGCAGTGCAGAGAACGAGTGGTCTGAGCGGGGAAGAGTTTTCTCTACAAAAGAAAAAAACAGCACTTAGAAAAACTGGAAAGTGAGAAGATAAATGGCACGAGAAACAAGCCACTAAAGAGCCCGAGTCAGGAGATCAGATTGGGAATGTGCTGCTCGTTTTCCAGTTCCAGTCATTACCTTCTGCTTTGAGCTGGCTCAGACAGGCCTGGTGCTGCGTGTCAGCCCAGGGATAACGGAGCTGGTCCCACCGTGTATCCCTGCAAAGCAGGAGCAGGATGGAGCCTGGCCAGCCTCGCTGGCTGCCTTGGAAGCTGCAGCATCACGCTCCACAAGTGGCTGCATCCCAATACCCTCGGCGGACACGCTCCCACCATGTCTGCACAGGGCTGTGACTTTGGGGACCTGTGGGAGGAAAGGTGCCACGGAACCACCGGTTTTATTAACACCGTGGAAGGCTGCCAGCCATAATTAAAGCCGTGAGAAGCTTGGCGGTCTCACTTCACAGAGCCTGGTACAAATATTTCTGTTGGGTTTGATCCATGCTGCTTCGGAGCCTCTTGGTTTCACCTCGTGCTGCCGAGCTGTGTGAGGTCTCTGCAAAGAACGTGGTGAGCCCTTGCCGAGGTGAAGCAAGGCAAGGCTGACGTGATGTGAACGCTGATGAGGCGACCAAGTTTCCTCTCAGCAGGCCACAGTTTGCCTGCAAAGTTAAGGTTAATTGGATGGGAGTTAAGTAAGTTGGAGAAGTCAGTTGAGTAGCGCCTTGTGTGGGATTCACCGGCATATTTCCCGCATCTTCTCTGTCTCAGGGAGGAGGAGTGTGGGGAAGAGCAGACTAAGAAGAGGAGGCAACCTTTCGCAACTGCGTAGAGATGTCTCTCCTCCTTCCCCACTCTTGCAGGAGCCATCTGCTGCAGCTCAGCAGGCTTGAGCCCAGTCAAACTGTTTTCCCCCCTGCCTCATAAATTGCTTCTTGCCACTTCAGGCAGGTGTCAAAGCCTTGGTTATAAATGCACCCCTTGGAGAACCTCTTCACAAACATGGTTTCTCTGGGGACAGAGAGTTACTTCATGGCACCTGTTGTTAGCTCCATAAAAATCCAGTTGTGGTAGGTGTCCAAGTTTCTCCACAGTCACTAAGGAGATATGAGGGACCTAAGAGTTACTGCTCACTCTTTGCACCTCTCTGGTGGTGGTTGGAGGATTTGCTCGGCTGGCCACCTTTTAAAAGGCAAGAACTTCCTGAGATGATGCTTGCTGGGGTTTCAGGAGATCTTCCTATCTGAGGAAAATCTGAACAGAGGGACCAACTTAGAGATCTGTTCAGGCTCTTACCCTTAAATTTTGAAGGTGACTTTAATCAGCTCCTGAAGGAATTGTCCCATCCTTGGCAAACTCACGGGGATTGAGATGATGATTTAACCACCCTACAACAGAAACATTTGGTACAGGACATAGTAACTATGATATCATCCTTGTGACAACAGATGACTCATCCCCAAGATGATGAGAATCTCCCCAGAATTCTTAAAAGTCCTCTCTCATCCATACTATATCGAGCCCAGGCTGTTGGATCCAGCCTACAGACACAGTCCTGCTCTCCTGTTCTGTGAATTAACACACCCCAGAGCGCCACAACCACGGCTGGAGGGCGGCTTTCTTGAAAGCCCCACCGTTTTCCTCAACAGCACCTCCCCAGCTGCGTGCAGCGGGGTTAGAAATGGAGAAAGAGATGAGGAGCTCCTTCCATCTGTTGCCCACCTGTCCTTGCAGACCCGAGGTGTCGTAGGGTGATGTTATGATGCTTGTATCCCCAGTGGTCTGTTCTGTGTGTGCTGGATGTTGTGCTCTGTGCCTCCAAAACTGGCCCTGAACAGTGAAGTTTCAGTTGGTTGTCAGCTTGCTCACTCCCCCACAGTCAGTGGACAGACAGTGCAGTATCTTAGTGCTGCTTTGGTTTTCCTTTTTACTTTCCGCCTTGCTTTGCTTCTTGCTTTGCTGCTTTGCTCTTGCCTGCTAGCTAGTTTAGCTGTACAGTCCAAATTTTCTCTGGACTGTCCCCTTTTTTCTTTCCCGTGGAGCCTTCTGAACCTGTTCCAGGCCGGGACCCAAGGAGACATCCAGGACACCTTGCAGCCTGCCGGGGGGTCCACCTTTCCCAGCGCCGGAGGGACTGAAACAGCAACAATCCACCGGAGAGACTCTCAGAGTTTGTGATCTTTTCAGCGCAGTGAACAAATTTTGTCATCCGGTATTGTTCATTCTGTGTGCTGGGGAGTGCCGGGCCTGATAATAAACAGGTTCTTTCCATCTCTCTCTCTGAGGAAATTTTTTTTTTTCCCGAACCAGTTGGGGGGAGGGGCAGTGTGGGTTTGTTTTTCTGGAGGGGCCCCTTTGGAGATCTTCCCACAAATTTGCCCTACACCAGGACCCGAGGGGAGGCGAGCGCCCGCATGGCAGCACCTCCCTGAGCCGAGGGGGCACAGCCAGCGCGCCCGTGGGAGGCGGCACGGCGAGGGTGCGGGCACCCAGGGTATTTTTAACGCTGCTCCCCAAAACGTGCAGTCAGCAGCAGCAGAAAGTGGCAGAAAGTGCCAGATTGCCAGCCCAGCCAAGAATTCCGGGCTCGCAAGCTGTCGGGGAGGGAGCCCAGGCGTGAATTCAGCGTGCCGCGCTTTTTCCAGAGGGTGCACGGAGAGGGCTGGAGAGTCCCTCCATAGCAGAGTGCTCCTGCACCGTGCAGGGACATCCCTGTTCGCCCCAGGTGTGGGCTTCGAGTCATCCCCTCCAAAATATCCCCTGTTCAACAGTCCCCTCCTCATGGCCACGCAGCGGGGTGGCCTCAGCCCATCTCGGGTCCCTGAGGGTGTTTATGTGCTGAAGTGGTGCCAGCCCAGATCCTGTTTGTCCCCCACGGTGCCAGTCCAGCTCCTGTTTGTCCCCCACGGTGCCAGCCCAGCTCCTGTTTGTCCCCCAGAAGGGGACAGCTGACAGCCAGGAGCTAAAGACAAGCTGGCTGCTTCCTCTGCTGCGGCAGAGACAGGTTTTGTGCTTGTTCCTGACCTAGAAACGGGGCCAGCCACCTCGAGGTGAAGAGCTCTGCATCCTCTTACCCATCCCTGGAGCCTTTTAATCTTCTGAGCTGAAGATCTTTTGATCTGAGCAGCTCTGTAGTGCAGGCCAGGCTGGCCAGGAGGTGCTGAATGTTTAAAAACCTTGGGCTGCTCTCGCTACAGGGGAGTGATGCAGGCTTAAAAACAGGTCTGGTTCCTCCTGTGTCTGGTCAGGGGATAAAGAGAGGACAAGGACACCTGGCAAACCCTTGGGTGCCAGGTAGAGATGTAATATCCAAAGGTTTTTCCTGCAGTGTCACTCGGAGAAGTGCCTCAGGCTGGAGCAGCATCCCTGGGGCTTGGGGCTGCTCTGCAGCAATGGGACAGGAGTCAGGACTGAATTCATCCCTGTTAAACCTTTGATTTTCTTAGGAAACCCCTGCTTGGTTCTCACACTGGTCAGCAGTGCCTGAGTATCCCCAAGGGTGGGGATAAATCTTGGAAAGACCACCAAGGATCAGGAGCTGCTGTCCTTGAGGTGCTGGCAATGCATCCCCCGCCTTGTGCTGCTTGGGGAGAGTCTGGCAACTGATGCCACAACCTTAAAGTCACCACAGAATGCTCAATTTCCAGCCTCCCAAGCTGCACATCAGTCACCTCTTCAGCAGCCAGGAGGACTTTTTGGAGAGCTGTTATCCTCCTGCTCCTGGTGCACTGGATTTGAGCAGTGGAGATGTTTGTGCAATGCTTCTCCTTCTGGCTGCAAATAGGCCCCATTTCCTGGCCATTCAGTGGTTTTAGGGGATGCTGCTGTGGCTCAAGGATGGAGCCTTGGTCTGGCAGGGCACAACTTTGGACTCTGACCTCACAGAGCCTTTGCACAGCATTTGCTGCCTAATGAGGCTTAGGCAGCAGCCTGAGAGCTGCGTGGCAGATCATTGCAGGAAAATCAGCTATTATTGGAGTTGCTGCAGATGATCTGAGCGATGATTTGCTTCTCTCTCAAAATACAATTAGTCACTTCCACAAGCTCAGAGAGCAAGGGCCTGAACTATTTGTGGCTTTGTGCTGAGGGAGCAGAAGAGCGAGTCCTCCTGGTCTGGACAGCTCCAGATGAGTTTTGCCTCGTGGTGGCTTTTGTTAGCCATGCTCAAATCCAGCTCTGTGTTATGTGTCTACATTTTTAGCACCCTCAGATTTGCAGCTGTGCCCTGGGTGTTGGGTGAGGTGCTAGAGGCAGAGGATGAGCAATGATGAAGCCAACTGGGTCCATCCACAACATGACAGCATCAGGGAAGGGGGAGAAAAATCTGACTTGCCAGAATCCAGCACGGAGAGGTTGTTATTTTGCTCGCTATAGTGGGAGAAAGGCTGCACACAGCTGTATTTCTTCCCTTCTCTCTGGCTGGTGGGGATGCAATGGCTTGGGCTCTGCCCCCAGGACTGTTCTCTGCTCAGCAGGAGCTAAGGAGCAGGTTTGTCAGCTGGCAGGCTGCCTCCTGCCTCGCAGAGGTGTGCTGGCTGCAGCCTTGCTCCTTTGCAGGTGAGCTCTGCCTCATCAGGGGCCAGTGCCATGCCAAGAACATGCTTGTGTGAGATTGTTTACAGTTTGGTACCCAGCCCCGGGTGCTTAAAGGAGATTTCCTCTCTCTGCACTGCACTTTGCCTTTAAACACTCCTGGCTGGTAGTTGCTGGAAGTGTGAAAGTACCTCAGGTCAATTGATGTTTCTGAACACCCTAATTAAGTGCTTTTTGCTTCTATTGAGCCCCTGCCCTTAAAAACCAGCCTCAAAACTGCAACAATATAACCAACACCTTAAGGTTGCTTTATCATCTTAACTTTCTGCTTACGGGTTCTTTCTTCCTGAAGCAATCACTTCTCCCTGCTCCTCCCTGCCTGACAACCACTGCTCCCACTGGGATCTCCTTGGGATCTCCCTGGAAGGGCTGCCCCACATCCCATCCCTGCTGAAACCTTTCTGCCCCTCCTTCCTGCCAGGCTCTCTGTAGAGACAGGATCAGGGGAGTGTTTTGAGACTAACGGGGTGTACTTTGGGCTCCTGGGGCTTTGGTGTGGGCAGTGTTTGGTACCGTGGTGAGATCTGGATCCAGGGAAGATTTGTAGGGTTCCTACTTCTCCCTGCCGTGGGTCGGACCCCACGCCAGTGTCATGAAGCACAACGCTGTCCCCAGCTCTCCTGCTGTCCTCCCTCTCCCTTCCTCTCTGCTGATCAGAGCACTTGCTGTGTTTTAGGCTGTAACCTGCATTGTGAATTTCCATAAAGGACGTGTTGTGGAAGGGAATTGTATTGTATATGCCGGCTGCGTGCTTCCTTTTAAACCATACCCCTGTCACCAGGCAGCTTTCTACAGGTTGGTTGCAGAGTGAACAGCTGAGAACCTGTGGGAAGACCCAAATGGCACTTAAATTATATTTGCTCTTTGATTTTGAAGACATTTAGTACCATTTAATAGAATCAGAATGCAATTTAACTCTGCCAAGTGGGGGAGGCCGCCTCGGGAGAAGTGACACTGCCATAGCTGGGGAAACAAAAAAATTTAAGCGAGCAAAACAGCAGGGTCGCATTTACTATCCGGGTAATTATTATTAAATAAAGAGCAGAGTGGGACTGTGTCTATCAGCCTCCCCGAGCACTCCAAGTGGCATTAACCACTTCAGTGCCGTGGGATGCTCCGGGTTAGGAGCACTCCGGGGACACCCGAGGCGTGGCAGCTGAAGAGGCTGTTGATCGTCAGCCGGAATTAACCGGGGAGCGCTTAAGCGGAGGCTGATTTTAGTGCTAATGGTCCCGTTAGCCCGGCTGGGCTCTCTCCCCCGAGCCGGCAGCAGCACTTCAGTGCCAATATTGTTTTTTCCACCAGGAGCTGGTTATTAAAAAAATAATGCAGGGAAAGGGACAGGAGCTCTGCTGTGCTGAGCACATCTTGGAGACAGCTCCACAGGGAAGTCTGGCTTTCCTGCCTCCCTGTCTGGCTGAAAAGATGATGAAGACTTCTCCTTTGAGTTTAAACATTCTTTTTTATCCCCCTTATCCCCCTCCCCATTTATTCTTTTCCACCGTTTTCTGGTGTTGTTTGTTTATTTGGTTGGTTGCCTTTTTCCCCGTTGCTGTTGGGGGTTTTGCTTGTGGTTTTGATTTTATTTTTAACCTTAAACTGTCCATTTCGGCCACCAGGATGCCTTAGCTTTGGCAGCACTAAGCTCTCTGCAGTGAGGAGCAGTTGAGCCCGGCCTGGCTGCCTGGCAGTGCTCTGCTTAATTTAAAGTTTTTGGGCTGGTCTCCAATGCAGCGAGACAACGCCGTGGGCGGCCGGCTCCCAGCCGTTGTTCCCTGCCTGTTTAAAGGAGATAATGGCACTTCCCAGCCTCACCGGGGGTTTGCAGAGGACGAGTCTATTAAAGATTGCGAGGTGCTAAAGATGCTTTGCTGATTGGGGCATACAAGTAGCTGAGGTATCTGGTTTAAGGGAAGCTTTGCAGTTGCAAAATCAGAAGATTGTCTTTTTTTATTGCCTGGCACCTGAAAATCAGATTGAGTTGTTAGAATTTTATTTTTGCCTGAAAAAAATTACAGTAAACTGGGAGATAACTTATGTGTGGTGATGATACATCACATTCCTGAAGCATGTTTTGGCTGAAGCTTCTTGCACAGCAGGGAAACACTCCCAAATTGCAGATGTGGAAGCTGAGACACTGAGGATCGAGGTGATGGGGATCACCTTGACCAAAAGGACGTTGGAGCAGTCTTCATCCTGCCATGCAGTTGGGGACCAGCAGGTCAGCAGATTCCAGGATGTGTTGGATGGCTGGGAGTTGTGGGGAGGAAAGGTCCCCCTAAAAATGATCAGCAGTCGTTCCTGCTTTGTCCAAGCCATCCAAAATCCCTGCTCACAGCAGCTCTGGGTGTGCAGGCAGAGGCTGCTGCTCCAAGATGAGTTTCCCCTGGAAAACCTGGAGCCCTTGTAGAGCGCTGTGACAGATGCAGCTCCCCATCCCTCCACTAGTATTAGGTGTGAATTTATGTCTGCATCTCTCAAACAGCTTGATATGTCCAATCCTCCTGGATAAAGGCAAAGGATTGAATTATTTCCAAAGGACAATATTTCATTTCCTATAAGTGCCTTAATCTCGTGAGTAAATATTACAGCTTTGTGCTATAATCCCTAAGCTGGTATATCTCTTCCCTTCCCAGTTACCTTTTGTGTTGATTTACATTTAATATGTTGCCATTAAATCTCTTTCTCTCCCTGAGGCCTATTATAAGTGCAGTATTTATTCTGTTGAGTCTTTTTTAGTCACATTTCTATTGTATTCTAATGTGCTCACACAAAAGACTGCTGGGCACATTCCTGGGATATTTGCATCTTTTTCTTCCATAATTTTGTCTGGGCTCCTGAAAACACGTGCTGGTTTGGCCCTGCAACCAAGGATGAGATTCCTTCAGGAAATCTTCTCTGCTAACTCCTGGGCTCTCCTGCTCTGCCAGTCCTGCTCCCAGGAGGAGCATCCTGCCTGGTAGAACTGAGCATCCTGATCTGTGGAAAAAAATCCCTGAATCAGCCAGGGAGATCTCCATCTCATTTCATCCTTGGGCTCAGGCTTTGCATGAACCCAACTCATTCATTAGGCTGCTCCTGGAGAGGTTTTCTGGAATTTGCAGGCAGGAGGGGGTGGTTTGAGAGCTGGCTGTGGGTGTTTAAGGGCAGGACAGAGCAGGGGGTGCAAAGACTGCAGTAAAGGTCTGGGAGAGTGTGGATATTTTTGGCTCCTTGATGTAATGATGGATCTTTCTAACCCTCTCCTGGGATATCTGAGGGTCTCTGCAGCCAACTGGCAGTTTGGGGGGGAAGGGGTGGTGGTAACAAAAGTTTTCCTGAGCTGGGGAACCTCCCCTGGGTGGTGTTTTGGGGGTGGATGTGGGATGGTGAGGGGGGGTGGGCTCCAGGAGGATCAGAGGCTGGGGAGGTGGGGGAGAGGGACAGCTCCATGCACTAATTGGGGTGGGGAAGCTGGGGGACATCACCCCCCTTTCTCATGGGAAAGGAAGGGTTCATCACCCCTGAGAGCAGTGTTCTCTGGGGCACAGAGGAAAGCAGAGAGCATTCCAGCTGGGAAGGGAAACCCCTTCCCTCCCCCTGCTCTCAGCACCTGCCCTCCCTGGGCACTGCTGACCTGCTCCTTCCTTTATCCTGCCTGATTCTGGGGGGCTGTGTCTCTGTTTGCCAGGCTTTGGAGGGAGGTGTGAGAGGCTGGGGGTCTGTGCTGCCTGGGTTGCTGATTTCTGTGTGCAAATCCTTATATTTTCCCGTGTCCCTGTTCTTTTCTCTGCTGTCCCCTCGATATAATAGCTTTGCTCCTCTCTAAAGTGCCTGGATCTCTACAGATTAAGGGTGCTCAGCAGAAGCTATTATTATTGTGATGCTTTTATTGCATAGAGAGACTGAGACATTAAAGGACTCCTTCAGTTGAGGCTTTTAGAGGTAGAGAAGATTGGCCAGAGCAGATTTGGGTGCAAACATCCACCCCAAGAGACAACCTGAAGCAGCAAAGAGCTGAGCTCATCTGCCTGGGTTGGAGGAGAGGCTCATGCTCAGACTGCAGATTTCCACCAGCACTCTGAATGTCAGCTCTCCTCTGGAGCATCCTTGCCCACGGGAAGCAGGGATAAGCTTCCCTCACTCCCTGCCTTTGCAGAGGGTGGTGTTGAAAAGCAGGAGGTCTCACAGACTCTGTTCACAGGGCTGTAGGTAAAGCCTGTCCCACCTGGCTGGGAAAAACAATCATGCAATTATTGATTAATGGTCTTAATCAGGTTAAAAGTGTGCTCGAGCCTGTGTGTCTGCTGTCACCTCACCACCATCACCTCTGTAGGGATGGGTCTTGTGTCAGAGCCACTGCCAGGTCCTTTCTGGGACCACTGGCATGGATTAAACATCCCAGAATAGCCAGCCTTTCCCTGCAAGACTTGAGTGTGGGATTAAGGTTCTGCAGGATGCAAAAGCAAAGGAGCATGTACAAATATCCAGGGGTAGTGACAAAATGGCTGCGTTTGAGCTGTGCCAATGAGGCAAGCAGCAAAGGAAGGAAAAACAAATGTTGGCTGTTGGGGGACACGGGGAAACTATGCTTTTATCTCCTTTAAAATCACTCTGCTCTGTTTGGTTTTTAAATCTTCCTTCCACACTGGAGTCATTCTGCTACTACGTGAAAAGCTACCAGGGGAGTTGGGGGAAGAGGGAAAAAAAATTAATTGAATCCTTAGGTTTGAGTGATGGCTACTCTGAGAGCTTGTCAACCTGATGGTAAATCTTGGGGGTGTTAATTGCTTTGAAATCCCTTTCCTCTTGTCAGCAGTTCCCCACCTTCCCCACAGTCCCGTCTCTCTTGTTTGCAGCCCACGGTGAGCTGCCCGTGCACAGCTCTGAGCATCCAGGGGAGGCTGGGGGTGAGAGGGAGGGATGCCTTCTCCTTATTCCCTTTCCAATGGCTCCTGTTTGCTGATAAGGTTAATTGATTTCTTTTGCTTTAATTAACAAAATTCAATTTCCGCTTAATGAGAAAGATTTTGGTGTGACACGTGTAAATGGCGAAGTGAGGAGTGCCAGGCGAGAGGGGAGGGAGGGAGCAGCCTGTGTGTGGGCAGGCAGCTCAGGGAGCTGGGGTCCCTCGTCCTGGGCATCCTCCTGGTGTCCCCAGAGTGAGGTGCACCCTCTGTGGCAGCCAGGAACTTCAGCAAACATCCTCTGCACTTTGGTGCACCTTTGAGCTTTTTAGGGAGAACTGACCCTGGGATAGAATCATGGAATGGTTTGGGTTGGAAGAGACCTTAAAACTCATGTCATTCCCTGCCATGCACAGGGTCACCTTCCCATATCCCAGGTTACTCCAAGTCCTGTCCAGCCTTGGGCACTTCCAGGCATGGGGCAGCCACAGCTCCTTTGGGCACCCTGTGCCAGGGCCTCCCCACCCTCCCAGGGAAGAATTTCTTCCATATATCTGACCCAGCCAGGTGCACATGGGCTCCTTTTTGGGCCCTTGGCTCCCTTGTTTGAAATTGGGATCAACAGGAGAGGAGCGTGGGGGGAAGGAGGATGGCAGAGAGAGAGTCACTTCTCATCAAGTTGATCAATCTTTCTGCTGTTGAAGCCTCTCAATGAGTTGAATGTGATTTTCTCTGCCTTACGCGCAAGGTGGAAGTCGATCGCTTTCAATTTTCAGCATGCAGAACTGGCGCTCTGTCAAGCTCCTGCCTTGCATAACCACGATTGCTGCTGGCAAGGGCTCCCAGCACACCCAGAGCCGTGCTGGGAGCGGGGCTGGGTGTGGGCAGCACCCCCTGCCTGGGAGCTCCGGCCACTCTGCCCCTCTGTCACTGTGTGGGGTGGGCTGCTGGGAAGAGGAGGGTGAAATCTCTGTGTGGGGCTGAAAAAATGCTGGGCTGGGCTTTGAGGGGACAGTCGTGGCAGCACAATGGACTTGATCACCCCAGGATTCCAAACCCACAGCCCTGAGACCGTTAAGCTCATTGCACATCAGCCAAGGGCTCTGCAGCTCCACGGTCAGGGAATGGGGTAGAACTGAGTGGCATTAACCTGCCTGGGAATGTGGAGAAGCTCTTGCTGCCTTACAAATTCCCATTTCCCATGAATGAATCCCAAAGGAGGATGCAACAGGCGCTGGCAAGGAGTTTGGGACATTGTGTGGGTCTCTTGTCAGCAGCCTGGGGTGTGAGCGTGGCCCCGGAGCCTCCTGTCTGCCACAGGGGCCAGAGGCTGCAGATAAGAGAAAGTGATTTCTGGTTTTAATTAACTGAGCTTTCATTTCAGGATAAACAAAGGCCGTGTTTGTGTGCTGACAGCTGGCTGTCCTTCTGGGTCAGATAAGAAGGCAAGTTATTGCCTCCAAGCTCTGGGAGGGACCAGGAGAGAGTCCAAGGAATGGGAAATGTGAACAAATGCCGGGTGAACCTACACGGGCAGCCGGGCTGGGCTATTGTGTGTGTTAAATAGGGATTCTCGTGCCTATTCATCCTCCTGCCCCTGGGTAGGAGCTGCTGTCCTGCCATTGTCCCAGCAAATCCCTGAACCAGTGGTAAGCGTGTTGTGGCGGGCGTCCAAGGTTTCCTCTGCAAAGCTGGAGTGCTCCCGGGGGCTTTGCTGGCTTTGGGAAGGATGGCTGCCCATCCCTGCCTGAGCTCCGTGATTTCTGAGTCTTCTGGTGCCCTGAGGATGAAACTGTCCCTGGGATGTGTTCCAGGGAGAGGAGGGAATTGCCCCGAGGCCAGGCACTGGTTTGCTTTGGCAGCCCCGGGCTTGGCTGGAGCAGAGGCTCCTTCGGGAGGGTGAGGCAGTGCCAGGGTAAATGCCAGGCTCCCCACTTCAGTATCCCCTCCGAGGTGATTAAAGCGTTCAAAGACCTGAGAAATGCCAGCATTCGCGGCCTCGTGCCCCAACCAACACATTCCATGGGGAAACCACGGAATTCCATGGGTGCTCCCAGGCACCTGCAGGGAGGGAGGAGCAGCCAAAGCGGCGGAGGAGTGAAAACGCCTCTCCGCAGCCGATGATTCAGAGATTCAGCCAACCTCCGTGGCACCTCTCCTCGATCTGGTAGGGAGAGGGTGTTCCCAGCATGTGCTGCTGTTCACCGCTGTGTTCTGGCTGAGCAGAGGCTGGGGAGAGCCGGATTTTGGCGAGGATGGGCACAGGGCACTGCTCCCTGTGGTGCCATACCCATGTTTAGGTGTCTGTGTGCATTTCTGGTGGATCCAAGCACCAGGACGGCGCCTCCGGGTCTCTGGAGCTCTGCACAGCAGAAAGCAAACAGCTGGTTTGGCAGGGTCAGCAGATGTGCTGCTCATCTGGGCAGGGGACAGGGAGCTGAGAGCCTCCTGCGCTGCCTGAGAGCTCTGCAGGTGAGCTTAGCTCTTGTCTGAGATGCTGAAAGGAAGACGGTGCTGGATGTTTTCTCATTTAGAACATTTGCAGGAGGTCTTTCGGTAGGTCAAAGTTTTCCATTACCTTTGTGAAAAATCCCAAAGCAAAAGCTGAGGTTTCCAGGCTGTGGCTCTTGCACGTCATCCGTTCAAAACTAAAGTAGGAGTATGTTCATTTCTTAGCTAATTTTTTACTGAACTTTTACCTTGATCTTTTTCACTGGAGAGACAAAAGTAAAAAAACTTAAATGACTTTGTGGGATGTGGAGGGAAAAAGTTTGGTTTTCCTTTAATCTTCAGCAATACAAGTTGGCAGTTTCAGTCCAGTTCCAGTCTTGGCACATTTTCTCTTTGTGCCTAATTTGAGGTGACCGCTCTAAGATCTGCTCTGGTTTCACATTCCTCAGCCTTGTGTTTTTGCACTTCCAAGACTGTGTGATGGATCTTAAGGAGTCTGCATTATACAGCCCTGTATCCATCTGTTGTCCTTACAAGTTAAACAGCCTGAAAAAAAAAATGGATTAGAGCCTCAGCTCCTATAATGAAGCAGCAATTTGTCTCCAGATCCTGATCCAGGTGTAGCAGAGCTAACGAGCCGGCTGGCCTTGAGCATCAGAGAATGTTAAATACATTTTTTTGGTGGAGAAAAAGCTGGAGTGAGGAGGAGAAAGCAGCATTGGGAAGAAGGAGGGAGGGAAGGACAGCAAAGGTGGGAGAAATTGGGAAATGGGATGGGGTTATCCCTGCTGAGCACTGGTCATGGAGCCAAGGCGGGTCTCTGGTCAGGTTGGATGTGCAGATTGTGCCTGGTGTCATCTCCAAGGTGTCTTTGAAGCAGTTGTTGACCATCCAGTGGTGCCAGAGGTTACTGGAAACCTGGAGGGGAGGGGAAAGTCCTGCTAAAGCCATCTGGCTGCTTTTCCTAGGAGAGGATGCCAAGGCTTGTGTGGGCTGAGCCGCTCAGCATCTCTCGCAGGGCGTGGATTAATGGGAGGGTCCCCCAGTCCCTTCCTGCTGCTTGCCAGGGGAGCTGCAGGATTATTAAGGCAGGTAAAAAATGCCGGCGAGAAAATGAGAGGAGAAGGTCTCATTCCATTATGTGGGAGAAAATATTCCCCAATTAAAGAGAATGAGCTGAAAGTGGGATGTGGGGGGGAGAGGGAAGGGGGGGAATCGTGCAGCTCCCGGCAGAAACTGCAGCCTTCAGTGGGGCTGATTTCCTGGAGCAGCAAGAGGAGAGGATGAGGAGGATGGATGGATGGATGGTTGGGTAATTTTTTTTTTTTTTCTTATGGTGAGGAAGGTTTGGTTCTGAAAGCAAGAGGAGAGGGAGGGGAGGCCAGGTTGATGGAGATCACGTTTCATTCAATTTGGAGAAAAGGAGAGGGAGAAAGGAAGATGAGCCTGAAATGAGGCTTAATTTTAATGAAGAAAAATTCTCTGCTAAGTAAGGAGAGTTGAAAGGGAGGGGAGAGGAGGGTTTGAAAATGATAGGAGCCTGACACGCTATTGTGGTGGAGAGATTTCCTTTTCTTCCTTTTCCCTTTGGTTGGGGAAAAAAAAAAAAAGATAATAAGGACAGTGAAAGGTGGAGGAGAAAAGAGAGGAGAGATCTAATAAATGAGTTGCAACACCTGAGAAGAGGTGGCCTCGCTGCTGGGGGAGGTGGCTCAGGGGTCTCCTCAGCACTCCATGGATGCAGATGGTTTTTTTCCCTATTTTACCTCCCACTGTGTGCCAGGCCTGCAAGGGCAAGGCAGGGCTCAGCCTTTTAATTGATTTTTAACTCAGAAATTACTCCTTTAATAGGTACCAGAGGGGCTTGTATCACCCCAGGGGCAACCTGATGGATGGGGCCACAAAGAATGATGAACATGAGCCCTTTGCTGCTGCTTTGGGTGTTCTGTCTCTCCTGGGGGAGGATTTGGGGACTTGCTGCCAACACGATGGTGGGAAGGACAGATCCAACCCTGGGCAGTCATGTATTGTAGCTGGCACAGTAAATCAAATCCCTTCCTGGCACCCAGGATGGATTTCTGGGCCCTTGGGACTTCACTGCACTTAGGATGTGCATCCCTGCTCATTCCCAGCTACTGATTTCCATTAGAAGTTGTTAAAAATACATGAATGGTGTCATTTGCATTATTTTCTTTGCCATCTAATTGCAGCACCTTGCACACAACTGAGGCCCAGTCACCACTGAGGGGTGGTTCAAGAGGGGACTGGTGCCAGCTGCTGCCTCAGTGGTGGCTGGCAGTGCTGACCCAGTGAAAATTCCTTTTGCAGAGGAATTTCCTTACTCTGGGTGCTGGTTTGGATGCACCAGGAACCTCTTGGGTGGCACAAGCCCTTCAGATACACTGGAAATATTTGGCTGAGTGTTTCCTGCTGTTGTCATTCTGGCTGCCCTTGGTTTGGTGGGAATTATTGGGTATTTCATAGATTCTTTTTCCATCTGTTTCCCGGATTTCTGCTCATTCCCCAGATCTCCTGTCTGGCTTGTAGCTGGTGGGTACACAGGCTGAGAGCATCCAGGGAACTGCAGTTAAAAGCTCATCTCATCTTCTGCACGACTCACATTGCACAACTCGCTTGGTTTAAGGCTTATTAAAAGAACAACACATCCTCTGGGGACAAAGAAATCCATCTTGTTTCCAAATGCTTTTGTGGGGACAAATCCAAATGCTTGGCAATAGCAGGCCCTGGTGAAGCTCACATTCACTCATTTATTTCTTGCTCAGGTGACTTTGGCTTCATGCAGACTTCTTGTTCGTGATGAATAACACTTAGGATCTTAAAGCAGTGTTTGTGTGAAGCTGCTGAAGAAATAGGAGGCAAATTGTCTGCAACTGCTGGATCCTAATCAACAAGCAAACAAGAGAATTGCTCCCTCCCCTGTCCAAGCTGTCACCCTTCCTCTCCATGGAAGTGTTTGATGGTGCTCCCAAAAGCAGTGGAATGGTGACAATTCCATTTCCTGTACTCCATCATTTTTCCCCTTGCCAGGGCAAAGCTGAGTGGGGAGTGCCAGCCTATTTTGGAGCAATTTCTGGAGGGATGTGGGGAGGCTGGGACAGTCTGGAAATCTCTGGTTCTGTTCTGGGAGAATGTTCCCTTCCCTCTGATGGGGCCCGGAAAGGCGTTAGGAGGGTAACCGATCCATGGCTTCCGGGAGGCGGCTCTGAAATGGGCTCTGTAATCTCAGACTTTGGACCTTTTTTCTCCATAATCCAAGGCTTAGATCCTTGATTTGGTGTGTTTGAGTCCCTCCTGCTCCCCTCTTCCCCCCAAATCCCTTCCCTTTGAAATAACACCTGCTCATATCCTTGTGTCTGTCATGGGGAGGCAGAAAGATCTTCTCATCACAAGGAAACGTGGTTTGCTTCAATCCCCCCCACTGCCACACATCCTCTTCCAAAATACTGCATAATGTCAGACTAAATCCTTATCAGAAATTTTAATGAGCAAAATAAAACCTGAAATCTGTGTGATTAAAATCAAATCTTCCCTCTTCTGCTCTGCTGGAGCTGGCTGCCAAAACAGAGGCACAACGCTGACAATGGGAGGCCCCTCGTATTTAATTACCTCCGGCTTCATCGGTGCTTTAGAGAGACGTCCTCTGGTCCCTGCTGGGGCTCTGGAGAACCTCAAAGAACAAACAGAGGGTGGTTAAAGTGGTATCCACTAAAATATGCCCAGAGAAGCTGTGGCTGCCCCATCTCTGGAATTGTTTCTTCTAGTGGAAGGTGTCGCTGCCCATGCCAGGGGGATTGGAACAAGATGATCTTTAAGGTCCCTCCCAGCCAAAACCATTCTGGGATTCTGTGTTTGGTTGCTGGTCTGTGCTGTTGGAGATGACCCAGTTCTGGCTCCCAGGAGAGTGTGGTATCTCCAGAGATCTCAAGGGACAAAAGTTGGCCATTGTTGATCCCAGGTATTGTTTTTTTTCTTCCCCCAGTGATGGTCTTAATATTTGTGGCAGACTTTTCCATGGGTGGTGGCTGCTCCTGGCTGCCCTGAGGATGCTCCATCTGTCCACTCACCTCTCTGCCAAATTCCTTTTGACTTCCTCTGTCAGCCCTGCATCACCTGTGCTGCTCAGTGCCCAGCTGTCCTTTCCTACCTCCTAGAGATCTCTTTTTCTGCTTTGTCTGTCTTTGAAGTCACATCACACCTTTGTAGGTGCTGTTAGGCACACCATGCTGCCAAATGCCATCATCCAAGGGACCTCCCTTCAGAGCCAAGGTGGGGCTCACCAAAGGGAGGACAAAAGGTGAGTCCTGGTGGCTCTTGCTCTTGCCCACCTCCTTAGTGCTGTTCCAGCTCCACAACCTCTCTCTGTGTATGTAAAATCACCTTTCAGCCCCTTTTTTAAAAAATACAGTGTCTGTAGTGCCTTTCAGCCTCCCTGGGCACTCCTTGCAGCTGACTTCCAGTCAGAGGTCCACACAGTGCTGCAGTGAATTAATTGACTTCCTTCTCTGTTTCTTTCATTCCTGGATTAATTCCTTGAGTACCTTTCAAAATCACCATCCGACTTTCCCAAAGTCTCTTGAATTATGTCTTCACCCGTATCCTCTGTCGTTTGTCTCCTTCCAAGAGGCTGTTTCATTTCATTTGTCCTTCGAAGGAAGCGGGAGCATATTTCATGAGCCGGAGAATTGAATCAAATAGAAGAGAGCAGGGAGCACTCACCTGAGCTCAGACCTTTCCCCACCAGAAAGAGAAAGAGATAATTAAGAGATACTCAGGAGGTGCAGCCAGCTCGTGTTTCTGGCAGGAATTCTGACTGGGTATCTCTGTCTGCTTCACCCAGAACGCAGGATGCTTAAATTATCATAATTTAATGGCAATAATATGAGTATCCAGACAGGAATAACTAGAACAAATTCTGGGAAGCGAACGGGAGAACTTTGGTTGCAATGACCTTGCTGTGTCTTAAACCCTGATAAGCCATGGTGACTTGAGCTGGAGAGACAGTAATGAGGGGAATATATGCAGATGGCCAGTGTCCTCCTCAGTTCCTGTGACATTGTTCCCAAGCAGGTGGACAGCGCTGCTGTCGTGACTTGTCTCGTGGACAGCTGGCTGTGGAACAGTGGCGTGACAGTGGGACACCGGCTCCTCAGCGCTCCTCCCCTTTCTCTTTCTTTTTTTGGTGTGGTTTGAAAGGCAGGAGTAATTATGCCAAGATTAGAGTGTTAATCATCATTTGCAAATGGGGGAGTTGTTCTGAGGAAGCAATAATATATTGAGGGAATGTATGGATTGACTGACTTGGAGTCTGAGAGGAGCCATGCCACTGCCATCCTTCAAGCACACGTCTCCTTGACCTCGTGAATGTGCTGTGTGATGCCAGGTCAGAAATCTGTAAAACTCATTTGAGAAATCCTTTTCTGATTAATGTCAGCGTGGCCAGACATTCCCCCCCCCCTCCATAACCAGCCATGCAGTTTGCTGAATGTGCTGGGAGAAAAATACTCAGCAACTGGTTTGTGGCACAGGTCGTTGTGCGCTGCACTTGATGTTCTCCAAGGCGTATCCTAGGGAAGCAGGGCTGGGATAAAGCAGCTGCTCTCAGAAAAGCATCATGAAACTGGGTAGGAGTGCACAGTTCCATGCCTGCAGTCCCCTTGGCTTTATGGGTTTCTGCAGGAAGCATTTTTTTAATGAAAAAAGAGCAGAAAAGAGATTTCTTATTGACATTTATCGTCTATTTGCCCTCTTCCAGAAGTTAAAGCTCTCTGGGACTGGAAATACAGATGCTCCCTGGAGTACCAGCATCTCCTTCCTCCTAATTTCATTTCACTTGACAATAATAAGATATAAACCCACAATTAAATCCATATTAATAGATACAGCTCCACAAAGTCAGGGGGGCTGTTGAATTAAGGTTCAGCCCTGCCTGGTCCTGAGTGCCTTTCCTTTCTGCTCAGCTGCACTGGGAGCTCAAGAGTTTGCAGGCTCTCACGTGGGATCCTCAGCATCTTGCAGAGTTGTGGCTTTTAATTTTGCAGATCATCAAAGGCAAAGCAATCCATCAATTATCAACGCTCCAGCTTGATGCTGAGTAAATGAGAGTATTATGGTGTATCAATTAGCAGCATCGGATGCCCTGAAATGATAACAGAGGAGCTTTCCAGACATGCCTGGCATCCCAGGCTGCAAACTGAGAGAGCAGGTGCTAAGATGTGGCAAAAATTGGTGGGATTTTGGCTGTTGGGGAAGGGAGGATGCTGGACTCGGGAGCTGGACTTCAGAGGAAAAAAGAAAGGGATGCTCCTGGGTTGGTTGAAGTCCCATCTCCTGTTCAAGGGTTGTAGCTCTTGTTTTTGGTAGGTGGTTGTAGTGGTTGACTGCTGAGAATCTAATTGTACTTGGAATGCAGAGAGATTTGGGATGTACGGGTGTATTCTAAGGTATTTACTTCTGTAATTCCAGATCAGTAGAAAATCCAGCTAAAGGAGCAGCACTCCTGACCTCGTGCTCTGCAGTCTGTGCCCTCTTCTGCCTTCTTTTCCTCCACATTCAGGGTGTGACATGAACAGGCTTATTGTAAATGTTCCTCTGGATTGTCCACAGCTGCAGAAGCCTTCCCTAATTCCTCAGCATCCGTTGGGGAGTGTGTGTATGGCACAACAATGAATCCTGGTCCCTACACAGTTCTCAGTGGTGGTTTGTCCTGCATCCTTCAAGTTCATCACCACCAGGCTCTCATTATCTGTTCAGATTGATGCATTTGTACTGCTTTTATTTATTTATTATTTTGTATTCAGCACATTAAGTAGAGCTCAGTGAATAACACATTTTTCTGCTCATTTGCTGGATGACAAAATTCCTTTTTTTAAAAAAAAAGGAGGGGTGAAAAGCTCAGCCCCACTCCCTGCAAACACCACTGTTTTGTTTAGATTTCATTTATTTAAATATATTCCCAAAGGGTTTGAATAAAACAGAAGGAAACCCTGTGATGGGCCTTTGAACCGAATGCTCTGCATGTTTTTGTGTTTCAGCATCTTTTGAAGTCATTCAATTCTTCCCTTTCTGAAACAATCCAGTGGGTTCAACCCAAGAATTGTTTGGGGTCACCAAACTTTTGGTTTTGAGAGAAGTATTTTTGATAGTTTAGGTTTCTCTTCCTCCTAGTTAATAAAATGAATCTTGCAGCCTTTCATGATGTGAGGATGGAAGGATTTTGCTATTTTAGGTTTGCGTTGCTGCTACAAGAAAATGTGGAATGGAACCAAAGTTAATAGGGAAGGGTCTGGAGATCCTATGAGGGAACTGGGAGGGCTCAGCATGGGGAAAAGGAGGCTCAGGGGGGGACCCTTGTGGCTCTGCACAGCTCCTGACAGGAGGGGACAGCCAGGGGGGTCGGGCTGTGCTCCAGGGAACAGGGACAGGAGGAGAGGGAACGGCCCCAGGCTGGGCTGGGGAGGGGCAGGCTGGACACCAGGAGGAATTTCCCAATGGAAAGGGATTGGAATGGGCTGCCCAGGGAGATTTGGAGTCCCCATCCCTGGAGGTGTCCAAGGAATGCCTGGATGTGACACTCAGTGTTCTGAGCTGGGGACAAGGTGGGGATGGGCTACAGCTTGGACCCGATGGTCTTGGAGGGCTTTTCCAAGGATTCCAAGAGTGATGATGCAGATGTTAATTCAGCAGCTGATGTCTTAATCCCTCAGATACATTTTGCAAACAACTCCCCCTTGAATTGCTCTCACCAGTGGCTTTCAACATCTCCATTTTCATGGGGAAACAGAGTCACAGTGGCCGAGCTGCCCAGCCTCAGACCATGACTTGCTGGATAAGATTGCTTTGGTTTGTATCCAGCTGTTTGCAGCTGGCCAGCTGTGTGTGTGCTGAAGTCAGCCTGGGAGGATGTTTTGGGACATTTACAGTGACCTGTGTGCTGGGGTGGCAGGAGCTGATGCTCCCTCCTGCATGTCCAAAGGCAGCTGGCAGCATGTCCCAGACCTGCTGCCTTATGCCTAATATGTGCAACAGCCTTAAATATTCCTGGCCTGTGATATTTTTAAGGAGTATTCATCTAGCACTTCTCTTAACAGCTACAGCAGTGCACCTGAGGGATTAGAGCTGATCTTTGTCACAAGTGTTTAGTGCTTGATACACATGTTTATTATATATTTCAACTAAATTGGAGTCAATAAACTCTCTGCATAAATATAATGTCTCTGAACAAAACACACATCCCCTCCCCAAATAGGCCATTTGCTATGCAGGAGCTCTAAAGGGTTGCAGGGATGTCTGATTCTTACTTCTGTTGTAATTGGCATTAAAATATAATACCTTTCCTTCAAAGACAGGCTCCCATACTGTGAAAATGCCTTTTCTGTCCAGGCAGGGGCCAAATAATAGCAAATTATAAGCATGGAAAATATTTAGGGGAAAAAAAAAAAGAAAAAGAGAAAGAGGAAAGAGGACTCTGAATTATCAGAGCTGATCCATAGCTTGCAGTCTCATACAATTTGTCTTTTGAATACACCATACGAACCAGCTATGAATAAAATCAGTCAATTTAACCCAAAATCAATGTTCTTTTGTAGAAGTGCTTAAAATCTAAGTGGAAGGGAAAGCTTTGAAGCTGCCTATCCCTTGGTAAACGCCGCACTTACTCCCTGTTTGATTTTAGCAGAAAATCCTTCTGTCTCCCAGTGCACAGCACAGCACCTTCATTAGAAAATCTGATGAGTAATTAGCAAATGTGAGGAAAACAGCTAATTTTTTTCTTCTTTTTCTTAAAGAAAACAATGTTTTCCTTGCCATGGCTGGCACGCATGGCCTCCATGAGCCTCGTTGCAATGAGGTTGTGTCACAGCTCCCTTGGAGTCGTGTGGCCCGGCAGGGAATTGTTGGGGACACATGTCCTCTGGCAAGGGCCTTGTAGGAAGCACGGAGCTTCCTTTGTCTGCCTGGTGCCTCCAGGGAAAGCCCATTGCTTCTCCACCTTGGGAGAGCTGCCAAGGCTGGGAGTGCTGGCAGCCTTTGCTTCTCAGCAGGTTGGCAGGCTCCTGTCTCCGTGAGGGATCCGGGCAAGCCAGGCTGGCTCCCGCTGCTGGATTAGAGGCTGTGGCGTGATAAAGACCTGCAAAGTGTTTCCCTCCCCTCCTCTGGGGAGGGAAGTGCCCAGTCCCTGGGATAATGGCACCGTGGAGGTGCTGCTTGTGCTGGTGTGGCTCTCCTGGCTCCAGGCCATTGTCCCCTTGGCTTCACTCCTTGGCTCCTGCCAGTTTTATCTGAGCCAAATTTGCAGCCCAGGCTGGAGACAAGTCCCTGTGCAGTGCAGATGGTTGAAACCCCACTGAATGAGATGTTTAGAAATGGACGGGATGTCACAGCCAAGGAATTGAGCCTGACACATCACCATGGAGGTGCCCAGTGACCCCAAATTCTCTCTTTTGAATCCCAGTCAAGAGTGCTGTGATTCAGCAGCTGTGATCTGCTGCTTGGAGGATTAAAAGGCTGCTCGGGTCTCACTGAAAGGATTCTGCCCATTTTGCTGTCATATCTTGGCATCCCAGACTTGCAAATATGCTTTTTTCCCCTAAAAGAGATACCAGTCCCACTGGAGATGAGACCAGGGAGCTTGGGTGATGTGTCAGGCCTCCCTGGGAGGCTGTGGCAGAGCAGAGCGTGATCCCTCTTATCCAGAATCCCAGACCCTGTTTCCATCAGTAACATCTCTGGTCTTCCAACCTCTTCCAGCTACTTCTTACACTGAGATCATCAGGGGGTTTGCATGATTGAATTATCAAAGGTGGATTGAATTACCAAAGGGTCAAAGGTGGAGCTTGAGCAGGTCCGTGATATGTTTTTTTTCCTTCTGTGGTGTCAGGTCTCCTGAAGATTCACATTTGGTGAGGTGCTTTAATGGAGTGAAGTCTTGGGGGTCAACTAAGCAATCTGCAGTCTTGAGGGGGAGGTGGTGGATCTGCTCTTGTCAGTCCTCAGGTATCAATTACTGAAGTGAAAGGTTTTGTTCTCCCTCTTCGTTTTGATCAATTGTTGATAAATAGCTCAGTGCTTGTGATGGATGTTGTGATCAGAAGTTTGAACTTGCCCCAGGCCTGTCAAATTTGATGTATCTCAGATGTCTGCACTAATTTATACAAATGCTTTGCAGTGCTAGAAGAAATCAAAACCTTGGAAACACAAAAGTTTGACTAAAAAAGGAGCAACTTTCCTTTCTTGTCCCCAAAGACCTTGTGTTATTTCAGGTAAATGTTAAGTTAATGCCTGGGAACCCCAGCCCCAGTCGGGGTCCTGCAGCCCAGCTGTTGTATCCAAGTCAGATTCTTTTTTTCTTTCAGAAAGCTGATTTCAAAATAAACACAGGACTTGAAGAAAAAAAAGGGAAATATCACAGTACCATGACTTGCAGAAGGACGTGCAGGTAGCTGATAGTGTGGCCATGAGTGTAACCTGGTCACCTGTGGCTTTGTCTTCACTAATCTGCTGCTTTCATTTCCCAGGCTGGCATTTCAAGCAGGTTAAATGCAGAAATCAAAAAAGCAGCTCTTGCTAAATTCCCTAAATAAAAACATTTTGTGGCTTAGCCTATTTATAGCTGGCTGAGTGAAGGTAGAACTCAGTGAGAGGGACATCAGGAGGTTAATATGCGTGCAGCTGGTTTGGCCAATTGATTTTTGTGACCATTAAATTCTGCTTCTGAGAGCCTTGCACACACATTCCAGTTGATCCATCTTGGACAGTGGAGTGCTCCAAAGAGTGCTTGAAGCTTTGTTTTGCCTGGTTTGCAGGAAATAAGGTGTTGCTGGCGAAAGGTGCTGCAGAAAAACTCACAAGGGTTCGGTGTTTTGTTTTTTTTTTCTCGTTGTTTTTGTGTTTTAATTGGCTGGCAGCTCTCCCCATGTCTCCCCCCACCCAGTCCTTATTTAGTTCAGCGTGTAATTCCGCACACAATGCGCACACGCTGAGGTGTGGTTTCAAGGTCTTCGCGTGTTTAGCAAATATTTCAGCCGAAACGATCTGTTCAGCTGTTACATTGATTGCCAAGATTACAGCACGACAACAAACATTATTTGGGGGATCGGAGACGAAATTACAGCCCACTCTCGGCGGCGTCTGCAGCGAGGAGCAGATGCACCGTTCATTTGGTGCTGCAACGGCCATTACCCGGCGCAGCGGTGTGGGATGCAGCAGCATCCAGCCAGCTGCGCCTGCCGGTGCTGCCACGGAGCTGCAAACCCCGCAAGGATCCGCGCCATGCCAGGGCCTTTTCTGCCCACCGAGGGCTGCGGTGCTGCAGGCCAAGGCAGAGCAGGTGGTAGAGGCTGGCAGGGTTGTGTTGGATGGTTGGGATGCAGAAAGTGGCGCTTGAAACGGCGACAGATCCGCAGCCGGGCTGTGGAGCGCGGGGTGGTGGTGCTGGCCACGGTGCAGGCTGGGTTTTTCCATGAGAGTCTTGGACTGATGGAAGGATGGAGTGATCATAAACCTGTTTGTTTTGGAAGGAGTAGCGATGGGCAAATGGGGTGTTTGCTCCATAAATTGGCATAGCGTCCCCTTTGGACAGGATGGGGCACAGTTGTGTTAGTTTGGGACTCAAACTTTTGCTGGAACCCAAATCCATTGGCTTGCAGATCGCCTGTGATTCAAGTTGGTGGAGGAATTGGGCTTTAGCTTGTGAATTCCATCCCTGCAGGATGTGTGAGTGCTGCTGGCACATTGACTTTGGGAGATGAGCTGGAAGCAGCACCGAAGGTAGCAGGAACCCATCTGCTGTGACCCAGCCTGCCTCAGTTTCCTCATCTGTATGGGGGGGGTGTCATGGAGGCGTGCAAGGGGAGCTCCATGGAATGTCAGCACGTTGTGACACGTGACGTTAGGGCTTGGGGATGTGCTGGCACCCACAGCACCAGGGAGGAGCCATCTGTGAGGGTGAGGAGAAGGCAGCAGGGTTCTGTCCCATGTCCTCCTTCCTGTGAGCACTCCCCATGCAGCTGAGCAGGCTGTGGAGAAGGAGGATGCTTGCTTCATGGAAAGAAAATGTGACTTCTGTGCCATCCTTCCCCACGGCTCTCACTGCAGTGCCTCCCCTCAACACACGCTTTTCACCTCACATCTGCAAAGAGCAAAATACCTGCTCTAACATGGGAAGCTGGTGCATGCAGAATGAGGTCACTGCGCTTAATCTCATCATGAACATTTTTTTTTATGGTTGAAAGGTGAATATCAACTGTGTAGTGGCCACTGAGGAGCTCAAAGGAAGGACATGCAGCCTGATATATGGCACTGCTTTGAAGTTTGGGGCTCTGCAGTCCCAAGGACAAGGCTGGTTGAGGACTCTCTGACCTTGAACGTGCTGCTCTGTCCTGCCTGATGCTCCCAGGAGATTTCTGGCAGAGGAAAACAGCTCAGCCAGAAGAGTTGATTGAATGACATTTCTGTCCTGATGCTGGCTACGGGGTCACCCTTCTTATTAAAGTTAGGGTTATTGATAGCTCTTCAGGAGTCTGTATAGAGTTAATAAGTGGTTAGCAGATGTTAGAAGCATATTGCAGATATTAGTGGTAGATTGGGATAAATCCATCAGTAGATGATGCTGCTGGTGGCTACAGACATGAGCTGAGCACTGCCTCATTGGCTGAATATTCAGAAATCCATTACCTGCTAACTATTTGCCTTTATTAAGCCTTGTTTAACTCTCTGTTAACCAGCCAGTGTCCCTCTCTGGGAAATTTGGCCTGAAAAAGCACCAAGTACACAAATCTCTTTGACATCTCTGCCAAAATCTTGGCTAGTGAGTAATTTGTACATCTGATTCCTGCCTTTGCTTTGAATCCCTCTCGGAGCAGCCTCCTCAGCCCATTTCTCCAATTTATTAAGCCACTTTGTCCTTGGAGTGGTAGAGGCACAAAAAGGTGATCAAAGAAGAGGTGGAAGATCAAATATTAAATTTCTGAATGTTTTCTGCTAAGTGACAGTGAGGGAGCCAGGAATTGAGTGCCCAATATTGCTGCTTTCAATGGCTTTCTCTTCCAAATGTCACCACGTAAAAATAAAACTGAAGGGAAAGGGAAAAGCCAAACAGCAAGAGGGACACATCACAGCTAAATGACACACACCCTGAATGCTGGAGTGGTTTCAGTGGCTTTTATGGGAGCTGCTCCCATCTTGGCAAAGTTAATGAGTAGCCAGTTTTCACTGCCTGCTGGGTAATGTCAGGTCTAAAATACAGTAAAGCCTGTCTGAGGCAGCCACTCAAGGGAGCAACAAATACAGGTTGCAGGCAGAGACGGCTCAGAATTGATCTCCACGGCCCTGGTCCTCTGCAGTGACCAGGGAGCTTGTCTGCTAAACAGGGAAAGATGACAAAAGTGGTATGGAACTGTGTCCTTTGCTAGCCAGGGAGGTGTTTCTGCTTTTCTCTAGGTGCCTCTGGCTCCTGGTGGCCCTGTTCCTCCATCCAGCTGGAGATCAGAGTGAGGGTGTCCCTCACTGGTTTTGTTCTGCATTGTCAAAATCTTCAGGCATTTGAACTCCTTGGTTTAGCCTTGATTTGGTATTTGCACAGGGTAGGAAGCCAGGGAAAAATTCTGCTGTAAAATTATTATCTGAAATTGTTATGCAATTATTATAGACCCGGTACTGACATTTCTGATTTTCTTTGTCTCCTACCAAGCTGGCCTGTGTGACCTGGTCTGCAGCTCAAATTTCTGCTCTATTGTCAGTCTTATCTCTGATTAAGCCAATCATGTGCAGATGAACCAGCGTGACCCACATGGTCCCATCATTTCTCAGGGCACTCCTGGATCCTGTGCTGTGGCTCAGTGCTCACCGTCCTGAATCACTTGTGGCTGTGGGCTCTAATTACCTGTGGTGTGGCCAGTTGGGATGTATTTGGGAAATTGATAGCTTGGCACAATGATGAATAATTCTTGCAGCTTGGTGAAGGTGGGATGAGTTACAGGTCAGTCCCTCTCCCTGCTCGGGGAGGGCAGTGGAGGAGACTGTGTGTGGATGGGATTGGACTCAGCTTTCAGGAGAGGAACATCTTTGTTCCACAGCCATTTTGGTAATCTTGCCTGGGGTTTTTAGCATCTCTGTGCAATGTGGGAGCCTATTGCACCTTGGGGATGTATCCCTTGACCCTGCATGCAGGGTTTTGGGTCCCAGCAGAGAAGAACATCTAGAGAAGAGCCCATAGGTGTCATTCAGTGATGCATCCTGGTGGGATGGCGTGGGCTGGGAAATATTTCCGTGGGACAAAACCCAGACAGTGGCTGCTGACACCCCAGTGCTCATAAAATGGAGTTGGGAGCAGAGGTTTGCCAAATGTTGCCTATCTTCACCCAGGAGGATGAGGTTTCCTCTGGGCCAGCTGCTGGTCCATCTGCATTTCTGCTGAATAACGGAGCTGGCTTGGGGGAGCGTGGGTGGTGGAATGTCGCCCGTTTCCATGGCATCTAAGTGCTTCTGCAAGGCTCCAGCTCGGGAAATGGGGCTGTGTTATCATTCCCATTAGAGAGGTGGGAAACTGAGGTGTGGGGAAGTCAGGAAGCAAGCTGGGCTTAGTGATGCCATCACTGTTTTGGGGACACACATCTCTAAAAGAGGGACGTGGTGCTTTGCAGTGAGGGGTCTGAAAAGCCAGGGATGTTGTTTTCCCATTTAAAACAGGCACTGAAGTTCAGATAGGAACTTTCAGAAATGTTTTTAGGACTGCAGTTGTTTGTAATAACTGCACTGAACTTCTCTGGCTTTTTAAGCCATGTTGTGCCTCTTGTGTTTGCTTTCATTTGTTTATTTATTTATTTTGATAATCCCAACTTCACAGAAGGGATCTACAGTGAAGGAATTAGTGGCCTGTCAAGGCAATTTCTCACCCTCTTCACCCAGGACATCTGGTTAGTTTACATTAGGGATACTTCAAAAAATAATTGTTTAGAGCCCACAATTCATTTATTATTCACTTCAAAATATTTGTGTATGACTTTGCCTCTTTTGAGTTATCTCAAGTCTTAGGCAGTTGACATTTACTGGAATTATTTTGTCCCTAATTACCTCTACTTTTGATGAAAGAGAATTAAAAGCATAATCAACATCCCCAAAGTATCTGAAGTCAGACAATTGCAGAATGGGTTCATTCCCGCCAATCCTATATATCATAAAGACAGCTTTTTTTTAATCTTCTTATTTCTTTATTGTTTATTTATACAAAGCTCATTGTATATTTTACTTTAGCATTTTGTATACATATTTCATCTGTTTCTCTACCACATTCACGATGTTTATATTAAATTTCATGCTCACTTATGCCCAAACATAGTTTTTGCTTAACTGACTGACACAGCTTTAAGAACCATGGATGGTTACATATTGTGTTTCCAATTTCACTTGGTTTTTTTATTATTATTTTGAGCCATTTCCAGTCATTGTAGCATGCCACCAGTGTATTGCATGGACACTATTTAAAATACCCGTGTCTTGTTAAAAATAATAAAGGTTTAAAGTGTTATTCTTGCAGTATCTTTAGCTGGTAATGACCTTTCTATTGCCGAGCACTGAGGTAAAGGAAAGACACGGTGGTTCTTTATTACCAGAGGAGCCTAACTAAGCTGCAATTGCCAATGTCAAATTGCTTGTGAGCTGTTTGACCTCCTATTTACTTCTAATTTCTGCAAGCTGTTAGTAAGAGCTGCATTAAATCAACCTGTCATTTGATTTCGCCTTTTGCAACCATCACTGAAAGATTTTGTACTTATGAGCATCGCAGAGGAACTGCCTGAAACGGCTTAAGAGAGAGTGTTGGAGTTTACAATGAATGTGGGAATGTTTGAGGATATAAAGGGTAGAAATTATAGGGTAAGGGCTATGGGAGGGGAGAGGAGCTGGTGCTTCTTTCACAGGAGAGATGTGGGAAGCAGCAAGGAAAACATGGACCTAAAGCAAGATGTAAGCTGATGGGATTCCACATTCATTCTTACTCCGTGGTTCCGATTATGGATTTACACAATTTGTTCTTTCCCCTAAGTGCTAGAGCTGCAAAATCAAGCTGCATTCACCCTGCTTCTTAGCTCATCACTAATAATAAAGATCCTTCACTGGGAGTGGAGTTGACAGTTGTGCTGAGGACAGTCATTGTGGGGGCCGCACCGCGAGCGAGGACACGTTATTGTTCGGCGTGAACCACTGTTCCCACATTGTACAGCTCCTTCAAAGGCCCTCAGAACGCTGCTCAGTTGTTCAGATTCTCAATAACTCTGGTAGGGAGCCGGCGTTCAAGGTTTCCTGCAGTGGGGGAAACGGAGGCAAAGGGAGGATGAAAAGGGAGATGGGAAACAAAGAGGTGATCGTGATTCCTGTCTCCCAGTGGGGTGTTGGGACTTGCTCCATAGGAGACTTAGTCCCGAGCTCTGCTGTTGAAAGTGTCTTGATTCCCCTCTTTTGCTGCAGAAATGTGAGTCTGAGAAGTGCCTGTGTGCTCTGGTGTGTGGGTGCTGGGTAATGGCACCAGCAGTTCTCCTGAGCAGCTTTTCCCGAGCATTTTTAAGAGCCTGATGCCGCACTGATGTATCTGCACTTGCAAAATAGCAGCAAAAGGTGTTGTACAGAAAACTGCCTCTATTACAGTATTTACTGATCTATGTATGTACAAAACCACTGCAGAAGCAAAAGCCATAACAGGCCCCTTTAACAGGTATTTATGGCCAGGTCCTGCTGTAGTGTTGTTCCCATTCCTCTTCCTGTCTCCCAGGAGTGTTTTGCAGACACAGTTCTCCTTGGAAAAACAACCCAGGGAGCAGTGTGCTTCATCTTGGCATAGTCACTTGGCTGGATTTTGGGTGCAGAGTTTGCCTGCTCCCATAGGAGGAAAATAAGTACTTTAGGGAAACCTCTGTGTGCAAGGCCTGCTTCTTTCACAGCGTCAAAAGAAGGAGACCAACAAAAGGCAGAGCTGAATAGCAGATAAAGCTGGGAAGAATAATTCCTGACCTGTTCCATCGTGAAGATAAGTGACATATAAAACTGGGTCCGTATTTAAGTCTGAGGGAGAATTGGTTTCCAAGGATAAGGCCATGCTCTGTCCAGAACCTACTGAAGTGTTGCTGTCTCCCCTAATTGGGCTGTTAAACCCTAGGGGAGCAAAAATATGGTAATGACCTTCCTGGAAACAAAGCTGGAGAGAGGAGGAAAAATGGGGAAATGTCTCAGCAATCTGTGACCGAGTGCTTAGCACCAGGTGCTTGGATGTGGAGAAGCTGAGGGTGAGATCTGTCTCCAAAGAGATGGCAGTGTTGTGAAAACACACCAAAGTAAATCACTGCTCCCTAAGCAGAGCCAGCCCCCATATATCAACAATAATATCTCAGCCCTTGCTGAGCGCACGTCTGAGACACTGCACTCAGCTCCAGTCACCGCGTTACGAAGGAGGAAATTACAGAATAACAGAAGGTGAGAATTAGGGCAATAGGACCACAGCTCTGTGAATATCAGATATTTTTTTCATAGTACTTCTGGACAATTGGGGTCAGATTGGTTTTGATTTTTTCTATAAAATCAAAGTAACACCCAAAATGAAATATCAGACAGTAGGGGGGGAAAGAGCCAAAATTGTTTGAAAAAAAAATCTCTCTCTTCTCCAGACATGCGTTTTATTTTTCTTGAAGTCAAAACCCATTCAGTGGGCTTGGCATAATTTCACTCAGAGTTTCAGCAGAGCCAGGGTCAGATTTCTGGTGGTGCCTGTTCTCCCTGGCTTGGTCTCCAAAATACATCGGAAAAAGGGCAATGGATGGAGGATCAGACAAACCTGAACCTCCTCCTCTGTAAAATGAAAAGGGAGAGAACAGCTGCTGGATGCTGTGGCAGAGGAGCGCAGGGCTGGCTGCTGCTTTGGTGGGAGTATCTTCACAGGAAGAGCTGATTTGGACTGCAAGGGGGTCACACAAGGCAAGGGGGAAGGAGGATATTAAAAGTTGATTTGATGCATGTAGCTGGTCATGACTTTCAAGTAAGATACATTAAGTAAGACATGAAGTGCAGGAGTTTGCCCAAAGAAGAACAGCAGAGCCGGGGAAGGGTCTGGAACACGTGTCCTGTGAGGAGTGGCTGAGAGAGCTGGGAAGGTTCAGGGGAAACTCCTCACTCTCAACAACTACCCAATGGAGGTTGGAGCTAGGTGGGGATTGATCTATTTTCCCAATTAACAAATGACAGAGCAAGAGTAGATGGCCTTGAGAGGAGGTTTAGATTGGGTATTAGGGAAGATGTCTTCACCAAAAGGGCTGTCAAGCATTGAACAGTCTGCCCAGGGGTGATGGAGTCCTGTCCCTGGAGGGATTTAAGAGACATGGATGTGGCACTTGGGGATGTGCTTTAGTGGTGGCCCTTGCAGTGATGTGGTAACAGCTGGACTCAGTGAACTCAGAGGTCTTTTCCAACCTAAATGGTTCGATGATGAGCATTTCTTAGGAAGACAGACTTGCCCCAGGGGTTCTCCATGGGGCAGCTTGACTCCCCTGGCCATATTTAACCTGGGTGAGTGGCAGTAAAACCCAATCCCTGCTGCTCTGGGGCCTGGAGTGCATGACTTTCTCAGCAGCAAAGGTGGGAAAGGCTCTACCACTGAGTGATCTGTTCATAATAAGGTTCCGTTATTAATGCTCAGTAATGACCTTGCTGGGGCACAGTTGAGTGCCTTGTCATCTGTCCTGATCTTATTAGAGGCGTTGGCGGGATGCGGTGTGTGCCGGGTTCCTCTTTATCTCGTTGCCATCAATACCGCGCGCAGTCATGAGGGCCCCGCTCCCAAGGGCCTCCCATATGTCTAAAACCCTCTTCGTGACTTGCTATTTTAAGAGTCACATTTATAAGAAAAAAATAGACAGTTACAGTAGACCAACAATGTCTTTCCTATCACCAGCAGATATATCAGAGATAAAGTACCCTGGCTCCTTCCTTTTGCTGGTGCCACGGAAGGGAAGAAATCTTGGTGATTCATGGGCTGGTGGTGGCTGTTGGCTCCAAGGCCTACTAATCACAGGTATTAATGGAACCAACTGGAGAAGTGGGTCAGTGCTTGGCCTGAGTTAGGAGCAGAGCATGTCACCAGGAAGAAAAATGAGGGGAAAGCTCAGAGATGATGTTAGCAGAAGGATTTCTGCAGTCAGAGCTTGGGAGGAAACCGAGAGGAGAAAAGACTCTGGTATCTCCAGGGCAGATATGAGCAACATCTTGTGCTGTTGTAAATGGGAGAAAGTGAATTGCTTGCTTGATTGTAAATTTAAAAAGATAGTGTGTTTCTATCAATAACCAGAGGCTTAAATTATAGACTTTGGTCTGACTACCAATCTCCTTTTCCCATTTAGGGAGAAAGTCTCTTAGAGCAGCAGAGAGAGTCTCCACGCAACATCTTGTAGCTCTATCTATCACCTGCCTTATCAGTGGGTGTACTACAACTTCTTGCTCCAAGTCAGCTTTTTCTTTGTCTCTTCAACCTCTTCTCAACTTCTATTTGTGGTTTTTAAAATGTTATTTCTAGGCAGGCAACACGATAGCTCAGCCCAAAGCGTTGCTCAGATCCAGCCATTGCAAAGGAGCTGGAAGCAGTGCCGTGGGTGTTTGTGTGTGTGGTGAACAGGATCCACACCCGTGTCCATCCCAGCATGGCTTTGGGAGGTCCTGGGGGTCTAACAAAGCTGAGTCTTCCTCCTTTTAGCCACTCCTTTGTCTGAAAGGGCTTGGTAGCATTCCCAGCATTTACCTGCAGAATGTTTTGTGTCCCATCACCGGCTTTCCGCTGAATTTGTTGAAGTGAGGGAAACCCATATGGTGGGGCCTTGCTGCACACTTGGAAAATGGGATTCCAACCAGGAGCCCTCCCGTTGCTGCCTCAGCCGAGCCATTTTGTGCCCTGCTGCCGCACTATTAAAATAAGCACGAATTGAGAATTAGTGCAGCACAGTGGAAGGGACAGGCAAAACAAGTCCGAGGCTCCAAACAACAAATTATTCTT
The DNA here is from genome assembly GCA_013397555.1 of Urocynchramus pylzowi. Classification (NCBI taxonomy): domain Eukaryota; kingdom Metazoa; phylum Chordata; class Aves; order Passeriformes; family Fringillidae; genus Urocynchramus; species Urocynchramus pylzowi. The sequence goes on along the minus strand of VZRH01005449.1, from coordinate 874,147 downwards.
GAATCAAACATCTCATTAATGGCTGCAGTGTTGCCACTCTGCTTTGCATAATTAAGTTTCATGGGGCGTTACAATTAACAGTTGTGCCGCAATGTAGGTAGGAACAATCTCCCGTTTATTTACCCTGGCTGTATCTGAAAGTGCTGTGTGGTGAATAAGACGCATTTACAAGTAGATTAGGGTGCATTCTGGGTCATAAATTGAGTAAGGCTGTAATTGCTTTCCAACAAAGGAGAGCTGCAAATAAGACAGGCCGCCTCTCTTTTTTTTTTTTCCCCTCCTGAAACCCCTTTTTTCCTGTTGATGTGTCTGAAAATTCTCATCCCCAGCTAAATAACACAGTTATGGCATTGAAAACCTTGTAGAAGCTTTTTCAACTTGACAGCTCCTACTCTGTAATATTTCAAGGCATATTTTCCCCCTTCTTCTTCTCCCTTCTTGAGTCTCTGCTGCAGAGACTTGTTTTAAAACCACATATTCTGGCTTTGTATATTATCAGTTAAATATCCGCATGTGCATCCATGATGGGGAGGGAGAGAGGGGAGATGCTTGGGTTTCAGGCACTTGGAATTAACTGGGAAAGAAGCCAAAATGTCATTAGAAGCTCTCGGATACGGCAGAATGCGAAGCACCTCCAGTCTATATTCAGATACGAAGGCAGGCCCAGGAATTAAACATTTATCAAGGCTGGGGGATTAAAGCCTGACCACAAATACTCTTCTTGGTGAAGGGCTTTCCCTGCGAGGAAGGAAGGATCCGGAGTGTTAGCAATGCCGATTGCAGGCTGTTGAGGAGCAGGAGAAGCTCTCGCTGCCTAGAAACTCTCTAGGCCAAATGAGCTTTTCTTGCTTCAAATATTTCTTAATCGTACTTTCTTATAGGATTATGAAGAGGCTGGTGGAGAATGTTAAAAAAAAAAAAAAAATTGGGTTTTTTTCAGCCTCACGAGTATTTCTCGGGTGGTTGGTAAGACTTGGAGCCGGAGTAGCTCAAAAAAGGGAGAGAAAGATTCAGTGCCCAACCAGATCTGTTCATCGTTATACACTTAAGGAAAAGCTGCCATTTCCTACTAAAAACCCATTTGTCTTGCAAATTTCTATAATGAGCAGATTTTGGAATAAATACCATGTAATCTGCAGTGACAGTTCTCTCATTTCTTTTTTATTAGTTCAATCTTCTCAGCATCTGAAACACGTAGCAGCGGAGTCTCAGAGGAGGTTTAGGCAGCTCTGTGGGAGTTTTTTTAACACCTTGGCACACAACTCTGCCACTCGCTCTCCCATGGCATCTCTCCCCTCTCCGTTACCTTCCATTTATTTATTCAATTCTATGTTTTAGCAGCATCTGTCCATAGCCCCAGGCACACTTTTAGTCATTTAGACTACACACAGCCGTGCATTATCCAGACTAGCCCCATCCAATCATCCTCAATTCCTACAACAGCCTATGGAGCAACAGCTGGATGGGCACAGCCTCCTTGCTTGGTTTTCCATGCTTCCAGATGCCTGTGGAAAAAAGGGAAGGCCTTCTCATTTATCTCCAATTAATATTTATTGTATCCATGAGGCAGATTTTTTGATTGGGGTTGGCAAAGATGGAATTTCTTTGTCCTAGAGAAGGTCAAATTGGTCTTTCTGGAAGGAAAGGATGAAGAGTTCTGTTTGTCCCATATCTGTGGTCTTGCCTGGTGGGCTGGAGATCAGGTAGGACATCCCCACCTGGAAGGATGAATTGCTGCAGCTGGAGCTTAGGAAAGATGCATCCTGAGCAATTTTTTTCCCATGGAGCATGGAATTAGGGCTGATATTTGAAATATTTGGTGGTATTACCTGTTTGATACTGCAGAGATGGAAAGGTTGGTGTCAGACCTTAACCAAGGATGGGTAATTTTGCTGTTGGGAAAAAAACCAATGTAAGAAAGAGCAGGAAGCATCTCTTTGTAGGGATTTAAACTTTGGGATGGGAAGAGGTAGCTCTCGCCTCTGGAACTGCTGAGGCCTTTTATACAGGCTTGGGTAGGGGGGTTGGAAAAAGCTGAGACTGTGAGAGGCAAATAAGAAAACAAACAGCTCATAGGATGGCCTTGTGACCCTGTGCCATTCAAGCTGACCTTTATAAAAGTGTATTAAAACCTGGAGTTTTCCCCTTTGTATTTCCTCCAGTCTACAAGTGAATTACAAATTCCATCACTTTCAAAATGCGTTGCGTTAAAATACTTGGTGAACTTTAAACTTTTTCTTCTTTTCCCTCCTAGGTAAGTGGCATTTACTTAATGTTGAAGTACTTGAAGGTCCAGAGCGGGGATGTAAAACATCCTTGCCCAGTTGAAGGTGACTTGTCAGGTAAACCCAAATCTTTTCCTTCCTTTTTTCACCCCGTGTCCAACCCAAGCTGTTTCCTCTCTCTTTTGATGTTACTGAGGCAGGGTGATAAGCAGGGGAAGAGCATGAAGGTGTGTGAGCTTCATTTCCAGTTCACTGCTTTGAGGAGCTGAGTTGCAGTTTGGATTGGCAGCTCTGACTGTCTCCCTCAGGGTTGAGCATCGCAGTGCAGCAAGGTGTGAGGTTCAAAATCCCCTGGAAAGGTGAAGGTGATGCTGAGCCACGCCGTGCTCGATCCAGCCAAGTATTTCAGCAACGCTGGAAACTGTCATGGAGCCTGTTGCCATCACACAGTTTTGGAAAGCTTCAGAGCCGTGTTTCCAGTAAAATGATGCTTGTGCTTGCTCTCACCTCCCTCTGACCTTTCAAAGCATGGTGCCTGCCTCTGCAAAAAAACTGTCACGTGCCTGACTTTGAAATATTTCTCTCGTACAGTGATTTTCACACTCAATAGCAATTCAGAGCCATTTCCTCCCTCAAACCCTTTCAGCCCCAAACCCTCTGCGAGCTGGTATTTTCTTTGCTCAAAGAGTACCCCTTGTTTCCTACAGAGCCCCAAAAATCGTGGGTGAGCCACAGCAAGAGCCACCCAGGGCTGGGAGCGATGTGCTGAGCCAGGTCTCATGGTGTCGTATAACTCCCGGCAGCTCATTCCCTGTGTGTCACTTTTCCTGAGGTCGCTGTATTATCTCACCCTGGCAGATGCAGCGAGGTAGAAATACAAGGCTATTTGCAATGCAGTTTATTAAGACATGTTTTAGAGGTGGTTTGAGGGAGCACTGGCTGGAAATGTTAATCATCATCTCTGACAATGTATTGACCTGCCTTCTGCCTTACCCCGCTGCCTCGGGAGCCTGGGGGAGTGTGGGCTGGGATATCGGTGTGCTCCAGCCCTGCCTCCCCCCACCCCCTCCTGCACCGCCTCTCCCGTGCCAAGCAGGGAACATCACTGCTGGCACACGGAGGAGAAACGGAGAAACTTTTTGCCTTTTGAGAAGCAGCTCGTGAGTGGGGAAGGTAAAGGAAAACAGGCCTTTTTTTTTTTTTTTTTTTTCCCCTTTGGAGCTGGTAGTTTTCTTGCTGGGAAGAGGGAGTAATCTGGCTCCTGTGGAAACAAATGATATTGCATGACTGCCTTGCTGCCTTCTCCTGCTCCGCCAGAAAAGGTGTCATTATTTTTCCCCTTTTGTTTTAGACTTCTGTGAACCAAAAGGGCTCGAGGATTTTAATGGTCTATCTCAAAGATTGAGAGGCCCTTTATATGTCAAGCCACAATCCCATCCTAGGCTGTACTGGCCTCTGTTTGATTTTATGAAGCTTATTTTGGATAGATGGTATTTTTATAGCTCCTGCCTTGCTTCACCGATGGCCATATTGATGTAGCGCTACAGGACAGGGCTAATAAATAGTTTATAAAACTGTAGGTTCATTCTCCCAAGTGATGTAGGGCTGTGTCTGAGCAGACTGCAAATCACCATCCCGGCGATGCCGAGCCTCCGTACGGCACGGCCCTGGGCACGCCGTGGGGAGGGAGGGAGGGTTTAAAGCAAAGCACAGCTTGCTCCAGCTGAAACTGCTCCAAACTTCCCCTTGCAATGATGCTCTGCCCCAGCAGCGGATGGTGGAGCAGCCAGCTCTGTGTTGGGTTCAGCAGCAGGAGCATCCCTGCCTTCATCCTGCCTGCGGGTCCTGTGAGGGTGCCATCACTCTGGGAAACTTTTCCCTAGGCTCCCTAGAGCATGATGTGACATTCCTATTAACAAAATTTGGCTGGCAGCACCTTCCCTTCTACGTGGAGCTTCCAAAGTCTTCGGGTGAAATGCCCTGAGTGATGCCAGTCTGAAGTGCAAGGTCACATCAATGACCTGTAGGTGACCATGGGGTCAGTGAGGGCTGTACCCACGGGCTTGGTAGGAGCTGCCTCAGACCTGTGGGCTTGGTAGGAGCTGGCTCAAACCCAGGTGGAGCCCTTGGGAAACTCCAATCCTGTTGTTTTACTCCTAAATACTCATTTAAACTGTTGCCTTTGAGTCTGTTTTAAGTGCTGAGGTCTGGTGTCTGCTTGGCCTGTTTTTCCTTCTCCAGAGCTGCCTTTTTCCTTGTCCCTGGGAGCAATGTGTGTGTGAAAACCCTCAGCTGGCTGCTGGCATCAAAGGCTTTTCTCCTGTTGCTTCTTTATGGTATTAGAAATATGAGCCTCCCTCATTTCTCCCACTTTTCCAGTCTTACAATGCTCAGGATAAAAAGTTGATGAGGTTTACTCTGCCTGGATGTTGGCAAACCCAGTAATGGGATCCTAAAAGGGACATGAGACATCATTATTAGCCCATGTGGAAGCTGGGTTTGGTTTCTAGAAACACAGGAATTGATTCAAAAAAGGGAAGGGAAACAGTGAGGCTGCGAGATGTACCTACACACTTATACATTGATTTTTGCCACGCATCCCCTTCATGGTCTGGGCTGGCTTTGGAGGGGTCTCTGGGCAGTAGCTATCCAAAAGTGCTGTCCTGTCACCACTAAGGACTTTATTCACTTGCAGATATAGCTCAGAAGGAGGAAAAAAGCAGACCCAACTCACAGCCTTCCCCGCACCCACTGTCCACACCCCGCCAGCATTTGGCAAATGAGAAAATATTAAAGCCATATATTTTCCTGCTGTGCTCAGTTACCACGTTGTCCTTTTCTTTGGAAAGGAAATGCAGTTGGGAAGACATATGGAGGTGCTTGTTCTTCTTGTTGCCATGGGTATGTCTGTGGTGTCTTCAGACATGCGGCTCTGGGTGCCCAGTTTTGGCTTGGTCCCCTCAGCTCCACCACTGCCAGATGCTTGTCAGGGGGTTTAGGTCCATATTGCCAATTCCCTCCTTCTATAAGATGCTTCTTGTACTATTTTAGGATAATTTTCCCTGTCAGGTCTATAATTTGAAGGTTAATTTGGATATTACTATTCTATTACTACTGCTCTGAGGCTCCTGTGTGGGCTACGAGGATCACTCAGGAGCTCATATGTCTTTAGGTGCCACAAGCCTGGCTTAGGAACACTCAAGCTGCTTTATCCAGGGTGATCTTAAAGCATCCATAATCTCCAAAAATGTGAGGGAATGGCTAGGAAAGAACCAGAGTGACTCTACAGAGGTGATGCATACAAAATTGAGATCTCCTAGAGGACCTCTTGGAGTAAGTTTGGGCTTTTGAGGAATAACTGGATAAGTGGGTGATAGAGATACAGTCACATGCAAAGATGTATCGTGTTTGATGCCAGCTTGCACAAGGAAAGGTGGGAAAAGACCCATGGGGCTGTCGTGTCTTTTAATTTGTTCCTTGAACCAGTCTAGGACAAATTGTCGTGTTGGTGTAGGAAACCTTAGGCTGTCCCTGCTTGTTTTGTTCCTCATTATAAGTACCTTACAGTTAACTTTAAAAGACTTCATTCTCCAGATAGCTCAGCTGAATGGCTTTTTTTTCCTTTAGTACTGAGCATAAAAGAGAAGTGCAGCCCTTCAAGCTCCACAGTGGAGTTCAATGAGAGAGAGAGATTGGGAGTCGATGCATTTATTAGAACCATTAGGGCAGAGGAATGTGCACGGGTACATCGCCAGCTCCACGCTTGGAACTGGCATTTTTTCCCTGGATTTAGATTGTTCTCAGTATCCCTGCGCTGATACAGGAAAGTCCCAGCATGGGATGATGAGATCAAGTGCACATTGGTAGCAAATGCAATTTGTAAAGCGTTGGTTGGATAAATGACATTGTGTATAAAAGAAATGTTGCAACACAGCCCTACTAATGCAGCCATGTGACACCAATTTAATGCATTTTCCCCATTAAGCTGCTTGTTCAAGACATCTTTCGACCATTTCGAGTGCAGCAGTGGTGTGTAAGGCCTCTATTTTCTGAGTATTACTCATTTTGCAGCTAACAGATGTCAGTGTCTATTTGTCCCTTATGGAAAAGTCCCTTTAAAGTTCAATAGGGATTAAATTTGTCAGCCTCTATAGAAACATAACAGGATTCTATGGAAATTACTCTGCAATCCTATAGAATGTAATAGATAATCTCCTCGTCTCTGGAGGTATTTTAACTCTTGCATAATTGCAGACCAGAATAGAAAATCTCCATTAAATTCAACGAGATGGTTCACAAAAATCCTATAGGAAAATGATAATTTTCTATTAAAATCAGTAGGACTTTTTCATCAGCACGTTGGTATTCATAGAGAGGTTTTATTCATTTGCCAATCCTGCTAAAAAGTGTTTTGTCAGGAGGCTGATACTTGCTTTGTTCTAGGGAACAGTGATTTGTGCATAAACGATGCTTATGTCCAATGCTCGTATAATTTATGGCGAGGCACTAAATTCCCTTTCAGAATAACTGGAGCAGGATGAGGCTTTAAGCCCTGCAGGGAGGAGAAAAAAAGAGATGCAGCCAGGGATTTGGAGAAGGGGTCTGCCTGTGAGGACCATCCTGCTATTGTGTTACACAGGTCGCTGGAGCCCACAGCGGACCCAGGCAGGGTGTTGTGATCACGCATGGATGTGCCACAGTCACAAGCTTGTCCCTGTCATCTCCCTGGCTCCGGCGCTCCTTATCTAAAGTGTTCAGCCCAGGATGCTGCAAATTAATGTTGGATTGAAGCTCTGTTTCTGTGAAACTGCCCGTGGCTGGTTTGAATGGCTCTGCTGCCTCCTGCATCAGCAGGCTGGCTTTTCGTGGTGTGGCCTGGGTGGTGGGGAGCAGCGGCTCCGCCAAAATCCAGGGCTTTGCTCTTGGAGGTCACTGCCTCTGCCGTGTTGCTGGTGGAGCTCAGCCAAGACACGGCTGGAGCAGTTAATTATGGAGAGAAAGCTCTGCTTGGCTGCGGGGGGTGCAAAAAGCCACCCCTTGAAAGGATCAGCCTCCTTTTCTCCAGCCTTGGAAGGTGCTGCTGTGCATGTTGATGAAGGCAAAGCGCCCAGGTCAGCAGCGAAATGCTGCCTGCGGATGGATCATCCCCTCTGTCCGGGTGGCACTGCTTGAGGCACACACAGAGGCCACCCCATGAGGAAGGTTGCTCAGAGGAGGGGACATGGGGGAGGAGGATGCTCTGGGGAACAGGGGGGGCTGTGCCCAAAACCTCTCTCGGGGGCCGATGCAGGGAGGTGAGCTCCGGCTCTGCAGCGCTGACACGGCAGCGTGATTGCTCTTCTCCCTGTCCCTTGTGTAGGAGGATGAGTCATCTTGGAGAAGGGAATTGTTAACTCCTTGGGGGGTATTTACAAAAGATGATTCTTCAAGGAAGGTTGCTTTGTTTTGGCAAGACGTGCTTAGAAGGACTTGCTTAGAAGGATGGTGAATTAACGCCTCAGCTGAACATCAGCTCCCTTGGTGGCATTGCAGGGGGGACAGTGTCCTGCCCTGTAGTTGTGGCGGCCTCAGCAAAGCACAACTAGCCCTGGGCTAAGGGTTAGTGCAGGTCTGAGTTTCATTCTGAGGGCTTGCACTCAGCATGCACCTAACAAAACTTTGGAGCAGATCCCGAGGTTTTGGTCCATGGGTGAAACATGTCACAGATGCCTCCCTCCCTGCAGTGGGGAATAGCTCAGGGAGAATGTCTGTATAGCAGGGATGGGATCAGCTGATAGAGCTGAGAAGGTCCATGGCCAGAGGAAATTTAATGTCACAGAGTAAAGGTCAGGATGTGCCTCAGGATGGGGTGATGCCAGCAGAAACCAGGAGTCAGCTCCAACTCCCAGTGCCTGGGTTCCTTTACACTTCCCCGGTGCCAACGCTCACAGCTCAGACTATAAAAATCAATTGACACAACATATGTAATGGTCTCATTTACTGGCGAATAGAAATGTGTGTAAATCTGGCATTAAACATGAGTTTACACTGTTCCCCTTCTTGGGAGAGCAGTGATTGACGGCGCTGTGTAAATGACAGGAGTATGCCGGTAGAAGCTGGGAAACATTTACCCTTCGGAGAGCCATGTGTACATTGGAGGATTGCCTCGCCTCACCAGGCATTAAACACATCTGGAGGGATCACTTCTTGCATGGTTCCTTGCTGTTGCTTACAGTTAATACCTTTTGTGGTAAGAAGCAGTGTGTGGAGAAGCAACCATGTCTTCCATAAATTATTCCCAGTGTTTTTGTCTCTCCTGAGCCATGCTGTTCCCTCCTAGAAGGTGCTGGAGCAAAAGCTCCTGCAAAGCCTTCGTGTAGCAGCAGGTATTCTAACTCCCTAGGCTGGGAGGCTGCCCGGGTGAGTAGGGGCTGGCTTCTCTTGCTGAGCCCGTCAGCCAGCTAGTCCGAGAGAAAATTCAATAACAGCCATTTGAGATTAAATTCTGAGCACTTGAGCAATCTAAAGCCAGCGAGGAGTCGGTGTCTCAGCAGTCAGTCAAATGGTCTGGGCTGTCATCTTATTAGAGGGAAAGAGAAACTTTGATTTAACCCCAGACCCTTAATTTTCAATAATGTTTCCCGATTCCCACTAGCTGTTACCATTTCACGAAATCTTTGGGATCTAAAATTTGTGTCTTGTGCTCACAGTTTGGACTTCCCAGGGGATTTTCTTTGACAGGAGGATCCGTACAAATCAATTAATGGAAGCAGGGGTGGAGAGCAGTGGGTTGCATGGGTGTTGGAAGGGGATTCTGGAGCAAACTCCCTGGTATGAAAGACAAAGGAGTTGCCATTTGCAGTGTCAGTGGGTAATGGTGTAGGGAATGGTGTCTGTGGATAAAGGTAAAGGGAAAAAAACAACCTAAACCTCATAACTTGATAAAAAACCCGACTAAAGTTCTTCCCAGTTCCATGGGTTTTACAACTTTGAGTCCTGGTGTGGATTTAACTTCCCCCTGTCCCTTCCTGCTCCTCCCATGCTGTGTTCAACTGCTGCCATCTGATTACAACCTTCCAAAATACTTGGAAATTAATTGGAAGCTTAAATACTACCTTGGCCTTTAACTCTGCTCCAGACTGAGTGAAGTAAAGGTTTTATCTCATCAGAAAGACATCTTCCTGAAGAAGGGGAAGTTGTTCTTTTTCCGCTGGAATCCATTTTCCTTTTAATTGCGCAAAGCCCCGGCCCCCTGCCAAACGTAAGAATCAGCCACGAGCCTTTTATTTATGTAACTATACATTTATTTATATTATTGCAACTTCCCACCTTCTGGCTGAGGATGTTTTTTACTCTTGGAGGCGAGCTTGAAAAGTAATCCTGGGTGCTCTCTCCACGTTTCCCCTGTGCTTGGGAGCCGCACGGGCAGGCAACGCAGAGGTGTGAATTAGATTTCGGTGTCGCAGCGCAGGAGTTCTGGTTGTGCCACCTTTCTCCTTCAATGCAATCCTTCCCTAGCTCCTCTCACCTCCTTCCCTGCTATTCTTCCTGCATTTATTGCCTTCATTTCCATAGCTCGTCTGGGGCTGCATTCTCCTAGCCTGCTCCCCTGTAATGTGTGACCCAGATAGCGCTTTCTTTTCGGACAAAGCCATAAACAATAGCTTCCCTGACAATGTGCTCGGCTGCTGCTCCACACTGAGTGGGGCTTGGATTTAGCATTAGGGAAAGATTCTCTCGAAACCAGATTATCTCAGGTACTCCATGCCCCCTATTACCATAGGATCTGAGCGCCTTGCGGCTTTTGAAGACGCTTATTTTCCCGTTAACCCTGTGGCGTTAGCCTTTTTTATAAAAGGCTGGGGGCTGAATCATCAGGAGAGTAAGGAAAGCTCTGGGCACAGGGCCTGGAGTGGCTTTTTTGGTAAGATTGCATTGATTTTTGGATACTTAAGCTGGGATGGATTACAGAAGTGCCTGGGTTGAGTGAGGTGCTGTGGAGAACTGACATCAGGACTATTTCGTGCTGTGCCCCTGCCATCATTTTCCCTTCACTAGGAAAAGCTGATATTCCCTCCCCAGCTGGTGGAAATCAATAGAGCCCAGCTCCATTGCCATCCATGCAATTGCCCCATGTCTGTGAAAATCTGAGACCTTTCAGAAGCTCCGGAGTCCCTTAAAAAACATGTTCTCATTCCTGATGGGAAATGACCATCTCCTTGTTGGTCCCATACACTGGAGATGTGCTTCCCCCACTTTTGCAGGGACAATAATTTACAGTACCATGCTGCTTCCTTTATCTCCATTTATACTCTCTTAATGTGGTTGGGAATCCACAAATTCCCTTTTACGCTGTTCTGAATGTAACCTACTAAACCTTAATCATGGTTTGGGGAGTAGTAATTCTTTCTTTTATATGGCTCTCTTTTATTTTCTCTTATATAATTTTTTCCTTTAAGAAAAGATCATTAATCCATGTTTCTGAGCCTTCCCATCAATCTATAATTGAATCATATAAAAAAGACTTGATTTTACATCCGTATAAGAAAGAATTCAATTCTCCTTAATGCCTGTAGATTTATAGGTCTAAATTTCCAGATTTCTCTTAATTTTATTTTACTTTTAATAACCCAGCTTGTCTGGACTTATCTAAATTATTAGTGAACCTGAATACGCTGTGATCTGAGGATATCAGTTATCTTTTCTGCAGAGGAAGAGCCAAAAGCTGAACTGGCCTATCTCTCCGGGAAAACAAAACCACTTCTGAGAGCTGCCTAACCTTGGTGTGTCGGGAAGCCCCTCTCACCGGCGCCTTCAAAAGGTGCTCGCTTAATTGTTGCATTTTTAACACCGTATTGCCCTGCAGGGCTTTCCCCTCTCAAGTCTCGTCTCTGCTATCACCTCTCCCTTTACAGCACAAAGGGAGCAGAGCAAAGGGAGCACGCCGTGCCTTGCTGGCTTGTGGGGCTGGGAGGAGAAACTCTCCCTTTCCAGCCCCGTCTCTGCCCCCAGAGTTGCTTTTAAACCTGGGCTGAGTTATTGCTGTTGCCTCGTTCAAGGCATCTTCTCTGTTTAATGCAGCCTTTGGCTTGCTGTGGATGGGTTATACCTGCTGGGGTGGGTAGCTGGTACTGCTCCCAGTCCACATTTTGGATGAATGCAGCTTTCATCTCAGTTTTAGTACATTTAGAGGGATTTGTTTTGTGCCTGCACTGATGGGAAAGGGAGAGAGATAATTTCACTTTATGTCTTGGAGTCCTGTGCCAGAGTCCTCTGAGCTGCAAAACACCACTGGGCTTTTTATTGTGATGCTGGGGTCCAGCTGGACTCTCTGGGAGCGTAAGGCCTGCAGGGATGCAATGGCTTTTGCTGATTTCATAATGCCCCTAAAAAAATATGGGGCTTGGATTGAGGGAAAACCTCCAGTGCTGTTGGGCTTGTACCCTGATAGCTCAGGTGGGCTTCTTTTAAAGCTGAATGGTGTCAGCTGAAACGTGATGGACTTTGATTGTCCTTGTGGGTGCCTTCCAACTCAGGATATTCTGTGATTCCAAAGCAGCTTTTCCCTCACTGACATCCCATCTCAGAGCTGCTCAGGCATCCTGTGGATCTGGCTGCTTCATCTTCTCCTTCCTCCTCCTCTCTGCAGCAGAGGAGAAGACAAAGGCAGGTAATTGTGCTGTCTCTGCACACAGCAAATTCCAGCTGGGGTGTCCATTTTAAGCACTGCTTGGAGCCTTGACAGTGACATGTGTGTGGGAAATTGCTCTGAATTCCTCCAGCCTCCACTGTGTTTAACTCCTGGAAAAGGTGTTTGGAAAAGCAACACGTCTGATATTTGCTCTGAGTTTCTTGCACTGGGAAAAGGAGCAAATCCCAGGTTTTGCTGTCCGTGCATTTACCAGCCTCAATCCCTGCCTTTCCTGCAGGCTCCCAGTCCCATCTGTTCAAGCTTTCTTGCACTGATGTGCTTTTTCTCTATTTTCCTGCCATGCCTGTGCTGCAGATTCCCCCTCTTTAAATGAGACTCGGGATCTGTTCTCTGCTCTCCTGCTGCATCTCCTTGCTATCTGTCTCTCCTCCCAGACATCCCTGCTCCCTTTCCCTCCCTCTGTGCATTCCCTCCCTTCCCTCCTTGGCCAGCAAGGGAGGGCTGGTGTTGAAAGAAGGGATTTTGGGGTGCTCAAGAGATGGAAGGATCACGAATCATTATTGGGGTAGGTCAGCCCTCTGGAACGTCCTTAAAATGGAGCTCCAAAGTAGGATTAAAATCCTGGCCAAATTTCCCCTCAGACTGACCCCTTCTGGTGCTGGTGTGCAGGTTATATGATTTCCAAAATATCCTAAGGATCCCCTGGCTCCCAATATTGTGCTACTAGGAAATCTCCTGGGTCTGTTGGAGCACTTGGAGGTAAAACTGCTGCTTGGAACGGCTGCAGACAGATTTGTGCTCCTTTTCATTTATTCATTACTGTTTCTTCCTCCATTCTCCTTGTTGCTTTCTGAGTTTCAGATGGATTATCCAGATTGCAGAGCCCAAACCTTGCCTGCCTGCCAGGTCCTTCTGTTCCCTTCCAGTTCATTTCTTACAGCCAATGTTGCAACCCCTTCTTTTTGTGGGGGTTTGAAGGTGCAGGAACAGCTCTGTACGCCCAGGTACTGGTGTGTCAGGGCTGTGGTCACCTCCAGGACACCAGTTTGTCCCACCGAGGCCTCTGCTGGTGGGGAAGGATTTGTTTGGCTTCAGAAAGAGGCCAAGGCTTCTCAGGAGCCACTGGGGTGGTTTTGTAGGTTTCTTGGGAGGCGTGTCTCGTGCAGGGAGGTCTGTGCTGCTTCCCCCAGCACAGTCTCAGGGTTTCTCCCTCCTGGTGGGCCCTTCTAGGGTTGTCCTTGGAATGTTTCTGCCTGCAGCCATTCCTGAGCTTGCTTCCCACATGCCCATGTTCTCTTTGGAGAGCTCTAGGAAACAGGGTGGCTTTGGATGGTGCCTGTAAAGGTAGAAAAGGAAGGAAATAAAGGGGTGAATCTGTCCCGAAGTAAGTTTATGTGTTCTTGTCCATCCAGATGGCAAACTGCTCCTGCCAGAGGCTGTCAGGACACTCCTGGCAAATGGGAGTCTCATTACTCCCCATGAGTAATTCCTCCTGGATGTCACTTTGAAAATTACAGGTTGGGAGACACTGAGTGACGTGGCAGTGAGGGGGAAAAGAAAAAAAAAATAGAAGAGTATTTTTTTTCCCCCTTCATTTTGGAGGTAGGCTCAGGAGTCTGGGAACATGATTCCTCCCTTGAGGAGTTCACTGTCCAAGTCTCTCTTTTGACTTAGCACACAGAGGATGTTTTCTTTCCTTGGAAGGGAACAGACATAACTATTTTCTTTCTGTATTGATTAAAACCAACAAACATCCTTGAGTGATTTTGTACTTCCTTAGGTGGAGGGAGAGAACAAAACCCAGGTCTTTGTTTGCTCATCAGCATCGTGAGGCTTTGCTCTGGCTGCCTGCAGTGCTGGGAAGGAAGAGCATTTCATCACTGCTGCCACTGGGGCCCACCAAAAAGGACCAAAGAGGGTCTGCTCTATGTTACAACAAAATAAAATTACTTTCCTGGCTGGGATCAGAGGGGTCAAACAGGAAATGCCTGTGGCAAGTCTGGGAATATAAGATCTGGTTTTCAGTCCCAGAACACTGGGCGGGTCTCTCTAATCTTGGCCTGCCTCAGTTTCCCCTTCAGCAAACCTTGGTGGGCTCATCCCAGCACTTAACATTGTGCTTTGTACCTGGGGATGAATCTGCTTATAAAATGCACCTGAAATGCACAATAGGCAGATGGATGTGAATTAGAGAACAACAGCTTTTCACACTCTGCATCTTCAACTCAAGGTGATGTCCCTGGGGACTTTACCATGGCTGTGAGCCAGGCTTGGGGTCCCAGCCCACGAGGTGCCCTTTGGGACCCTCGTAGATGAACACAGGTGATGAACACAGGTGTTAAATACTTCCTGTGATCCCACAGCCCTGGCTCGCTGGTGTTCCTGGGGATGATGGATGACTCCTGGACAGCTGAGATTCTTTGAAATGTTCTGCTGGCTGTCAAGCCTGTCTCTTCCCCTGTCTATCCATCTCCTCAGAATAACTGTGTTCTGCAGTTCTGTGCACACGTGTTCTGCTGCTCCATGGGGAGATCCTGGAGTGGGATAACTGCAGGACTGCACGGATTAAGTTATTAAAAGCGCCGTTTGTGATGTTTTTTCCTCCTGAGCGTCTCAGAGCAATTTGCTGAGGTCGCTTTTACACATGGGAAAAGTGAGGCAAAGCCCAAAATTGTGCAGTGAGTCAGGAGCAATTTGGAAATGGAACCCAAGCGTTCTGCTGTCCAGGGTTGTGCTCCTTTCTAGGCTCAGAAGAGCAAAATGTGCTTCAGAGTTCAGTAAAGAGGCGTGTGGTGGGCCCTGGGGGGAGGCTGGAAGCTGCAAGATGACAGAATCAGTCATCATGTCTAAGCACTGATTCTGGCTCCATCCTCCTCCTCTTGCTGCATTTCTCTTGTTTGTGCTACCCCTCTGGGAGTCCAGCTAAGGATGGAAGAAATTGCCTGGAAAAGCCATCAGCCCACGTCTAATTCCCTTCTGAATTGATGTTTCAGGCTCTGAGAGTTTGTATTAAGCCTGCAACTTCTGAATAACAATTTTGTTTTCCATCTGGAGTTGGTTCTCCCAGCTCAGAAGGCTCTTGTGGCACACCTAGGAATATATCCCAGATTTCAGCTTGGTTTCCTTGCTCTGGTTGTCTGGAGAAACTTTTCTAAGTGTTAAGACATGGGGTTCTCTTCTCCTGCCAGCCTTTGCTTTCCTGGCACTTCTCAGGAGCAGCAGCTTTGTTTGCTGCTGAGGTGAAAGCACAAAAAGGACCAGTGCTCCTCATCTCTGCTCCACACAAGTCCCTCAAGATATTCACCTGCCCCAAAAATGTAACAAATCAACTGGAAATGTTAATATTAAATATGGTGAAGAAAGAAGCAGCCTTGGTTTCACAAACCACTGGGTACTTTTATTTTAATTATAGGATGACTGTATTGGTTTGTGTCTTATTTAGGCAACTTTGCATGAGCAAAAGTTGGGCAAGAGAATTTCTCTGTGCTGTGGTTTATTTGCCAAAAATCCTGAATATGTGCAGCTTGTAGAAATCATTATTCTCCCTTTGAAATCCTGTTTTTTAATGGTTGGGAATAGCTGGGGTTACAGCCAGGACAGAGCTGGGGATCTGCAGCATTCTCTGTCACCTTTTCTTGCTCTTTCAACTAGAGGTGTTGAGCCTCCCCTTCCTTGCTCGGGGTGACGTCTGCACTTTAATTAGCAACTGCCACTTCCCTTGCAGGAAAGTCCTGGAGAGTTTCATGGCAATGATATTAATGAACGTCTGTGGAAGTTGTTCCTGAAACATATGGCAATGAATATTTCTGTTGGGTTTGTGTCGCTGTCCCACCGAATGCTGTGCTGGGGAAATGCTTCCCCGGTTTGCTTTGAAAGTCAAACACTTGTGCAGTCTGAAATGTCTGCAGGATTTTTCCATAAAGATGAAAGGTGTGAAGAAAAAGAAAAATTATTATTGATGCTTAATTATTGTTTGGTTTTAATGACAGAAGACCAAAGAACAAAGTTTCTGCCTTCTGCTTCCTCTTTACCCCCTCATACAAGAATTCAGGGTCCTCTGTCATTTTCAGAGCTCCCATGAATGCCACAGATTATCCCAAACCCAGGGATAACCCAAACCAGCATGGGTTTGGCCCCATTGTGGTGTAAGTTTTGGGGTGAACCATTCCCTGTGCCATCTGTTCTTCCCTTTCCCTCCAGACCCCAGTGCAGAGCAGAAGTCGCAGCACAGCAGGATTTTCCCTGTTGTGGTGGCACAGGAAGAGCTCTTTCCATGCAAACAGCCACCATCCCCTGGCCTTGCTGTTGTGTCTTTTGCCCAGGAGTTAAACTGCAGGGTTTTGCTGCATCATAGTCAGGGTCTGACCCAAACCTTGGGGACACCAAGGGGTCCTGCAGAGGCAGTGCCTGGGAGAGAGCTTGGGAGGGATACCTGGGAGCCAGGGCATGTCCCACACATTTGCACTATCCCAGGTCTCACTGTGGGTAGAGCCACATCCCTGGTGATCTTGTGTTGCAAATCCAGAGGAAATGGATTTTCTGTCCCTTTTTAGGCTGGTGAGCAGTGGAGAGCCTCATTTGGAAACACTGTGATGGGAAGCTTGTTCCAGAGGCTTGAGTTTCTCCTGAGCTGCTGTGAAACACTTGGGTACTAGGAGCACGAGCACGAGTCTGTGTGATACTAACCATGCTGCTGGCCTCTAAAACCCAAATATTTAACTTCTCAGCAGCCCCATAGCACTTTCCTGCAAGTCAAAAACTCCTTTAACCATGGTTTAACACCCATCATCTGCTGGCTGATGAGCCCTGTGTGCATCACAGGATGCAGTGGGCATATTCAGACCCATAACTGCAGCCTCTTGTGGGATCCTCTCACTCCTCCTTTATCTGGGATCTCTTTGTGCTGACGTCCCCTCCATAAAAATTTAGCAGGGAAAAAGCTGTTCCCTGTGCACCAAGCCCACTTCTGAAAGATGTTGTTTAAGTGACTTGGCGAGCAAGTAACTTTTGCATTTAGACTGTAATTGGCTTTAAATTCCAAAGGTCCATTGCTAATGATATTCAGAGCATTTTAATTAAAGGGACACTGTCAAGTACTGCCTTTATAGTTTTCCTTTCGCGCGTGCTCTCGGCTGTAATACCAATTTTTTTTTTTTTTTTGTAAGCTTGAAGGTAATAATTAAAGTAATTCTCTGCTGATTTTGTCCTTTTCTATTTGGCAAACTTTGATCCATTATTATTTTTCAATGGAGATGAGATTAACATGGCCACTTTTGTTCCTCGATCGTTCCGGTTCAATACGGCCCCGGATTGCGCTGGGATCTCGCCGCCCTCGTACCGGTGGCATTGCTTGGTGGTGACATTGATGCTGCTTTGGGGAGGGCAGTGACATTGATGCAGCTTTGAGGGAGCTGCTGAGGCAGCTGCAGGAGCTCGTGCTCCACCTTAAAGAGTCTCTGAGCTGTCTGATCCACTGTCGGGAAGAACCGAATCTTTGGTGAAAGGTGGGGTTTAGAATTGCTCAAAGTGAAATGAAGATAACCCTCTCCCTCACTAGGAAAGCCCATCTTTTGTATATGTAACAGTATCTTCTGATGGAAGAAAATGTATTTGCAAGGTGTCAGCTCATAAAAGAAGCCATCTCATGATCTAAGTTACAAAGACGCTCAGCTCTAAGCTGTCTCTTCAGTTTTCAGCTCCAGACTTAAATTGGGGATGAATAATTTGTCTAGGACTTCAAACTCCCCAGCTTTCCTGCTTGTTAAAGGGGAATAAACAGGGCTGAGGGATGGCAGCTGCCTGGCCTACAGTCAGAGGCTGCTGCAGCAGCTCCTCCTGCTCTGTGCTCTTCCCTCTCCACACATCTCTGGCACAGAGTGGGGGGATGCTCGTCCTGCCCATGGCCTTTTCCACAAAATTGCTACCTTGAGCAAAACTGTGCTTGTGGTGTGAACGTGAACCCACTCAGGGCATGGGTGGGATGGAGCAGGAATGTTTTACCTGTTCCAGACAGTGATGTGCCTCTCATTAGCCTTGGGACCCCCTGAGATGGGTCAGGAGGGAAACACTGACCGACCACAACTCGTCTGCATTCACCAGACACTCTTTAGTCTTCCCTGGAGCAGCCAAGTGTGGAGAGGGCTATTTAGATCTGAGAGGATAAGGCAATAACCATTTTAAGAAAGATATTTGCGATGGGTCAAATTTTAAACAATGACAGTGTTTCCACATGGCAGCCTCTGCCAATTATTGCTTGTAATTGCTTTCCCTCCAGTGCTGCCTTTGCCCTTTTTCTTTTATAGGAGCTGCTGTCCCCTGGCCACTCCACATAGCTTTCTCCTACCTTCTGCTGGGCTGGAGCATGTTTGCAAATTTTTTTCAGAATATTTAAACGGCTCAATTGCATCTAGAGGGATAAAGGGTTCCTGCTTTTCCTGAATCCTCTGTTATTTGGCAGCTGTTTACTGCGGCAGCAGTGAATTCGCTCAAGATTCATGTTGAGGTGTGGCTGAAGCCTGAGTTGAGGGAACCAGCAGCTTGTGTTCTCCAGGCAGGGACTGAAGGTGCCAGGTGCTGTGTCTGAGGGGGTCAAGGATTTCTGGAGAGCAGAAAAAATCATCATCAGATGATCTATCCTGTGGCATCTGTGGATAGAGAGGAGTGCTGGGTGTCCTGGTGTTGTGGGTGAGCACACAGATCCTCACTGCGGTCATGCCAGAGGAGTATTTATGACAGACAAGGAGACCACATGAACTACACCAGGATAAGCCAGCTGGGCTTTGGATTGGGCTGTAAACACCCACAGCACCCTCTCTGAATCCAGCACTGCCAGGTTTGGGAATGTTTCCCTCGGTGGGTGAAGTGACAGCCTGCCTCTGTCCTCTGCTGAGCCACCAGCCCTCGAGGCCATGCTCCCGTTTAGCCCATTAAAACTAGCTCTCATTTTCCTTGCTGAATCAATTTCTAAGTCTTTAAATGGTACCTTCCTTGTGCTAATCATACAATAGGACTACTAATGAATGTCTCAATTATTTAATGTTTGAATCGAGCAATTATTTTCTTGAGGTAGCAAATTGAAGTTTTCAGGAGGAAAAATACCATTTCACCCCCCCCTTTTTTTTTACTGCTACATAATTAAGTAATTGTATAGCCAGTGATTTAATAGCCACAAGATCAGGAGTGACATATTTTATTCATTTTAAGCAGGTCTGTTTCTCATTTCTCCTCTTTCTGCCTAGGAGGAGCCCTTACCAGCCTCTGGGAAGGCTGGGGAAAAGCTGCAAAGCTTTACCCTTGCCTCTGTCGCTTTTCTTTCTGTGTTTAAAGATTTTTCTCTTCTGTGCTGAGCTGTTTCTGCCATTGTCTGCCAGCGGGTGCTTTCCCCCGAGTCCATGGAGGGTTGTTTTGGAGGATGGATTTGCTGCCTGTCACCACCATCAGCTTGTGTCCCACCCTGTCCATGTGCTGTGCCTGATGCACTTGGGTGCTCCCATGTTTTTGGGGGCATATTTGGAGGGAGGAGAAGAGCTGAGGCAGTGGCTGTTGTTTAACTGGGAGCTGTTGCTGCACCAGTGGTGGCAGGAGCCCCCCAGGGAGTGTCCTGGTCAGGGGATTGATCTCCCTTTGGAGCAGACACCCAGCCCTGGCACAGAGCGTTTGTCACACATCATCCCCGTCGTGCTGTAGGAGAGACACGTGGAGTGACAGTTGCGCTGGTGGAAACCTCTCTGCTTGTTTTAAATAAATAAAGAAGTTAATCACTAGGGAATTACCGTGCTCAGATGTTGAGACATCCTGGGGATGAAAAGAAGTGTCTAAGGAACAAGAATATTTAGTGTCGACTGAGCGTCTACCTGAATTCCCCTTATTTGTGTGCGTGTCAGCTGTACAGGGGTATCTGTGCTGGGGACCAGAAGGGCTGGGTGGTTGTCTGGACAAATAACTCACCTTCCCTGCTTGTTTTTAATCCACTGGTGGACAGACTGGTTCCTTCAGAGCCAGTTGCTGTAATTTCTGCTAGTGGGACTTATCTGTAGCTTGTTTGTAGGTACCTGCTTGGGAGTAGAGACTTTTGTAGCCGTAAAATGCCCTGATAAAAAATGGATGATGTGTGATATCCTTGTTCTCCTGCCAGAGCCAGAATCCCGGGCAGGCTGTGATTGCTCCCTCCTTGGATGAATGCAGCATTAAGCTGCGCTCCTGGCGTGAGCGTTCATGACCATGAAGCCGAAATGGGCCTTCCTTGGCACCATCCTCCAGATTTCAGACAAGTTCCCAACAGCACGGGCTGGTGAGAGCGCTGGCAGAGAGGGAGCACAAATGTGCTGTGAATAGGCATCAGCGGGAATTCATTAACAGGACCTAATTAGCAAATTCTAAGTGGCAGCGCTGTGCTGAGAAGCGGGGCTGGACCGATCCAGCCACGGTGAGCATCCCATCAGCCGGGTGGGGGTGAGGTAGGGATCCAGGAACACGCACCGTGCCCTCTGGAAAAAGCCACTTTCGGAGGAATGAGGTGTGATCTGCGGCCACACATCCCCCGCCCGGCCGTGCCGCTGCCGGCAGTGACAGAGCCGCTGTCTCCCGTGACAGGGTTAAACTCCTGTGACGGTGAGTGATTACTCGCCAGATGACAAACGAGCCGAGGGCTGCCGTGGCATTGCAAGTAGTTTTTCAAGGGCTCGGTCTTTTGTTAAAGAAATAGTGACTTGTAATTATTTAGTTAAAACTTTGTGTTGGGGGCTGCTGCTTCTGCAGCATCACGTGTGTCTCCAGCATCATCTTTCCCACTCTGTTTGAAGCCCCTTTAGATCAACCTTGGTGGCCTCACCACCAGCCCCTGGGGGTGACACAGCCCTGAGAGGTGGTGGCCACCCTTAAACCCAAGCAGGAGTGGTGGTGATGTCTTCACTGCCTTTCCCAGGTGGTTTCAACTGCTGCTTTCTGGTGTCCTTATTTAACACGCACATTGTAATTAAGAAGAATTTCCTGTACTCCTCTGGGGCTCGAGAGAAATTTGAGAGCTGGAGGGTTTTGTGTGTTATGTTAACACGCTTGTTAGAAAGGAGAGGTCTCCTCAGTGGAGCTGAATGGACCCCAGATACCAGCTGGGACAGCTGTAATGTTGGAGGACCTTTGGGAAGCACAAATGTGGGATGGATTCCTGTGTGCAGGAGTGACTGCCAGTGGAAAAAAGGTGAGGAGGTCAGGATCCTTCACTTTGGGCTTGATGAGTGAGCTCAGGAGGCCACATCCAGCACGTGGGTTGGCTTTACACCATGTCATCCAGCAGGGTGGCTCACCTTCATGGTTGGCACTGAATTTGGGGAGACCTGGTGGATGCTAAGTGTCCTGGCTCGCCATTCCTGGCTATCCTGGACCAGTGGGCCACGTGCACAGCAAACCTCCCTATAAAAATCACTGAAAACATTCTGCAGCCTGGGCGTGGCTCTGTGTTCCTGAACTTGAAGGAGTTTAGCTGGTCAGTTTGGTGGCTGTGGGCATGGCCACAGCAGCACACTGATGGTCTTTGCTTCCCAGAGCCTCCTGAGACGTTTGTGGATGGGGATTCAGCCCATCCATGTGCTTGTTGTGAGCTCTGTGGCCCTGGGTACTCCTGAGCTGTGGAGTTCTGGAGCTCGGCCAGGAGGGTGCAAATGTCCTGCTGGGCCAGGCACTGTGCTGGTGGCCTGGGGCCTTTCTTTAGCTGGAAACTTTTAGAGTCAGTCACCCCAGGCAGATGTGGAATCACAGAATTATTCAGGTTGGAATAGACTTTTAAGGTCTGAAGTCCAACCACCACCAAGCTGACCATTAAACCATGTCCTCAAGTGCCACATCCACTTTTTTTTTAACACTTCCAGGGACATTGACTCCACCACCTCCCTGGGCAGCCTGTTCCAATTTTACAACCCTTTCTGTGAAGAAATTTTCCTAACATCCAATGTAAACCTCCCTTGATGCAACTTGAGGCATTTCCTCTTGTCTGTCACTTTTTACCTGGGAGCTCAGCCCAACACCCACCTGGCTCCACACTCCTTTCAGGAAGTTGTGGAGAGCAGTAAGGTCTCCCCTGATCCTCCTTTACTCCAGGCTAAATTACAGCTGAAATCCCAACATATTGCTGATGTTTGGGCAGAGGAAGGGGCTGTTTTTTCCCTTAAGTATCAGCTTGCTTAGGTTTTATTTTTTCTTTCTTTTTAGTTCAGCTTTCCACAGCAGTTATTGACAGTGTTAGGAGCTACCCAGGGATCAGGTAGGAAAGAGAACTATGGTGAGGCTTCACCTGGGACCAGTCTGCCCTTCCCCTGGTGGTTCTGCTGCTGCAGTTGTGTACAGCTGTGTGCAGCTGTGCTTCTGCACCGCAGCCCCAAGACCCCGTTGTGCTGCCAGCAGGACTCCCACAGCTGTGCTGTGGCTGTGACAAAGCCTGAATTTATGTGTTGTGACTTCCCCTGACCTCTTCTGAAACTGGTTCTTGCCTCATGGCTATGAGTGACCCGGTCCCCGACACCTCCCTGAGCGCCTCTGCCGCCGCCAGCGCCGCGCGAGTTCCGGAGTGTCCCCAGCCATAACTGTTACCAGATGTTTACACGTCTGGAGGTGCCATCACCAGGGCTCCATCCCTCGTGCCTCATTTCAGGAGGAGCAGTCGTGTTTTGCAAAGTTCACTCCACTCTCTGAGTCTGTCTGCGGCCTCACTGCGCCGTGCGCTCGCGTATTGCAGCGGTGGGGCGCTGGGAGATGCACTGGGAGCATCCAGCTGTGCTGGGAGCATCCAGCTGTGCTCATTAGCTCTGTTTTGGGTGTCTGAGTGGTGGTTTAGTGAGGCCTGTCAGAGGGAGGCTGCAGTGACTTAGCCCCCAGCTGAGCCCCACAGGGAGCAGGTCTGTGGTGCCAGCACTGGGCACAACGGGCAGTGTCCAGGTGGACAGAGGTGACCTGTTTGCAGGGATAGAAAGGACAGCCTGGAAATCTACTCTGGTGTCAAAGGAAAAAGCAACACATGTTTTTAAACATTCCCCACATGCAAGGCTGTTTCTTGCCTGTGTCGCAGTGATCTCAATTTAAACCCTAAATAGATGTGAGTTAAATAACTTCTTGGAGTTGTCATTAAAGGCTCCTTCTCAGGTTTGTTTCTGTTTCTCCCTGAAGGTGAAAGCTGCAGGAGTCCCCAGTTATCTTAATTTCACCTTGAGTGTTTTTGGCTGCAAACTTGTGGTGTTTGGCTTCGCAGGGATGATAAAATCTAAGATTTCACTTGTGAAGGCTTCACTCTGCTGAAAATCCCTGTTGAATGAGAAGTGTGGGATCAGACCCCTCATTTAGATCAATGGTTCAGGAAGGAAAAAAAAAAATGAGATGAACTTGGAGCTTGTGAAGAAAACCTGGTTGGGGGAGGAGGGAGGAGGGGGAGAGCTGAGTTAATGGAAGAGAGATATCTCCAGCCTGGAAATGGATGAAGGGAAAGGGAACGTATCTCACTTCGTCCTCCTGGGATTAATTTTGAATATCAAACGCTTGATCTCGAGCCGTTCCTCAGGCAGCCGGTCATGTTTCTGTGAAAGCTGTATTTTGAAAAGAATTTTTCTGATGCTTTAAAACAGAGGAAAGCAAAGCAAATGACCTTATCCTGCTTTGCATTATGTCACACTCGATGATATTCTTTTGCAGTACTTGCAGATAGCTTGACACATCGAGGCAGACAGCCCCTTATTATTAAATCTGTTTGCAAATGTGCTCAGATTGCCCTTCACATCCACCCCTGGTTATGAGCGGTGGCAGCCCGTGGCTGCAAATCCCAGGTCCCCACAAACACCCAATTTCTCCCCGCCTCCCCACCGAGCTTGTCGACACTTTAGGAATTAATAAAGTGTCCTACGAGAAAAGGAAAGGGCTTTCTTCCCCCGCCTGGCAGGGATGAAGGGTAACGACTCCTTCCTGTGGCTCTCCTCCTCCACGGCTCTCTGGGCTCCACACTGAGCTGCTGACCTTAGGAATGCTCCTGCGAGTGGCACGGAGGGACCCAGTCCCCGTTCAGCTGTGTCATGTCTCCCCCCGGGTCACATCAGGCCAGCGCCGCTGCTTTCTGCGCCGGGTGAAAGCTGAATCAATAGTGCCCCACGCTGCTGAGCCGGGCTATTGCTGCATCACAGCATGCCATCCCCTCCGCGTGCTGCAGGGACCCTGCTTCCTTCCAGAAGAGAAGCAGAATGCCAGCACTGACAAACAGACGGCCGGGGGGAGAGGGATGAGAGCAATTTGGCATTTAAACCCTGAGTGGTGACGGGGCTCCTTGCTGTGCCTGCCCTGGAGCTACCTGGTTTTCCAGCTGGAATTTTCCTGTCCGGTGAAACACCATCAGCATCTTTTCCTCTGGGGTTACTCAGAGAGAAGGAGAAAGGCCACGCTGCTTGTTCTGATTTCCAGCCTTTCCCTGGTAAACCCTCTGTGCAAAGCACCCCCTTCGTCAGCATCACCTGATTTGCCTCCAGCTGTGGCAGGGATACAGGGATGCCTGGCTTCCTCAGGAGCTAAGGGGAAAAGTTCTCCCAAGAGAAAACTGAGGGAGAATTTTCTTTTCTGAATACAAGCCATTGGTAATTGGCCTCAAAGATCTATAAGGACCTGTCATTAAATAAATACCAGGCTGGCCAAAGCCACAAATGGGTCAGACTCCCAGAGGTTTTTATTTAGCCTCTATTCAGATCCTAATGGATTTTTATCCTACAAAGAGGTCTTTGGGATTTGACATTTGTGTTCACAACGGATGCTATTTCAGCACACCTGATAATCCTTGTGGTCTGTGGAATTGCTCCCTGCACCACTGGGAGCTCGTGGACAAGGCTCCCAGGGCAGTTTGGGCATTTCTGCTGAGGCACTCACTGTCTGTCTCTTCACTGTCAGTGAATTTGTGCTTTTCCTTATGGGAGGATGAATAAGAGGCACCACATAAACTTGTCTTTTTGTTTTGAAATGTTTTTCCCCTTTCTCATCCTGCTCTTGAATGATCCACCCACAACTTTCTCATTAGGTATGGAAATGTGTTTAGGACCACGTTTTTTCATTGTTATTTTCTTATTGTCCTTACACACCTCTATCTTTCCAATGCTGAAGGTGATATTGCAAGCTGAGAATTTTGTTTTCTTCCATGAAACCACCACAGTATATTTTCATTTATTTTTCTGTCTCCCTTTCTCTCCATGTCTTGCTTTCTTGGCCACCACTGGCTGTTGATCAGATGTTTTTGTTAAGTTGTCCAGAGTGATGTGTGGGTTTTTTTCCTTCCCCTGAGTGGTTACAATTAAGTTAGAATCCATCAATGTGTATGAGTTGTTGGCAATGTTGCTTTTGATAGGCATTACCTTGTACTTGTCTGTATTAAATTTCAGCTGTCATTGTTTTCTTAATTGCCTGTGTTAGATAATGTTGAATTTCCCACAGTCCTCTCCTCCTGACTAAAATGAATAGCATTTGTAACACAAATGCTTCAAACTTGACACCTTTTTTTTCTCCATGCCATTTAAAACTTCACCTTGGCTTGGCTGATTTAATTTGCTATCAATTTCTCATATTTTGAGGCATTCCTTTCTTTCCTTTCCCTCTTTCTGTCCGTCTGCTGCCCTGTCAGCTTTGAGAGGGTTTCCTCCATGGTAGGAGGGGCACACCTTGGATTTAGCCACAATGGATAGGGAAAGCTCCATTTTCCTAAAGGTGAAAGGGTAAAGATGTAGCACAGGTGGTATAAACCCTTCAGGAGCTCTGGGATATGGGTTTGGGTTGTTAAAGCAGGATTTTCTCAGCCATGGTGACTCAAATCCAGCTAATCTGTGTGTGGTCTGTGTCCTCCTGGCCACATCAATGTCATTTTTGGGATCTGCTTGATACAGGAGTGGGAGAGCTGTGGTTCAGATCTGGCTTTTATTTTTCACTCTCCCACATCCCTGCTTTGTACGGATCTTGACAAGCTGCTGTTCTTCTCCAGCTGCTGTTCAGTTTGTGTACTTTCCTTGTTCAAATGACATCCCTTCACAAGGCATCTGCAGGAAGATGGTTTTCATCTTCGGAGCCTGCTGCTTCTTCAGGGGTACTGGTTATTATTAATTAAGACATTTTTGAAGGACTAATAAATAATAACAGCTTTTCTTGAAAGTATTGCTGCCTTCCTCAAAGGACTCTGATAGATTAGAGAGGGGACACTTTATTTTCTAAAAACCACACTGTGCCACATCACGTTCATCCAGATAGTTTATTATAACTTTCAAACCCCTAATTTAACAAGTTTACTTACTGCTGAAGTGAGCCTTTCAAGTCTGGAATTATCTGTTCACTTCGAGAGCATGGAATGATCATTTCCATGCCAGCAAAAATTACTGAGTGAAATTGGGTGATAATTTTAGTCTTAATTTGGTTTTCAATCTATGAAAGTTTCTCGATATTTTTAAATTATGTGAAAGGATCTCCTCTATTCAGTGTTGCCCAAAATAGTCTCCTGCAGCAAATTAAAGCATTTGGTAACTTGGCCTTTATGAGAACCCTGTATGGCTTTTCTCCCTTTGTAACACCTCTTTGAGGAAGAACTGGATGCCACATTAACAGGTTGGCAGACCAGACCTTCAGAAGGGGCTGGAGGACCATAAAGAGGTGGAGAGACCTCTGGCATTGCTCCCGAGGCAGATGAAAGGCACAGAGAGAGTTTATGAACCCATCTGCAGGAGGAAGGCAGCAAACTTGCCAGTTCAGCGAGCTCAGTTGAATCCTTCCCAGTCAGGGTAGATCCAAAGTTAATCGCTCAGAGGTCTGATGGTATTTTTATCCCTGCATTTATATTTTATGGAACCATCTGGTCCCATTAAAGCTTTCAAAGTCAGCTTAGATTGAATTGAGTTTCCCGGGAACTGAGAAGAGGAGGAGTAAGAGTAGGTGAGGTGTGGGGATGAAGGAGGTCTCATTGCAAAGCCAGCACTGACAAACAGACGGCCGGGGGGAGAGGGATGAGAGCAAATTAAATTTGGCATTTAAACCCTGGGTGGTGACGGGGCTCCTTGCTGTGCCTGCCCTGGAGCTACCTGGTTCTCCAGCTGGAACTCTCCTGTCCAGAGAAACACCATCAGCATCTTTTCCTCTGGGGTTACTTGGAGAGAAGGAGACCTTGTAACTCTTTGTGAAAGCAGCGGTGACAACTTGAAAAATGGCTCAGCCAGCAGCGAGTGCCCTTCTGGGGCAGGAGCTGTGGAGAGTTGCTCCAGGACATTAAAGTCTCCAGCTGGGTCCCATCAGCTGCCCCAGCCTGGTGCTGTGCACAAAGTGGTCCAGGGCCTCATTTCCACATTTCCACCCCTCTCTCAACAGCTTTGCAAAGGTGGAAGTGAACAGCCCTCAGGAGAGGAGCTGCAGCCTGGCAGGGACTGCTCCGTGCCTGGGCTGTCCCTCCTGTGCTCCAGCAGTGCCAATCCTGATGGCACAGCAGCTGCTGAGCCTTCCAGACTTGGAGCTTTCCCCTCCTCGCTTCGGTGTTTGCTCACTTGGAGCCTGCCTGTCCCTTCCCCATCCTGCATGTTCCCTTTCCAGGGTTATGGCCTGGAAAAATGGGAGCAGAGGGGTGTGCACAGGATCATTTGCCTTCTGTTCAACAGCACTGGTGGCTTTCCCAGCTCTCACCAAGCCTCCAGGGTGGCACCCCTGGAGGGTTTGGCTGGGACAGAGTTCTGCTGTGCCCACTTGGGATGTGAATGGTTACCATGCAAATTGTCTGCTTTTCAGTGTGTTCCCAACCTGTTTGGAGATGGGCAAGGAATTTGTGGGCGTTCTGGTTTTCAGGAGTACCTCATGTGTCACAACAATTTGGGAATAGAAACCTTTTCCTTTCAGCTGGAAACAGAACTGGCTCTTGTTAGATGAAACCAATGGTTCCCTACACATCTGAAAGGCATGAGCCACCACTCTTATTGATCTCCTCCAGAGAATAACTTGCATTTGCTCTGTAAACACTCCTGTAACCCCTTGTGATTTTTTTTCAAACAACCCTAACCTGAATCCATTGCTTGCTGCTGCCCAAGGATCTCACAGCACCATTGGATGGCAACTCCTTGCTCTCCAAAGGATTGGAATGAGTGTCTGAAAAGCCCCTTGAGATGCAGAAGAAGATGCTTGCAAAGGAACCTGCTGCTTCTTGGGCAGAGTGAGACCTTTGCAAAGCCAGGGCACCTCCTGTTAGCAGTAAGGAATATTTCATGGTGATAACTTGGCCCAGCTTATCGTGATCACCATTTCTACTCTTGCCCCCAAGTACCTCAGAGCTGCTGATAATGCCGTGGCTTTGGGACAGCTGCTCTTGAGTGTGTTGGATTTGAGTGAAAAATTCATGGAAGTAATTTATTCATTGAATTCACCAGTCTCAGGCTTGGGGTATGTCTGCTGGGCAAGTTGTTATTTCCTTCAATTTATTAGTCGGGGAGTAATATGCCAATATACATTGAGGCTTCTGTGTCAGAAAACATTTGTAATTCAGAAATCAGAGCTGGCTGGTGAGCTCAGAGGGGCAGATGAGGGATGAGGTGCTTCCCTGTGAGGCTGCCCTGAGTTTTTTGGGGAAAACATCCTTTGGAAAACTCTTTGCTGATCCACCCTGCCCTCGCAGCCCTGCTCTGTTGGGTGTGAGGGGTTTTGGGTTTGGAAGAGGGGCTGAAGCTGTTAATAGCCTTAAACTGTGCACAGGGCTTTTCATTCACCCTCTGCTCCTCAAGGGCTGGGGGAATTGGGGCTCCTGTTATTATTTATGTGGGTCTCCAGCTGCTCCTTCTCATCCTGTCGTCTCCCTGCCTGTCTTTGATTAATGACTGGACCATCCATTCCAGTGCTTCCCTCTCTCCTTCACTTAATTCCCTATTTTTTCCCTCCTTTCCCCTCCACTTCTGTTTTTTTCCTCACACAAACTGCTGATCTAAATGTTCAAAATAAATTATGCTGAATAATGGATGAAGGCAGCTGCATAATTTATGGTGCCACAGGGTGAGGCGAAGCCCTGTGAGCTCTTCCTCTGCTTCTTGCCCCCTGTGCCATCCCATGCCCTTTCTCTGAGCAAACTGAGGAGATAGTGGCACCAGCTTTGCTGGTGGCTGCTCTTCAGGTCCCACCTTCAGTCAGAGAAGGGATTTAATATTGCAGGATTATGCACCCAGGGGTGTTGTGACCATGGGAGATGAGAGGTGCTGACGTTCAGCCCCTCAAAGGTTGTCCCTGCCTACTGGGGCAGAGATAATTGGTTTAATTTGTTACCCCATGACGTTCCCCTCCTGCCTTTCTGCAGCAGGATGGTGCTGCTGGAAAAGGCTTTAAAATGGAAAGGGTGGGTTTCATCCTTTTGGGGTCTTGCTTTGCCCCAAGTGTACGTATATGAGAAAGTCTGGTGTTGGTTAGAGTGATTCATTCTGGCAGGCTGAGGCAATTTCTTCTGACTTTTATATTATATTCAGAATTTCTCTCCATAAGGATATCAGATATAATTATAATATGTTGAAATGAAGTACTTCAACCTTATCAAAAATAACATTTTGATAATTTTTCGCTGAAAATGTCAACACAATCAATAGGTTCTTGCAAATGTTTTCATTTCATTAAACTCAGCAGATTGTTCTGCTGGCATGTTTTAACCCACACTAAATATCCTTTTTTCCATATTGGGATGAACTTAGATAATAAGGTTACCTTTACAAAGCCACATGGTGATGAAGTAGAGCTTTTTAGCAGCAGCCCTCCATGTTCCTTATAAAAGGATGAAAGAGTGGCAGAGATGACTGAGACAGTGAGGGAAAGAAAAAAGGAGAGATAGAGAGACATAATTTTTCCCTCTTCAGGTTTATTATCCCATCCTTTCGCCTCTGTCTTTCACTGATGTCTTGTCCATCAGGCGCTAAAACCTAATTCTGTAAGAAATAAATACAACTCGAGTAAATTAAGTGAAAAGGCTGCACAGAACCCAATTACTCTCTGTCCCCCAGACGCTTGGGAACAGAGTTCATTTCCCTGTAATGAACAAATGTGCTGAGTGACAGCCTGGCAGAACGAGCTGTGGTTTCATCCAGGGGCAAATGCGAGGATATGGAGTAGTTAGGGATGGCTCTGTCTGTGAGGTGGAGATGTGGGGATGCAGGAGCCTTCCCCTGGGAGACTCCAGCTCCTCTGTCTGGCTTCCCAAGAGAGATCACCTTTGTGGAAACCATTTGTTGCTAAAACTGGGAGCAGCAGAGGTGGTTAAAGGTACCCCAGTGTTTCCTTTCAGCGTCTCCCGGTTTCATTTGCTTGAAGGTCTCAGTGTTGTGCAGGCAGAGCCATCCCCTGCCAGGAGAGAAGTTCAGGACCATGGCAGACATTTGCAGCCTCTGGAAGGAGTTCAAAAAGAGGTAAACACAAATGTATGTGGGATCTGTAAAGTGGTGAGGCTGAGGAATTAACCTGGGACTCAGGACTCAGCCCTGCTCTGTTGCAGCCCTGACTGCGTGACCTTCAGCAAATGGCTTTGCAGTCTGCCTCTCTCTTCCCCAGCAGCACATCATTTTGTTCACTCCTCTCCTCTGATTGCAGGCAGCTTTGGTAAAAGATTTTGTTCCTCTGTGTGTGTATTGAACTTGGCACAAAAGCTGCTCATTCCAGCTGTTGCTGTAATACGTGTGGGGAGCTTTGTGAGGAGTGCTAGAGTAGGGCAGGAGGGAGCCTGGGCTGCAACCTCCGCTTCTTCTGTGCTTGTAGGACTAAACCCAAGAGCTTAAGTCAAGCAGAGGTGAGAGTGTGTGCTGGCATTAAGATTTTATAGGGCAGTGGACGGGGTGGCAGTCTCGTGTAACACAGGGATCAGTGCTGTGACACTACTGATGCAGAGTTGATGGTGTCTGCTGTTACCATAAATGGGGATGAGCAAATTTTGCCTGTTCCCTTTGCCTCTTTGCATGCACAGACTTCATACAACTTCCTGAGCGTTCCTGTGGGATTACCCAGGATACTGGACTGGAAGGGCTATCACTAGGGCCAGTTTATTTGGGGCTGCCTGTGGCGGGGCTGAGCCAGCACAGCTTGTTTGCAGGAGCCATTGTGGTGCAGTGGGTAATGACTGCTCAGGAGAAGGAACTTGCAGTGCTTTATTATGTGGAATATCCAGGCAGTGAAAGACAGCTGCTGCTGTTCTGTGCAGTATTATGCCCCCATAATCAATATCAGGGAGGAGGAATGGCTGGGCAACCTGTTCCCTATTATGGGCACTTAAGCAATGCTTGGGTTGACAAAGAACCTTGTACAAACTGCAGGCAGCACATGTTCAACATGCTCCTCATATATCAGGGAGTGATCCAGCCAAAAGCCCAGATGCTCTTGACAGCTAACTTTGGAGAGGAGCTGGTGACAATGCAGCCTTTCAACCACAGGAACCTCCTTTTCCTCTGGATACTTGGGGATCAGCTTTGCCTGAGCTTTGAAACCCAGAGCAGGGAGACTGATGGTGGTGATGTGCAATTAAGTCCCTAAATATCACCCAAGCAGGCGGCTGGAGCGCTGAGATCTGATGTCAGGTGTGAAGGACCTGGAGCCAGGACTGCTGGGCTGTTTCTCTGGCACTGCCACTGATTCATTTTGACTTTGAGCAAGTCATTTAATCGCTCAGTAATTAATGCTATTCATACAGCTAAATTGAGTACTGCTAGGTACGTGAGCTCTCGCTGCAGGCACACTGTGGCCATTCAAAAAAATCACAGCAACACCTAGAATAGAAGAGAAGGTGTTTGATTTCAAAGCGTCCTGGGCTGCCACTTGAATCCTTCTCATCATGTACCTAAAAAGGGCCTGTGGCAGATCTCTGAAAGACTCCACTTCCTTACTGCAGGAAGGAGTGATACCCATGGGCCAGAGCTGGGAAATCCATCACCTACCCCAGCAAATAAGTGTTAATGAAGTTCACAGGGAGTCTGGGAGGGATGGTAGTAGGAAACAGCAGATGATTCCTGCTATTTTAGCATTGATCTCCTCCCTGACCTGCTGGTTTCAAGCTGGCACAGCAGCCCCATGACCTTGGAGCCCATGCTGAGGTGCCCTCCTGCTCTCCTGGCCTGTGCCTGTTTAACTGAGGAGCTGCTGGAGTCAATCAGAGCCAAGTGTTTGCAAGCAGGGCCGGTGCCTGGTGCTGAGTGTTTTTATTAGCTCAGTACAAACTGCAGCAGAGCACTTATTGATTCCTGTGATCCACTACCCTCAGTAACATCATTTGTAAACTTTTAGGGAAGCAGGAGTGGTAGCAAAGGCTGCTGCATGATCCCAGTCACTGGGGCATTCAAATTACCTTTACTGAGTGAAGTATTTGCTAAGACTCCAGGCTTGGCTGGTGGGTCAGGAAGAGCTTGGAAGGCAGTGAGTGAGTACAAAGAGCTGCAGACTCTGTCTTTGCCCTCGACCCAAGACACGTGGCTTTGCCCAGGGGTTGGAGGCCATGTGCATGCTGCTTAACCTCTGTGTTACAAGGCAAAATGAGAGACCTCTTGTGTCTTTATCTGCCCTGCCTTGAAGTAACGCTGCCTGGAGAGGCTTTCTTGTGCTTACAGTAAGTAAAATGAAAGATCTTTGGACCTTTAGCTGCAGGGCTTTGCTCAAATTCCCCTGTACTTATTCTTGCTCCTGGCAGACCCCTGTAATTGCACTGCATCTCTCTGTATTTATGCAGATATATTATATATCAATCTGCTACCAAGTGCATCAATTTCTTGACTAAACCTGCTGTTTGGGAGTCCATTAAGGATGTTTTGTTGACCAGATGTGGCCCCGAAAGGGAAGAGTTCCCCCTTTTCAGCTGTTGTGGGTGTGGGTGAGGGATGTGAGTGAGCTGGGATGGAAATATCTGTGGCTCTGCATGCACACAAAATGACTTCTGGGAAGCTGGGATAAGCATCTTGTTCCTTCAGCTTTTGAAAATGACAGATCTCTATCATTCAGAGGAGTTTTTTCACCTAAATAGTGGCAGTAGATCCATGGGGTCCTCCTGGGGAGCAATGGACTTACTGCAAAGTCAGGACAGTTTAACTGGAATTTACAAACCCACCTGGGATTTTGGGTTCATGCTTCATTTGAATGGGAATTTAATATCCCACGTTCCCCAGATGGCTTAGAAAGTTTTGCTGTGTATTTTCCAAAAGGAGATTTTACAAAAATGTGGGAAACCACCAGTAAAATGTGTTTTGCCACAAAAAACCATGGATGGCTGGCTTTTAACTTATTAGCAGCTATGGGATGTTGTGGCCCAACAGAGGAAATAAAGCTCCAGTTATCCCCTTCAGTGTAACTTCTACCTTCTAAAGAGATGTCAAATTGTCCAGTACAATTTAAGAACACATAAATCCATGTGTATTTTTTTTCCTTGCTACATCTGTAGTAAAACTGTTTAGATGGTGGGACAACATGTACTTTTAGAGATGCTAAATGGCATTTAGAGGGAGGAGTTAGGGAAAGGAAAAAGGGGAAAGGTGGTAGGGGAGATAGAGCCTGTGAATTAGCTGGGCTGGAGGGAATGATCTGGGCTACTGACTCATCCTTATTACCCACACATCAACTTTCTGTCCCCAAGGCCACACTGCCAGGCTATTTCCATAGTGTTTTCTTCAAATATACCTTCCTGTGCCTCCAATCTCTCCCCTGGCTGGAGGTGTTGATGTCTGGAGGAGTAATTACTCCAGGGGTTATGCTGGACTCTGAGATGGACTGGGAGCCACCTGACACTATCTTGCCTCTGGTCCTGCCCTCCATGGGGAAATTTTAAGTGTGTCGGAGTGATGGCTTTGCAGAAATTCCCAGCTGACGGGGACGCGTGTTTGGGCTGCCTGGGTGGTTGGGAATTCATTAGGAACTTTTGTGTTTGCAGCTGTCTCTCGGATTATATCTTTATTGATCCTGCCTGCCCATGGCCAATGGGAAATATGTGGAAATGATGAAGCTCTTCTGAAGGGGAGTTCATAATCTTGCTCAAACAAAGCCAGGCCCCCAGAGAGAGGGATGAATGGCCTGTGTGTAGCCTATTTTGAGATGATATGGCTATCACATCTTGTTCCCCTTGTTTTACTGGGATAACATTCAATTACCCCTGCCAACAGCAGCTTCCCATACGGGTTGTTGAGAAAGCTAATTGCTTGCCCCACTTACTCCAGATGAGAAACACAAGGCAGCTCTGAGGCTGTGTGGGGCCAAGAGGATCACTGGGAATGCACCAGTTTTAGGACTGCACAGGTCCCCTAAGGACCTGGTGTCCTGAGGAGGTTGTGGAGCTGGAGTCAGCCTTGAGCCCAACTCTGCCATGGCTTTGCTGCTTGACCACAGGAAATTCACTTCATTTTGTGCCAGGGTCTGAGAGAAAGACCATGGATGATCAGGGAGATGCCAAGTTTAGCTGGAGTTTGTGCTCCCTAAGCAAGCAGTGGGTGGCCATCCCTGGGTCTTGCTCTGGGGACACATAGGAGGGTGAGATGATGGCTCTGTGGAGTGTAGAGGATTATTTGGGCTCTGCTGCCCTCCCTGCTGGGGCTGCACAGCCAGTGCCAGTGTCAGCATCTTCAGCAGGGAAGCTTCTCCGCAGCCCACGTTGTTGTGAGCCAGCCTGGGCAGAGCTGTCAGCAGGTAACAGCTTTCACTCGCTGTTTTGTGCAGCACCCCAGAGAGGCAGAGCCCAAGCAGCCCTGTATCAATGCCTGACAGCACCTTCCTGCTTGTACAGCCCAGCAAGGAGACAACTTGTGAGACAACTGCACTTAGCCCCTGCCAAAGCCAAGCGCCGGAGAAGTCCCTGATGTATTTAGAGAAACACACTGTCTTGCTGTGTCTGCTTTGGAGAAACCTTGCTAATCCTTCCTGAAAAGCCCAAAGGGGGATCCAAAGTAGCTTTTCATTAGCCAGACAAGCCCTACAAGTTCCCCAGAAAAATACATACAAGGGAGGGATGCTGCTGCAGGTGGAGTGACAGAGGGGAGGGGAGGAATGTGCTGGGCAGAGAGAGGGATGTGATGGGCAGGGAGAGAGGGATGGGATGGGCAGGGAGAGAGGGATGGGATGGGCAGGGAGAGAGGGATGTGATAGGCAGGGAGAGAGGGATGGGATGGGCAGGGAGAGAGGATTGTGATGGGCAGGGAGAGGGATGTGATGGGCAGGGAGAGAGGGATGGGATGGGCAGGGAGAGAAGGATGGGATGGGCAGGGAGAGAGGGATGTGAGTGCCAGCATCATATCAGGAAAGGACTGGGAGATTTGGAAGAGGCTTGGAGGCTTTAGGAAGAACTGAGAACTATGCATTGTAGGGAGGGATGAGAAGAAGTGGGGTTCCTCCCTGGGATTGCACTGTCTTTTGGGTATCCCCTGGGACTGCAGACCTCAGCCAGAGGTACCTGCTCTTTTCCCACTGGAGGAAGGCTCATTCCCAGACTCCCTAATAATGGATAGCCCTCACTGCTGCCTGCAGCCAGGGCTGCCTGGCATATTTCTCTATGCATGTGCAAACAAGCTATCCCTGACACAGTGCCTTCATGGCAGAATAACTCCATCCCTCGCGCTGGGCTGTGCTGTTTCTTGCTGAGCCAGTACAGCTCGTGCAGGAACTGTGTGTACACAAGCCCAGAATGTGTGGAAAGCACTTATTTAGACTTCCTGCTGCATTAGAGAAGGGATGGGAGTTCATTTCTCAGTGGGGCTGGCTGATCCAGCAGGGATGGGGGTCTATAGTCAGGACCTGGGATGAGTGCAGGCTGCAAGGTCATTAATGCTGCTGTGCCCATGTAAATACTCTGCTGCTGCTTTGCCTTGTTCCTGCAGAGCATCCATCCCTGAGCTGCTGTCTCTGCCTTTCCCTGTCTCTCCCAGGCAGCAGAGCCCCGAGCTGCAGTGGGTTAGTCCCACCCAGGATCAGGCTAATTCGTGCTGCTAACAGGTTGTCAGCTCTGGGGCTGTAAGGGGATGTGTTTCCCAGGCTGTGGGAGCTAAATCCGGGTGGACGTGACTTGCATGTCCACAATTCCCCTCTTGAGTTGCAAGACTTGCAGGAGCTGAGAGTGCTCTGGTGATATCTGCAGGCATGGCAGAAAATCGTTTTCAGTGGTGGAAAGTGACTTTGCTGTATGGATAAAATCTTGTGAAATTACTCTGGGCTAAGAACAATTTGTTTCAGTCTCCATCTCCCAAGATACTGATGTTGGAAATGTCCAGATTTGCCAGAGCTTCTGTCTGTGCACCCATTTTGAATGCTGGGTTTGGGTGTTTTTCTGTTGGGTGTGCTTGGGGCCTCAGGGACAGGAGTTCCACTAAAGCAGATAAAGGACTTTAAATAATGAATACCTGCCAAGGTGTCAGGAGAATACCTGGGTGAAATTAAACTCCTGCTAAAGAATTGGGTGCATGAGTGCATGTATGAGAGCATATAGATATATAGGTGACATTTTGGTGACATGGTGCAAGTGTTCAAACCTGCCCTTCATATGCAGAGGACAGGCAGAGGAACTCAGGAGCAATATTAATTTAGATGGCTCTCCTTCCCATTCCAGGCCTGTTGTTATGGTGCTGTTGGTGTGTAATAAAAGACCTTTCAGTGCTAGGGGAAATCAAATAATCCTACGCAAATGTGAAGGCGTTTGGATGGTGATTGTCCTAATGAAATTGGTGATTCAGCTCTGGCTCTGTGTGTCCCCTTTCCTCCTCTTAAGGTGCTTTTTGCCAGCCTGTGGATTGATAGATTGATGCCTGAGTGCCTTTGTTATCAGGAACTTGTCATTAAGGGTTTGTGCATTGCTTAGAATTGAGACTAACCTGGGCTTTTCTGGCTGGGGGACATTTTGGGAAAGATTTATGAATTTTATGAGATGGACTTAAGTAGTAGATAGTGAAGGCTTTGGGATGGTAAAAGAGTATTTATCTTGAAAAATAGGAAAATATTATGAACCTTGACATCTCTTTCACTCCAGAGGCAGCCTGTGAACTCTTAGAGCTGGAAAATTACATGGAGAATGTGCCACAGGGCAGTGTTTTCTATACTCTGTCATGCCTCTTCCTGTCTTACACCCTCTCCTGGCTTGACAGGGCAGAAAAGACTGTGAAGGAGAGCAAAATGAATTTTCTGGGTTAAGGGAGGTCCAGCTCTCCTTCCTCCCTTCCCACCAGCCCTGCCTGTGTCAGTGTCCTCGGCTCGGACAGTGGGAGAGGGGGTGCTCTGGCAACCCTGGGCACTGGGGCACTGATCCAGTCAGGTGTACCTGATGGCTCCCAGTCCCAGATACTTGGCAGACAGGTGCCCAGGACCTGGGATGATCTCTTGCCTGGGCAGGGTTTTGTTTGCACATCTCAGCCAGTCAGTGATTGACTCGTGTGCCAAAGCAGAAGCATTTAGAGCCCCGCTGCGTTTTGATCTCTCCTAATATAACGAGGAGCTTCCTTGAAGGTCTCCTCCATCTCTGATTTCTGTGAGGCCCCATTTCAGCTCCTCCATCATTGCAGAGCTCAAACCAGCCTTGTCAGAGGCAAGGGGGATAAAAAGCCACAGACCTCTCTTGTCAGAGACATGCTTCCCTGGCTTTCCTGAGGGCTTGGGGACTGCATTACCAACACTCTCCGAGAAGCAAATGCACTTTGTACAAACCATTTAACCTCTCCGTGCCTCTGTTTACCCTTTTAAACAGGTGTAATACCCACAGAGATGCCGTGAGGATCAATTACTGTTTCTGTATTCTGAGATCCCTGGATAAAAGGGTAGAGAATTATCCTTGCCAGTCTGCCTCAAATATTGTTTTCATTAAGATTAACACTCTTCAGTAAACAGAACCGTTAAAGCTGTATTAGGTGTTTAATAAGTAATATGGAGTTGTTATCCATCACTGTGTCTTTTCAGAGGGAGCTGCTGGGGAATGCACAGTAACAGGGCTGTGGAAGTGAAGCATCCTGCTCTAATTGCTCATTTGATTAGCAGCACTTATGGTTACGTGAGGATGATTGGGTGGACCTCATCAAAATTCCTCGTCTCAAGGGCACAGAAGCAACAGGAGACATGAGAACTACATCAGCAAGATTGTTGAAACTAAGATACAGAAACTCCACTCTAACTTGCAGGCAGCTTCCAAACTGGGGGGAGAGGCAGCTCAGGGAAGATGGGGGGAGATGGGCAGAGGGCTGCAAATCCTGGTAAATCTTGCCAAGTCTATAAAAAAAATTAAATTAATTAATCAGGTGGTGTGGTTTCCCATTGCCTATAGGCAGTACCTCTGCATCCTTGGCATGTGGTTATGGAATCAGGGCTGCTTTACATGGAGCACTTGGGCTCCACCAGAAATGGGGAGTCCTGTGGAGCTGCACTCCCACTCCCCATCCCTGAACTCTGTGGGGATGGCAGAGTTCACAAAAGGAAGATTTCCTGAACTGAGGTATCAACTACTCTTTAAATTCTCCTTCTTTTTAGCTGTTTCACCTCTCAAATCTCCTCCTCACCTTTGGTCACTATCCTTGCAGCACTGACCATGGGAACAGGTTTCTGTCTGCCCCCATATTTCTGGCTTTTTTTTTTTGCCCATGCGTGGATGGCAGGAGCTAGAAAGCTGAAGAAAAATAGAGTTTTAAAAGCCAACAGCCAGAACTGGGTCCTCAGCTGGGTCAAGTGCTGTGCTGATTTACACTGGCTGAAGTTCTGGCCCATAATCTTTTGTGCTCTATCATAAATATTATGTTGATTTAAAATGAACAGATCTGTCTCAAACTTGGCTGAGCCTTCAGTGTAAATAATGCAACCTTTGGAAGTCCACTTCCATGTTGTCCTTGCTGCCTGTGAGGACATAACTCTGTCTTAACACTTTGGTCACATAAGGGATTTTCCTTGCCTCCAATTTTGCTCAAATTTGGAGGAATTTCTTTCCAGTGGACTGGACTGGGAGGCCTTGGTGCATCCAACTTACAGATGCTGTCTTATTCCCTCTGCTCTGGAGAAAGCAGTGCTAGAGCTTCATGGTCAGTTGTGCTGGGGCATGTTCACAGTTGTTGATGGTAAATGTTGGACACTGATTTTGTTGTGTGCAAGCCTGGAAGTGATGGGGACATCACAGCTTTGATTCCCAGAATGCCTGGAGTTATCCACCTTGGAAACTCAGACAGCTTTTAGCCAAGACTGACATGTGAATAATGCATATGAAAACCAGCTGAGTTTGTGAGGAATTACCTTAGTCTGAAAGCATGCCCTGACCCAGTTTGGGTGCAGCAGGCCTGTCTGTGGCTTGAAGAGTGCATGGCATTCCCAATCCGTTCAGAGCCATCTCTGCTGTGCTCCAAGGCAGGCGTGAAATGACAGTGCCTGTAAGCCCTTGGCTTCACGTCCCTTCCCCGGGGAGGTGCGTTCTGACTCATCAGTGCCTCGGAGTGCTGCTCCCTGCTAAGTCCTGAGGAAATCCCATTCTGCCCACCAGCCAGAAAAGGAGTCTGCAGGATTTCTACCAGCCTGGAAATAATGGGAGAGTAACACCAATTAAGAGGACAGGCTCAGTCCGTCTCCTGCTGTTCCGCGGAGGAGATCAAGGCGGGTTTGTCGCCGTTTGAAGAGTGGCCTTTGAGGAAATTGTCAGTGAAGATGTTCTGAAACTGCTCCAAACGTTGCAAGTTGCTGCTGCTCGGATACATAGCAGGAGAGTGGAGTCTCCTCTGAAGAGGAGCTGGCAGGGAGTCTGGGGAAGGGCGGCAGAGCCAGATCCCCGTGGGAGGCCAGCGGGAGCCGACTCCCAGGATGATGTGCCAGGACGAGAGCAGAGGTGAAGAGGGAAGAGGTTGAAGCAGGGGTTTGTGGGACTGGAGCAGGAAGAGTAAGGCTCTTCTTTGCCTTGAGTTGGGGTGAAAAGAGAAGGGCAGCATTTTTCTCCTAGGATTATCTCCTTCCTTATAGCCCCAATCTTCCAGAGAGGGGTGAAGGATGAGGAAGGACAATGGGATGGTGCAGGTGCTCAGACAGCTTTGTTCCAGGCTGTTAGTCCAGTACAGAGCCAGAATTTAGCTGGGGCACTGCATGGTGAAAGCTCTCTGGGAAGAGAAGAGGTGTAGGAACATTTCCATCACATCAATCCCTCTTCAGTGAGGGCCCATGAGCAATTTTGGCATTTGGGCTGACAGCAGCCTGGCACAGTGTCCTTAGCTGGGCCTCTCCAGTGCTGTGTTGAGGGATGGAGCATGTGAGTGAAACCACAGGGTTTTGTCCGTGACACAGAGACCCAGCAGGCACAGCTGTCCCTGGGCTACCAAGCCATCTTCCCATCTTCTCCATCACCCAAGCTGTGAGGTTTCAGCAAGGGGCTCCTTGGGCAGAGTGTCAACCTGCAGCCCCTGTGGTTTGCAACCTTCTGGCTTGGACAGGGCTGCTTGGAGCTCCTCGGGTTCAGCAGATTTTTAGCAGTCTGTTTTCTGCCTCTGCAGTGCCAGAGCAGCTAGATCTTCCAGTGCTCCAGCAAACTCCTGCCAGCCCCTGGGGAGCAAAGAGCCCAAGTCCTCCAACCCAGGACCTGGCACTGATCACCAGCAGGATTTGGCTGCTCTGAACAAAGCCGTGCATCTCACAGGAAGCTTTATCTGAGCTCCCTTTGATGCTAACCAGGCTGCACCAGGTTAAGCCATTGAACTGCCTGTGTCAACTCCTGGCTCTGGGATCTGGCAGAGGGAATGCTCATGGAGGGCAAGAGCAATGGCCATGTGCATCAGTGTCTGGTGTCTCTGCACCTCTGACCCAGTGATTTATTTAAACCCTTGTTACCGAGGAGGCCAAGCCCAAAATACGGCTCCAGCCCTCTGCAGGACTGAATTAAACATGTGCCATTGCTTCTTGCAGGCTCTTGCTAATTTTTGTGCAGGGAGGGAGGAGGGAGTGCTCAAACAGATGGCCCAAGTATCACTCTCGCTGTCTCCTACCTCCTTCCTAAATAAATGGTGGTTCACAGAGAAGTTTGGAGGGTGTAATGTGCTTTCAGGGAGGACACTTTCCAGGCAAGGCTGAGGCTGAGGCTGCTGGGGTCAGTGTGGATGTTGCTCTTACACCCTCTTGTCTTGAGACACCAGTTAATTTATGCAGCACTTGATCAGACTCTCATTACTGGAGATTCAGCAGGGACAGCTAGCACGGGTATTATTTTATTTCCTTGCTCCATGTTCATTTAGTTCAGTAATTTCTTTCCCCCAGGAAAGTGTGGCTCATATGAAGCATCTGGATTTTCAATAAGGTCCATCTTTATTTTAAGGTGGCAGCAGGCATTTGGTCTTCCTGTGAAAAACAACCCTATCACCCCCCATTTTAAAGGACAGGGTTTTTTTAATATCGTAGATATTTTTTTATATGCTGGATTCTGTTGCTGAGAGCAATATGTGGGAAGAGACCAGGATCAGAGGGAGTCTCTACCATGTTGGGAAGGTGTTGAAAGTGTCTTCCATCAAACAGGTCCATGACCCAAGGATGTTGGTGGCCCTGCCCTGGGGTGGCAGATGGGTGTAACCACCATATCCAGGGGTTTTGGCAGAGGACAGGAGGTCTGGCTTG
The DNA here is from genome assembly GCA_013397555.1 of Urocynchramus pylzowi. Classification (NCBI taxonomy): domain Eukaryota; kingdom Metazoa; phylum Chordata; class Aves; order Passeriformes; family Fringillidae; genus Urocynchramus; species Urocynchramus pylzowi. The sequence continues at coordinate 832,741 of VZRH01005449.1, read as the reverse complement.
GTTAAATCCCATGGAGATCTCTTTGGGTGGGGCCTGGCTGTGTCCCCTCCTGGCCATCTTCCTGCCTGGAGCCTGCTGGATTGTCCAGAGGAGCGCTGAGGCAGAGGCGATGCAGGGAGGGACAGCAACTGCCGGTGGAAGAGAAAATGCTGACATAAATTAATCAAACGAGGCATCTCACAAGATTGAATTAGATCCTGATTTATGACTGCAGTGCTGCTGCTTCTGCAGTTCCGATGCTCCATGCTTATTCCTCACCCCCTGATTTATAGGGAGGCTCCTGCTGGAAGGGGGCCCCTGTGGAAGGGATGGATGGATGGATGGATGGATGGATGGATGGATGGATGGATGGATGGATGGATGGATGGATGGATGGTGTTACCATCTGGGCTAATATCAGCTATTACATCCTGCTGCTCTTCAGGACTTCACCTATTCAACTGCTGTATCAGCTCATTTTCAAGGTGTTTTGGATGCATCACGTAGCTGTTGAAAGGATGATGCCTGGAACAGGAGGGAGCCTTTGATCCTGCATCTTGTTCATCCTCCACCTCCTCAGCACACCAAGAAAACCCCTGCCTGCATCTTCCTGTGACCTGAAAGGTCTTTCCAACCCCTTCAGATTGGGTTTGCTTGTGAGTGAGGCTGCTTTATCATCTGAGAGATGCTTCTCCCGCCGGGGATGCCAATCCCTTCATCTCTGTTCCACTCGGAGAGCTCCTGCAGCTCCTGGCTCCCTTGTCGAGCCTGTCGAGGGGAGCCTGATTTGTCTGGACGTGTCCAATACGTTCCCACACTGTACAAGCAGCAGGTTGGCAGAGCATGAAGTGGCTGAGCACAAGTGACTCCTCAGCCAGTGCAGAGGAGCCAGAGGGGCTTTGAGGGAGCCTGGAGCCAAGGTGGCTTCGGAGAGACTTCTGGGGACCTCAGCCCCAATGTGCAGGGAGTAAGAGAAGATAAAGGGAGTAGGTGAAACTTGAGAGCATTGAAAATAAGCAGCTCTGAGCAGAAAGTTGAGGTGAGATTGTTGATGAGCAGGCAAGGGGAATCCCATGGACAGCATGGAAAATAGGAATCTGCAGGTTGTGTGGGATGAGTTAGAGGAGGAGTCTGAGGAGAGAAATTTGGAGGATTTGGAGAGAAATCAATGCAGTCCTCCCTTCCTAGGGTGGGGTTTTATTTGCCTACACCTCATATAGGATTCATTCAGCTTCATCCATGTAGGAAAAGCATTTTCCAAAGAGCCAACCCCTTCTCTGGCAGTGAGTGTGTCCCTCTCTGGGATAACTGGGGTTGGGAATCAGAGGACTGGGTTTGTGCAGGAGGGCAGTAGCCCCCAGCCTTGTTTTCAGTGATGTTCCCTGGGTACCCAGCATCAGAGATGAAGAATAGAAACAGATCTTCTGTCTTCCTGCAGCGTATTGATTTTTTGCTCCCTGCTCTGGCCTTTTGCTCATCCTTTTCAGCAGCTGGCGGTGAAATGAAATATAAGGTTTGAAAAACTAAAAATACAAAATGTGACAGCTTCATTGCTCCGAGTGATGGTATTTCGAGGGGACTCGTGACCTGAAAAAAATGGAGGCAATGCCACCCCGGCCTCCCTCTACTCACGTGGTGAGGAAGAGAGTAGAGGAAAGGAAGGATTTGGGGCTTGGGTGTGCAGATTTGTCAATGCCGTGCTTGGGAGCGACCCTGCCCCTTCTGCAGAGGCACCTCTGGCTTGCTATGGAGGTTTGGGAATGGGAAGGGATGTTTGCAGTCCCAGGACATGGAATGTGCCGTTTTTGTCCCTGCCACACTTTTACACGGGACACATCATCCTGCTGTACCCGTGCTCCCGTCTGAGCAGGGAAGGTGCTGTGGGACTCTGAGGTGATGGGAGCAGGGATGAACCTGGGAGCAGGGATGAACCTGGGAGCAGGGATAAACCTGGGAGCAGGGATAAACCTAACAGCCCATCGCTGTCGGTATTCGGCGTGTGTTTTAGGGCTATTTACAGGCTTTTGAGTGGTTACTAATTAGCAAGTGCCGCAGCTCACTGCGACACGGCAGCCGGCTTCGTCGGAGAGTGCCCAGCAGGGTTTAAATTACTTGTCATTTGCCTTGTTTTGCTTGGCCATTTGAATGCTTGACTCTCTCCTAATTGGCATCGTAACCGCTGGGGTGACACGCTCAGAGGCTCTTGATTGGATTCCTTATTTTTTTTTAGAGGGGGGGAAGCCTGGCAGATGCCGCAGAAATTGAGCAATAGGGTTTAATTCCTCTGTTGTTCGAGAGACACGCGATGCAAAGGGAGAAATCCCTTGGGTTTGCCATGTTAGGGTGAACTCAGCCTGGGATGTGGATGGTGCAGGTAGAGTTTAAGCAAAGGGAGTTCATCCCTTCCCTTCTCCCTTGGTGCTGTGGGTTTCTGGGCTTTGGGAAGGCTCTGCAAAGGTGGAGGAGCAATTTGCACGCTTGGGTTTACCAGCAGAGATGGATAGTTCTGGAAGGTGTTCCAGGGTTGTGAATGGTTTAATCTGTGTGTGCCTATAGGGAATTACACAGCCCAAAACCCAGGGCAAGCATAAAAAGTTCCCCAGTACCACAATGAACATCACGAGGGCTGTGGGGTTGGAATTAGAGCGTGGAATCCCAGAATGGTTTGGGTCGGATGGGACCTTAAAGACCATCGAATTCCAACGCCTCTGCCATGATCTTTAAGGTCCCTTCCAACCCATTCCGTGACTCTGTGACTGTAGGGGGTGGCTGGGTGAGCCCTGGTGCCCATCTCCTACCTCTGGCTTTGCTGTGAGCTCACAAACCCCAGGGGTTTGGGATCCCCGTGCTCCGGGCAGTTTCTGTGCCCACTGCAGAGCCGAGCTCGGCGTGCACTGTTGTGGTTATTAAATCTGATGGCGATGAATGGGACATGACACCTGTGTATATGATTCAAATCGAGTCATCCCATTACACGGTGTAAATCAATAAACAAAATGTAGCCGCTGACAGCATTTACAGTTCCCCCTATTACTGCCAACCAGCCCATTTTCTGTGCATGAAAGAGGCATTTACACCCCATTTAACTGTGCTTTGATGCGGGATCCTGTTCCCGGGAAGAGGGGAGGCTTTGACAGGTGGCATTAGGAGAAGGGGAGATCTACAGCGCTCATTTGCAGAGACCTGAGCCGAGGGTTGTGAAACACATCTTCACCTGTTTGTGCTGTCCATCACCCTAATTGATGATGTGCAGGGTTGGTAAATAGAGCTTGGACAGAGGAGAGGTGATGCTGGTGGTGTTGGAATACAGCTGTGCTGGCCTTTCCCGATGGATCAGGAGAGAGGGAATGTTGTTTTCCCTTCTGTCCTAGCTGGGGAATGGCCTTTCTCTCAAGCTGAGTGTCAGGGAGAGAAAGGATGAGGGAGAAGCAGGCTGGGACACGCTCCGAGGGACACCGCTCTTAGAACACCTCAACTGTCCGACTTGATTTTATTTAATGGGCTTTGCAATCTGGTGATTAATCTGGTAATCACAGCAAATGTTACAGTCACGGCTGGCAATAAAAATATAACCTAAAGTAGATAAAACCCCTCTTTTTCTTCTCTTTTCCATTTTTTTCCCTGCTGAGAAATTGTCAGATGACATCTCTCCCCTTTATGAGAGGCGGCAGGAGGGAAAGGGAGATGCATGTGAGGGGAAAACCTGATCCTTGCTGCATCTCTGCATGGCTCAGAAAACTTCCAGCTCCTGGCTGCTGCAGAGGGGCTCAGCAGTTCCCCCACCCTGAATTCAGGCAAAGTGATTTTTGGGGGAGGCATGGGCAGGGATCAGACCGGCTGCCCTTGGAACTGCAAATTGATAGTTTTGTCTCGTTTCCTGGAACTCCACCAAATCGCTGGATTACTCCTAAAAGCACAAGAAAGGCCTGTCTTTCCCTCTGCCTGCCTTTGTTGTTGCTTGATTTTGTTGGTGTTTTGCCACTGCAATTGGCTACGTGGATGAAAAGGGCAGTTTTGTGACCAAGAGGCAGAGACGTGGTCAGAAAGCAGCAAATGGGAGGAGGGATTTTACAAAATGTACTGCTTGAACATCCTTTTGTCAGCACAGAGACATAAATCCAGGCACATTTTTCACATTCCCCATCACATTTTCCTTCAGATTTCCACCAAAAATGTCCCTTAAGCCCCAAAATGCAGCTTGGCAGGAGACAGCGCTGGTGTTGATTCTGGAGGAACAGCATTCCCATATGCTTTGCTTAGTCCAGATCTGCTTCCAGTAAATATCCTCAGCAGCCAGGATTGAAGTTCGATTCTCTGCCAGTCATCCTCATCTAAGACTTGCATTTATTTATTCTTTATCACTCCCTTGGCCAGTGTCCGGCGTGACTTCAGCCCTTCCTTTCCCCAGCTCCTCGAGCTTTTATTGCAACTGCCATGGGAATGGTGAGGTGAGGAGCCTGTGTCCCCTGCTGCTGAGGGATGCAGGGGATGGGGATGGCATTTCCAGACTGACTCAATGCCAGACCTGCAGGCTGCAGCCTGTGGAGATGACAGGAAAGGGCTGGCAGATAGGGAACAGCACTGAAGCTCCTGGAAAAAATGGGAAAGGGGATGTTTCAATGCAACTTCTCATTAGAAAAGGTTAAATATATCAACCCAGGACGTTTCTTCTTATTAAAAGGGTTGGGTTTGATGCTTCCTTTCTAATTAGAACAAGTCAAGAAAGATTTTGAAACCTTTTGTGTGATTGTGTTTGAGCTGTTTCCCCACGGACTCGGGAGCAGTTGGTGTTTGAGTGGAAGGGCCCTGGGGCTCTGGGTGGGAGCAGTGCCATGTCCTGTCCTGGGGAGGCCGAAAAAACAGCCTTGCACTTGATGAGTTCCAAGCCAAAAAAGCTTCCTGTGGGCCAGACAGCACCTCCAGACTCATTAAAGCTCAGGGAAGGTGACCTGGCTCTCCTGAAGCCAGCGGGGAGGGGAGCTGCAGGTGTGTTTACCTGCAGGCACGGGGAGTTTTGCACCCTCTGGCACCGAGCTGCATCATTAGTGTTGCCTGATTTCCCTTTGCCACCTTGGGAAAGCTGGTTTTTAATGCCTCGGTGTCCTGCATGCCCTCCAGTGCCCTTCCCCGGGCTGCTGAGCACCATCTTTTAACTTTGAAGGAATTGTCACCCTTCTTACGCATCTTCCCCATCTTTCCTTGGCTGTCTGTCACCTTTTGCTGCCAAATTTTCTGGACTGTGAAATGAAGCTTTTATTATCTTCCGAGAAGGGGGGGGCAGAAATTAAATTAGTGAAATTAAAAAGATGATGATGATGACGACTGTAACCTGACTTCAACCCTTTTCATTCCGCCTCACGTAGCGAGGCAGCCGGCTCTGTTCTGGGGCTTCTGCTTGGATTGCTGGAAAGAACCAAACTTTTACTTTCAAATTAACCTGTCAAATCATATATTTATAAGGGAATTGAAGGCAGGAGAATGAGGGTCCCGGATATTCCCACGCATCAATTAGGGGGAAAATTAATTACAATTTACTGGCATTACCACATTAGAGCTCCCTTGATTAGAGAGCAACTTGCTCTGAGCTCTGGAAAAAGTTAAATTAAGGAGTTTGGAGGGAAGGGGTCCCGGGCTGGTTCTGTGGGCAGAATCTCCAAGAGCAGATACTTGGATTTGGTATCTCCTCAGAAAAGCTGTTCTGGGATGTGAGTGCATTGGACACTCCAAAAACTGCTTGTTTGACCTTGACAGAGCACTTGGTTTGGGGCTGGGTGATCTCCAATGGTAGGGCAGGGAAAAGCTGATTCTCCTTGTCCTTGTCAGCACATCTCACCCCATCCTGGTGCTGCATCCTTGGGCAGATGAGATCCCTGCTTGATCCCATTGCCAGGCAGTCTCAGAGAGTCCATCAGATCTTCTGTGGGGTTATTGTGGGGGTTATTGAATATTTCATGGGCCTAAATTAGTGCTGGAAGGAGCCCCCAGGCCCTGGTTCCCCAGTGTCCCTTGTGTGGCTGCTAAATGGAGAAACCTAGAGAAATGGGACCTGGGGGAATGGCTGCAAAGCTGCTTTTCCATGGGAAAGCCAATCTCATTCCTGCTCCAAACAGCCAGGCCATTAACAGTTTGCTGCTGCAATAAGAGGCTGTGGCACGGGCAGAAGCCACAGGGTGAGGTGAGGCACAGCCAGGGCCCTGCCACGGGAATTCCCTCCAATCCCACATTTTTCTGCACCCCAGGGCAGCTTTGTACTGTGGAGGCAGCAGCTGTGCAGGGAGAAGGTCAGAGGAGGCTTTGATGGGTCCAGGGAGGAGGGGAGGCAGATTGTGCGCTGCAGGGAGAGGGAGGGATTTCACAAAACTTTGAGGAGTTTGGGAACAGATGAACCTGGCACACGGCCACCTTCCAAAGCCTGTTGTGGGTTGTGGTTTTTTTAATATTCCTGGCATTACCCACCAGCAGAGATGAAATTCATAGGCTCAGAAAGCCCAGATTCTGAGGTCAAAACTCAGGCAGTGATGTGTCAAATCCAGAGTGGGAATGGAATTGTGCTACTGGAAGTCACCCTGGGACAGAGTTAGCATCCCTGGGAGCTGGGGGCAGTGTGCCTGCAGGGCTTTGTCCTTTGTGAGAGTGCCTCTTTTCAGGCAGCTGGGACAGGGATATTCAATATTTGCCCTAGGAAGGTGAGATTGGGTGCTTGGAGGAATATTCCAGCTACTGGGACCAGTCCCAGACTCCTCATTTGTCAATCCCTTGTAGAACAAGGCTGGTTTATGGCAGGGGTGTGCCACCTCTTATCAAGGACACTGCAGCTGTGGCAGGAGGTGCCAGGGACCCTGTGGGAAGGAGGGAGAGCCCAGGGATGTGCTCCCATTCCATGTGTGCCCGTGCCAGGGAGAGCAGGATCCAGCCTCAGAGCTGCTGCTGTGCCTGAGGCCATGCAGGCTGGGCAGGCCTGGGATGGATACGCTGGTGGAGGGTGCTGTGCCCTCCCCTGGGCTGTCTTGGCCAGCCCAGGAGTTTCTGGGGTTGTCCCCTCCGTGGACCTGTCCCCACATTGGTGACCAGCACTTGCTGCTGCCAGTGAAACCAGCCCTGAGCCTGCCTGAGCTGTCAGGGGAGCTCCAGCAGCAGCTCCACGTGGATTTACACCAGGGAAGGATCCAGCCCTCCTCGGGAGCTGAGGCTGGGAGAGACACTGGGGTTAGGGACCCCGAAAGCACAAACATCCCTGTGACAAGCTATTTGAAGCCAAGCTGATCAGAGAAGGTGACAGCCCTGCCACATCTGGGAACAGTTTCTGTGTCCTCCTTGCTGACAGGAGGAGTTTGATTCCTTTAATATTTGATGTGTTCTGTCTTTTGCAATGTTTGTTTTTGGCGTTGTGGGTTTTGACTTGTTTTATTTTTTTGTTTTTTTAAACTACACTGCTCCTCAGAACCAGCTGCCCATTTGCCAAGGGGATGGGAGCTCTGCAGGAGCCAGGGGAGGGGCAGGCAGTGTGACAGCAAATGTGACACTTGGGGGCCTGGAAACTCTGCCTGACCTGGGAGATTCCCACTGCTTTTCCCCTTACACCTTTCCAGCTGGACTTAGGGGTTGCATTCTTCCTATGTGCAAGAAGAGTCAAAGGATGCTATCAGGACTTTTCATCCTCCTCCTGCTCCCCATGTCACTCTGCTTGAAGCTGGGGGTGGCAGCAGGGAGGTGACCTTCTGGGAAACTCTTTGACCATCTTGCCTCAGACCCCTTCTACCCACCCTGGTCCTCAGTTTGGTCCCGTTCCTGCTGCAGATGGGCAAAGCTCCCACCTGGAGAGCAAATTTCCTGCAGCTGGGATAATTTCTGTTCCCCTGATGGCTTTTTTCCCTTTCCTGGGATATCCCTGAAGAGGAAAACCTTCGCATGTCTTGAAGTGCTGAGCTGAGGGTATGGGAGGAGAGAGCAAGAAGTGTGTGCTGAAGTCACCTGGGGGGATTTTGGGAGTCTCTGTCAGAGAAACAATCGTGGAGGGTCTGGAGAAGCTCTGCAGGCAGCAGGACAGGGGGGCTGTGCGTTTTGGATGGGCTCCTGGAGCAGGACTGAGCTGGGGAACATGTTCCCCTCTGACAGGGAGCTTTGCTTGGTGACGTGCTGCCCACATTCCTGGCAGGAAGGCAGGAGCAAGACCCCAGAGAGGAGGAGCAGAGGCTGTCCCGGGCTCGGCGCTGTCAGGGCGAGCTCTCTGCCACGCAAAGGCTTCCCCCGTTGACATCAATGTAAGTGGGTGCCACAATTACTGCAAGCTCTGACATCTGAAAGGAGCACAGCCACCCTTGCTGTAATTCACTGCCACTCTGATTGCAGGGCAGAGCAGGGAAAAGTCAAATTATCCAAAAAAGCAAAAACAGAGAGAAAGCCGTGCCTCTCTGATGGAGGTCAGCGTGGTGTGGGGCAGGACGGGAGGCCCAGCTGCTCTTCTGCCCTTGCCATGCCCAGGCAAAGTTGTCCAAGCTCCAGTTTGAAGGTCTTGCCTTGGGCATGGTGGGATGGGGAGGTTCATCTCAGCAGGATTTGGAGGTGTGGGTGCTGGTGTGAGCCAGGCCAGACCAGAACAAATCCAGGACGTTTGCTGGCAGGCATTTGCTTGGGCAAATTTCTTCTAAGTGGTTTGTGAAGGAGTGGGGCTGACATGGGAGTTAGCTGGGCTGGGTGGAGATTACTGCTGCTTGGCTCGGGGTCAGGCAGACAAATCCTGCTTTCTGGTTGCTTTTTGAAAGCCCAGCGTGACGTGCCTGACAGCAGAGCTGTGGCTTGAGCCTCCTAAGCTGAGGAACATGAATTTCCCCATCTCCCACTCCAAGTGTCAGCTGTCCCTGCCCGAGGGTGCTGGACAACCTAACTCCAGCTCCAAACTTGCTATCAGTGCTTTTGAGACTCTCTGCCTGCATTTCATGCAGATTTTGCTCCTGCCCAACAGCTAGGAGGAGGAGGAAGGCATTGCCCCACATTTGACTGCTCCTTTGCAGCCACTGCACCTCCCCAAATCCCCCCCCAGCACATGGGGAGGGACCCTGGGTAGGCATCACTGCTCTCCTGCTTTTCCCTCCCTCCCTCCTCCTCCTTTTGCTCCTTTCAAGGTGCATTTCTACATCTGTTGGATGCAGCAGCGTGCCAGCTCGGTTAATTACAGTCTGCTTACCTGAATTCCCCTGTGGAATTCCAGCTGGATAACGGTATCCTTCACTGGTGAGCCTTAAAGAGTCACAGGCAGCCAGACCCCTCTGCCTTTGGGTGTAAACGTGGGTTTATGATGCTCAGAGCTCCCCAGGGCAGCAGCAGGGATGTGGTGGTGGTTATCCCTAAAGGCTTGTGAGCTGGTGCCTTGCCTGATCACTCTGGGATGGGGCTGGCATCTGTCTGTCCAGGAGAGCAGCCAGCAGGGATGGTGGGAAATATGGTCCATGGGAACAGAGCTGGAAGCCACGAGGCTCACGGGAGGTGGATGAAAACACTTTGAGCTGCTCTAATGCTTAAGTGGACAAGATAATGGGATACTTTTTTTTGCTTATTGGCCCACCAGATAAGTCGCTAATGCAGGTGATTTCCAGCGGCGCCTGTGATTTGCATGGATACAAAAGAGCGAGATTTTCATTATTTGGTGGGGTGCTGCTTGATCAAGGGCTGCAGAGAGGAACTCAGGGCTGGTTTGGTGCACTATTTATGGTCCTCCATTAGCAGCCAGCGGGAGCTTTGTCCCGCCTCAGCTCCGTGTGCCTCCAGCAGATCGTGAGCACAAGAGAAGCGTCTCGCGTGTCTCGTTGGATGATAAAGTTATCAGCATTCACAGTTACTTTGCTACAGTTGTGGGCCCCGGATCAGATGGTTTTGGAGGCAATGAGTGTGATTTTTGTTTAAAAAAGAGGTCATTCGCCACAAAATGATGAGAGGTGAGGCTGATGTCTCAAGAAGAGCAGCTTAGGAGGTTCTGGCATGGGAGTTCCTCTCTCCATCACTTCCTGCTCTGTCTCTGGCTCATTCCAGGCCAGCCAGGCAGAGGAAGGACACCCTGAAGCCCCCAAATCTCTCACTCATTCCATGCTGGCCTCCAGCTCAGAGATCCCTGGGGAAGCAGCGTGCTCCTGCAGACCCTGCTTAGCTCGTACTCTAAAGCAGCTTTTCTTTGCTCTGACTGATTTTTCTGCACTCGCTCTCTCTCGGGAAGACGATGTAATCTCTTTCCTTATTGACACTCTCAGCAGATCCGTATGGAGAATACAGTCTGGGGGCAATGCTGCAGCCCAGGAGCTGGGCAGTCAGGTCACTGAAACCCCATTATTTGGGATTGTAATTCCTGCCTCCTCAGACTGGTGAGAGCAGTGTCCTGGGACAACAGGGCATGGGTCTTTGGTAATGCAAATTACTCAGAAAGGGTTTCCCATGCTCTGGCATCCCAAATCTGTAAACAGCAGAGGCTTTGGTGAGCTTCTGTTAGGGGAATCCATCCTTTCCACCCCACTCACCAGAGCTTTGGGGTTCAGGGCTGCTGGCAAGAGGGAGGATTTGCTATTCAAGGCACAGGGGCAGGAAAGCATAGCCTGAAAGGTGTCAGTGCAATCTCACTGGCCTTTGTGCCTTTATTTATCTGAAATCCCACAGAGCTGTCCTTCACTGCAGCTTGGATCAAAATTCATCTGATTGTGGTGTGGGTTTTGCAAGGTGGTTTTTTTCCTTAAAGCCCCAGTTCCTGTGACAGTGCAGGAATCTCTGTCTGCCTTCTTCTTCTAATGAGAAAGTTTGTCTGAGTATTTGGAGGTGAAGCAGAGCTTTCCTAGGGAAGCTGTGCTTCCAGGCAGGGGTTTATTGCCCATAAGCAGCTGGCTTTCTCCTGTGCCACTGAGCTTGTCCGTGAGCTGCTCTGAGCCAAATCCAGCCCTGGTTATTGTGCAGAGTAATCATAGAAGTGTCTCATTTAAACTAGGAGTGAACCGAGGCCAAGAAATAACTCTCCAAAGAATCAGCCTCATCTTTTCCACCTGCCTCTCCTTGCCCCATAATCTGCCTTGGAAAGCTAGAGGGAGTGCAGTACCTGATCCTTCAACCCACGGGAGGCAGGACCTGGTGTGCAGAGGGTGCAGGCTGGAGGCTGCCCAGCAGCCCCAACCTCCTTCTGGCCACTTTGCCTTGGGCAGAGCCAAGGTGGGCTCTGGAAAGGTTTGCAAGCTTTCAGCAGGTGAGCGAGCACACTGGGGTCTGGGCAGGGCCGAGCCAAGGAGGGAGGGAGGGAGGAGGGAGGGTGGTGCCACAGCTCTCGGGGCCGGCCGGCCCTTCGGCATATGGAGCCGTTGTGCTTGGGTGCTTCGTTTTAAAGAATTTTCAAAGAGCCCGTCCATCTGGGCCCCCTCGCTGCTGCCGGCGCGGCGGGGCGCCGAGCAGATGGTTTGCAAACAAAACAGCTTCGGCTCAGGAGGGGAAGGAGACCTGTCCAAAGTGGCTGGAGCTCAGCCCCAGCACCACGAGCGGGGCTCTGGCAGCGACATTTCCCCAGGATCGGCAGGTTTCCCCAGGCTGTGGGGGGGCAGGCTCTGCAGCTCTTGGGGGTGTTGGTGCCCCTGCAAACCCCTGGTGGCTGCACTGTGAGGGCTTTGGTCCCNTCGGCAGGTTTCCCCAGGCTGTGGGGAGGCAGGCTCTGCAGCTCTTGGGGGTGTTGGTGCCCCTGCAAACCCCTGGTGGCTGCACTGTGAGGGCTTTGATCCCAAATCCTGCCCTGGAGAGCTGGCTGGGAGCTGCTTGTTCCCTCTGCCTCGCATCCCTGTCCTCACACGCAAACGCACGCGCTCCTGAATGCGGGATCACTTTGCAGAGGTCGGTGCTGAGCAGTTTAGGGAATGGCTGATCTGCTGCTCGCATTACCTGAGCTTTCCTTGAAAATCCTTCAGCCATCCAGCCGCTGACCCTGAGATGTGACAAGCTCACAGCTCTTGCCAATAAAGCAGCGACTCGGTTTGAATAATATCTGACAATTACGTGCTGAGCCCCAGCATTATGCAATATTTATGCATGTGTCTGGACTGTAAAACAGTGATTATCTAAAAGGAGTAATTGTTTGCAGTCTTACACTGAATTTCTTTTCTTCTTTGGCCTTGGAGAGCCACACTGTTAATCAGCAGCACACACGGCACTCGTTAAACGCTTCCACTGAAACCAGCCCCACCATTAGCCCAGCAGGGCTCTGAGCAGTGTCTTGGTGCAGCAGCACGAGGTTCTGTGCACGGAGCTTTATTTTAGTGCCTCAGGCTGGTGGATTGCTCATGCTCGGGGAGCCAGGTGGGTGAAGAGGGTCCAGCACCCACCCCTGCTGGCTGAGCTTGTGTAGGATAACAGGCTTTGATGTGCTGAACAGAGAGGTGCCCGGGCAGAAGAGCTGAGCCCAGGCACCCAGCGAAGCTTTTCACCCTCCCTTTCCCTCCTGGACACTCAACCATGCTCCCGTGCCCTTGGAGCAGGGCAGTGATTGAAATATCTCTTTGTTCCTCACTCCCTCTGCCACAGCAGCTGCCCTTTAGTTTTTTTCTCCTCTTCTCTTCTTTTTCCAAGTGTTGTTGGCTGTCAACCTGGGCCGAGGAGGAAGTCAAAGCTGAAGAGACAAATGCGGGCTGTCACATCGCAGGGGTGGGGTGGGACAGGGAGGGCAGCCCGGCCTCCTGCCCCGTGGCCAGCGGGAGGAGGGACTGCCCAGCACACGGGAGCCCCCGGCACGCTGGGGCCACGGGGGTGATGCTTGTTTCTGCAGCACAGAAGAAAAGCCTCTATTTTGAGGAGAAAAAAAGCTTTTCCACCCTTTTATTGCTCTGCAGAGGTGGCAGCAGGGCAGCAAAATGTTTTCCAACTTGCATTCCGGTGGCAGCGTGGTCGCAACGTTTGGCATGGGATATTTCCCGGTGTAATTCCTGCAGGAGGCTGGGATTCGAGGTGGGGAAAGGCTCAGGGGACCAGGCAGTGGAGACAAACAATGTGCCTGGTCAGCAGAACAGGCAGTGGAGCTGGAGAGGCCAGGATTACTGCTGCCACAGCTTGTTAACATAAACTAATACAGGCTGCTGCGTTGGACGCAGGGAGATAGGAGGGAGAAAAATGGGAAGCGTGTGCAGGAATAAGGGCCCAGATAATGAACCTGGCAATGAGAATGCAAAGCAAAACAAAACAGGAAGAAATGCTGTTGTTGCAGAGTCAAGGCTCTATCTGCTTCAGCTTCTTGCTGCTTCTCAAAGACTTTATTCTTGGCTGGGATGATGCTTTCCACAATGCTGGAGTCGCTGCTTCACCCCCAGAGCTGTGGGAGGAGAGGATGAGTGTCCTGTTTAAGGCCTCAATGGCACTAACATGGACTCAGCCAGGGTGTCCCACTATTGCAGAGGGGTGTGAGCAGGGTGATGCTTCCCATCACCTCCTGGGACAGATCTTACAGCAGGAGACACATTATCCATGACCAGGATAGGTTGCATGCCCTTCCCAGCCCTTGCAGGAGTAGTTCCCTGCTGCTGAAGTGGAAGAGCCACAATGAAATGGCTTTGGCCAGTGGCTTTTTGGGCTCCTGCAGCAAAAAGCAGACCAAGGGCTGTAGTTATTCCTGAGAAATTTGGGATGAGAGGGCTCCTTGCACATCCTGACAAGGGAGGGATAAGGAAATATGAGATGCAGGTCACCCTGTGATGTGCTGTGGCAGAGATCCCCACGTGAGCTGTTGGGTTGCAAGAGGGCAGGGGATCTCCACCCCTCGTTTTTGGGTATGAAAAGCATGGAGAGGAGTTTGCTGCAGCGTGTGGGACCAGACACCCACCCTGGCAGCACAGGGCCAGCCCTGCTGAAAGGCAGCACTGGTTTTATGAGGTGTGCTGCCTTCTTGCCTAGAGGGTCCTGCCTTCTCACAGGTCCCTGAGCCGTGGACAATTCGTCTGGTTTTATGGTGATGACGGAAGAATCCAATCTGCAGCCTGTAGCTGGAAAGTTCAGAGCCACGCAAGGCTGGCTGGGGAGGAGAGCAGGTTTTATTGATGGCCTGGGCTCCTGGATGTTGTGTGGGAGGAATCTTGTTAATGGGTCCCTTGGGCCATTGCCTCCTGACTGTGCCATATCTCCTTATTCACCTGCCTCAGCTCCGATAGTGTCTTTTTTATTTTGCTTTTTTTGGGTGCTTTTTTTTTTGCCTTTTTCCTGCTCTCTTTTGGTGTTACAAGTGCTTTTAAAAATGCAGCAGGAGGGGAGGATGTGGGGCTGACCACGGCACCTGCCAGTCCTTTCCCATCCCTCGTGATGTGTCCTTCAGCATCAGAGATCACCACAAAAGATGTCCTGGGCTTCGTGATGTGGCTCTGACAACACAGAGCGATGGCCTTGGCTCCAAGGTGACCAGGGAGCTGCTGATGGGCTGCAGCCCCATCAGTCTCTTGTGTCGGTTGAAGGGGTGAAAGGATGATCACTCACTGCTCACCTCCCTGAAATCATCCCACAGCCGTGCTCCGCAGCCGGAATTGCGCGTCCTCACGGGAACAGCGGTGCCGCTGGAGCCTCCTGATTGGTGTCACGGGGCGTGCGGATCAGGCTCCACTTTCTGGCCCACTTTTGATAATTAATTGATAGTTGAAAATGTTTGACAAACAAACAGCAAGCAGGAATCAAACCCGCTCACGTGCGCATTAACATTTCATGGCGCCTTTCTTGTTTGTTTGCTTTTAAATCACAAAACGCTGTGATACATTTTTAATCGAAAGCACTATTGGCTGTTGCCATCCCTGTTCCGATAACTTTAGTGATGAAAAAGAAATTCAATGCAGAAATGTAATGGGATCTTTTAGGAGGTGGGCGATGGGTTCGTGACAACCGTTTTCACTTCTACAAAGAGCATTTTTGTCAGGGAGAAATATATTTAAAAACATTCTTATTTGAAGGAACTCTCAGAGCTCTCTGGATGCTCTTTGATGGCTCTCGGCATGGCAGAGCAGCACAAGCTGTGGTGAGAAGGTGGGGGCTGATGACTGACTGTGTTTAGTGTCCCCAGGGCAGGGTCCTCAGCCCCTCGAGGGGTTGTTTCCTTGCAATCATGTTTTTAAACCCTCCTTAAGGTTCTCTCAGAAGAAAATCCTCCCTCCTGGCTAAACCCAGAGACTTGCAGACAACAGCCTTATCTTGAAAGCTTAACTAAGGTTTTTCCCCCCTCCTATGAAGGCAGGAGATGAAAGGCATTTGTTTGTGTGCATCTGTGTGGGAATGCAGCAAGTAAATAGTGGGAAGGGAATATTAATACAGGACTAAACCCATCCCTGGCATGAATCACAGGGAGGACATATGTTGTGACAACTTTCCTAAGGGGGTTCTGGCCAAGGTAGATACTGAGTGTTCCCCAGAGGGAAGGAGGAGGGAATGACAGCTCTTTTCTTTCCAAGACTGATGTAATTAAAGAGTTATAATGTCCTTTAACTTCACTGCCCTTGGAAATCTTGTGCACTGGTGGATTTATTTATTATTTTTTAGCACTGATGAGTGACTAATAGGGTTTATGTGAAGAGGCAGGAGGCCCTGAAATACAGTTCAGCACTGTGTAGAGGGAATGTGGTTTTATTTCCCTGGGATTGAGCATCCATCCATCCATCCATCCATCCATCCATCCATCCATCCATCCATCTATCCCATCCATCCACCTTCCCTGAGCGTGAGGTTAAACCCTCTGTCCTTCCCACTGTCGCTTAACACACCGAACTTTGTCAAGAGAAGCTTATTTTAATTTAATAGAAAAATACATTATACATAATGCTCCCCATAATTTTCCCTCTGATCTGAAGGAGAATCTGCTGGTCTGCCCAACCCAGCCCAATACCTGCGGATTTGTCGCTGCATGGTTTAAATAATAACAATAACAATACCAGTAGCAATAATATCCTTTGCTGCTGTCCTTGAGTGACAAAGATGATGGAAAATGAAGTTGTAGATAGCTGGAGATGACACTGTGAGTATGCTCTACCCATCTTCCAGGTTATTAGCAGGTGTCAGTCACTGGAAGGAATCTAATAATTTCCAGATGCACTGGTGTCTCCAAACGTCAGCCGTGCTGCTGTGGCTGCAGAAAGCAAATGGTTTTATGGGTTCAATCCCATTTCTGCTCAGTCTTGTTGTTAGAGAGGCTGTAATGGTGCAGTGTCTGTGGCCACGTGGCACTGTCCACTGCAGCGGGGTCCTGACAGGCCACTCATGGGTGTCACCATATCAGGACAGCATCTGCTACCTGTTGGTGCTGTGGAGTTTCACCACCCAGCCCTTCCCACCTTGCCCTGCTAATGGCCCTCACCCAGTTACCCATCCTTGATTAATCTGGGAAGGGTGGTGATGGTGAGGCTGTCACTGCTGGGAAAGGGGGAGCACTAGAGGTCTGTTTGCCCCTCTCCCCATCCCCATGGATGTGTTGTGCATTTCCTGAGCTCTTGTGGAGTAAGCCATGAAGGGACAAATCGCTCCCTTGGACAAATTGCTCCCTGGGAATCACATCCTGATGAGAGTGCTATGAACAGGCACTAATAATGCCTTTCTGAGTGAACACGACACGCACCATGGGTGTCAAGGCTTGCTGCCCTGGGGAGGGCTGCTCCCACATGCCTTTCCTGGAGGGTCCAGCCAGTCGGGAGGAGGCAGGGAGCCACAGGAGTTCATTGTTTCCCAGGCAGGCGGTGCTTTGCGAGCTTGAAGTGAGCACCAGATGGGCAGAGATGATGAAAGAGGCATCGGTGTGAAAGGCTTCCCTCTAGGGTGTTAAATATTACATTCCCCGAGCCCGCCGAACTGTTGAAACCAATAGAACTAATTAGGGAGCCGGTGCCGGGGAAGGACGAGCTGTGGCTGGCGTCTGGAAGCGGTGCCAGATCCCACAAAACCCTCCCTTTGTCTGTCCCAGCACCTCGCGTGAGCGTGGCAGACAGGGCACACCGTCCTTTGGAGGATAGCACTGGGAAGGGAGTGTGTCCCCTGTCCCAGGGCCACCTTCTAGCGTGGATGAGGGCTGGGAAGCAGAGGGGACAGGTGACTCCTGTGCAGCAGGGTTGCTTTCCCCCATTTTCATCTGCTGAGCAGACTGAGATCATCTCAGGGGTGTTTGCACAGCTTTGGAGAGCTGTCCTGTGTTCATGGTGAGCTCTGCCAGGAGTTTCCAGGGAAATAGAGCAGAGCAGGGCTGGGTGGGTTATTGGGGCTCTGGAGAGAGTGTTGAAGTCACCATCACTGGGTGCCTGTTCCTGTTTCCTGGTGACAAGCCAGGCTCTGTAAGCAGAGCACCCTTGTGACCCCATCAGCACAGGCTGACCACGAGGGTTTGGCTGGATGTCAGACCTTGACCCCTGACTATCAGGTGCTGCTCCCCAGCACTGCCCTCCCCTCAAGGGAGCCAGCAGTGCACCTCAGCTCCCCAAAATCCACCTTTCCCTGGATTTCTGTCTCTGCTGGGGGAACTCCTGCCCTGGTATGCGGGAGAGCCATGAGGGAGGGTAAATCCATCCCTGTGCCCTTGTCACTGTGGGGTCCTGTTCTCTTCATGGGCCTGTCCAGCCCATGTGCCAGCAGCTGCCCTGGAAGAGGGCAGGATTATCCAAGCCAGCCCGTGCCATCTGTGCCCTCAGCCAGAGCTGCTTCATCTCTGTGCTGCACATGCCCCTCTGCCTCTCCCTCCCTGACAGCCCTTACACTGGAAATAATAATAATAATAATAGCAATAATAATAATAATAGCAATAATAAAAACAATAAAAGAAAAGGAATTAAGACAAGCAAACATAAAGATGAGTTGTTGCATGGCTCCTGTGCTGATTCTGATCTCAATGTCAAGGGAGCATCATTCCAGCCTAATGGCATCTTCCCGTGGAAGTGCTTTGTAGCAGTCATAAATAAACATGCCGGGTGAAAGGCATGATAACAAAAAAATGGAAACTGAGGCGCCTGGGATCTTTATTATTGAGCGGACAAAGCATCTGTGATTAGCAGGAACAGGGGAGAGGAGAGGGTAAAAATAAAAGGTGGCCGATTGTGTTGCTGCCTTGTCCGTGTCAAGAGAGGATCTGGCTGTGGTAGGTTGACAGGTTGTCTGGATAAATAGTTTGGGGGCAGAACACACATTTCTGATGGAACTTTCTTTTTTTACAGCCGAGATCAGGAGCTCCAGAGGTACTGTCAAGGACGGACGAAGCTCTATAAATCAGGACAGGCTTTTTTGTCTGTCTGAAAAGTCTTATCTCGGAGTTCGTCCAGGCAATTTTTTGAGGTCTCTCTGGCTTCCTCCCTTCTCCTTATCAGAGCGCCACAGCTTTAAATGCAGATAGATACCCTCTAATGGAAGCACAAGCCAGAGCCCTCACTCCTTGTAAGTGCCAGCTCGTAATTTAGTTGTGTGCCCTTTGGCACCGGCGCATCCATCACGGGAAGCGGAGGCAGCGTCACCTCCCGGTGCTGCCCCAGGGACCGCGGTGGCAGCGGGGGCTCAGCGGTGAAGGGACCCCAGCTCCTGCCCTCCTTGCTCAGTGTGGGACGAGCCACCTGTAAAATGGGCTGAGAGCAGTGGGTTTTTTCACTCTGTTGTGGGGATTAAGGAACGGTAAAGAAATCCTGCCCGCTGTCTGAGGCGGCAGGGTGGAGATGGGCAGGGCGGAGAGCAGCCTTTCCTCTGAATGTTTTTAGTTTTTCTCTTGCCGTGTCTTTCCCCCTCACACACTTCTTGTATTTAAACCAAATGAGTTGGGAAGGAAGGGTTGATTTTTGGCTGGCCGTGATCCAGAGGGATGTCATGCACCCGGAATCAGAGCTCAGCGGGATGAAAACCGACATGGGGTTTGATGGGGGAAGCTGTCAAGCCACCCCTCGGCTGTGGAGCCCTACCCAAACCTCCTCGAACCTTTTGAAAATCACTTGTCACCTTCTCTAACAAACAGTGCACAGCTAATGGCGACACTTCACCATTCCCGACAGCTCCAGATTGTTAATTCCCCCTGTTTTTCCCTCTGAATGGCGTTTTGCCTTCTGGCTAAAGCAGCGTGGCTGCATCAGCCCGTGAGCTCCTCACCTGTGGACGTGTGAAGGGGGTTTAATAGGTTTCTTCTCTTTGCCCCACTGGGCTGTGACCGGGAGGGGAGACAGAGCTGCCTGAGTCACTAATTGCTTTGGCCCTGCAACTCCCGAATGATGGAAAAGATTAAGAGGGAAGGAAAACAGCCATTCTATCTCTTTCTTGAAAAAAACTTGCAGCATGAAAGGCTCATTAACATCATTAATGTTTCATTAACCTCTAGCCAGACAAATAAGCTGGAGGTAATTTAACAGTACGGGGAAAAAAAAAGAAAGAAAATTAAAAATTACCCAGGTGTAGGTGACATTCTCCCGTTTACCTTCGCCGTGCGTTTTGGAGAGGTGCGGGCTCCTCTTCCTCCCCGCCCGGCGTTTGGAGCTCTGCCAGCGGCGCCGCCGGCTCCGGAGGGCTGCAGGTAATAACGAGCGGGCAAAGTCATTGATTGTGACAAAATGGGATTCATTTGAACACAGCAACATCTGAAATCTTGCAAAGGAACAGTGCTCCGCACAATGCCGGCTTTAGAGAAAAAA